>SAUA01000019.1:0-372085 GCA_004335185.1 Phoma sp. RAV-16-625
CCCCCCCCCCCCCCCCCCCCCCCCCCCCCCCCCCCCCCCCCCCCCCCCCCCCCCCCCCCCCCCCCCCCCCCCCCCCCCCCCCCCCCCCCCCACGTCTTTGCAGAGGTTATATTTTCGCGAAAATCTCTTGTAATACTGCCAAAAAATATCAAGATTGGACTTAGCTCTTGTAACTGGACTATATTCTACTATCTTTTGAAGAATGACAAACTCTTTATAAGTCTCTATTACATTATTTTTTCAAAACCCCCCTCCCCCCTCTCTACAATTTAAGAGTAAAGTAAACAGAGAAACTGTTAGATATTCGCTTTCAATGCCGGCTCTGAGTCTGGGGCAACGAGCTGCGGTGCTGTCAGAAGAGAAAAGCAAGACCCAAATACTCGGAAAGACGCTATGGCTAGCAATGCTGTTGATGTACCACCCCTTTTCGACAGTAACGGCGCATCACAGCCTCCAGGCACAACATGTGGCCGATGAAGAAGATACTCAACTTTTAAATTCATTCAAACTATCCGATCGCCGGCCCGTCATATAAGCCGAAGCGCGGTAATCAGCGATAGATTTGGCCATAGGAACAGCAGCTCTTGCGCAAAATAGAGTCAATCTAAATAGAACAAAAGTTCGGGAATTAATCACCTTCATTCGTTCCTGCTCTCGTTCATTTGCGGAAAGAGGATCCAAGCTAACTAAATTCGCGTTTCAACAGCTCGCCCGCAATTAATTCTTCCGCAACAATTCCCCGTTACGCAATGACGCTAAGCCGCGGACGAAATAGAGACACGACGCACCAAGAAATCCCAAGCAATTCCAAGCACTGCTCAACCATGCTTCGTAAAAGCTTAAATTTGGCCGCAAGGGTGAGTAATGCAGAACGCGGAGCAAGCAGATCATTGAGATCAAATTGGTAGATGAAACAGCGCTTAGACAAAATCGTCCTTCGTATATTAACGTTCCATTGCACGATCATTTCTCCTTTAACTGGACTGGAGGAGAAATTGCGCGCTAAGCTGAACCGCACAGGCGCCGTGTTTCAAAGGATCGTGCCAGGGTGTCTGAGCATTAGGATACGGACTCGCCGCAGTCATTCACTTGACCTGGATGCATTTTATATATAATGGGTCGCAGTCAAGTTGATGTCATTATATGTAACTCCTTTGCAAATTCTCCATTCACGCCAAAGTCACGATGCACAGTTCCATTTTCGCTGCCTTGAGCGGCATCCTACTTGCGAAACCTCTACTTGCTGCCCCAACAGCATCCTCATGTACAGCAATGGAATACAGCCAAATCGCTGACGTCGTTGCTTCGTGTACTGCGATTACACTCAGCAACATTGCGGTCCCCGCTGGAAGCCAGCTTGATCTCACGAAAGTGAAACCCAGCACTACAGTGACGTTTGCCGGGACAACGGTGAGTCTGCGTTCTATCTTTGCTCTTTACCATACATCGCGCTAAACTTCACTGTCGCAGACTTTCGGCTTCAAAGCTTGGGAGAGCCCTCTTATCTTGATCGGAGGTACTGACTTCCACATCACTGCTGCATCGGGGGCCGTCATTGACGGAAACGGATCGGCTTGGTGGGATGGAAAGGGCGACAACGGCGTCGAGAAGTATGAACTCTCTATTATGGTTCTATTGTTTGTGCACGACTAAATTGTTGCAGGCCGGGCCACTTTATCCAGGTCAAAGCCGCTGGCACCCGCTCGCTCATTGAGAATCTCGTGATCAAGAACTATCCTGCTCATGGCTTCACGCTTGGGGGATCTAACCTGGTGGTTAGAAATGTCACCCTGGACAATTCGGCTGGTGCTGCTCCGAACAAGCTGTCAGGAGGAAAGCCTGCTGCGCACAAGTACGATATCAGTCGCCATTTACGTTAAGTACCCACACTGACAAAATGCTAGCACGGACGGCTTTAATGTAAAAGCCTTCAACGTACTTCTTCAAGACATCACCGTAATCAACCAGGATGATTGCGTTGCGGTCAGCGGGGGCGGCAATGTTACCGTGAGGAACGCATCTTGCGACGGTTCTCATGGCTTGTCAATTGGAAGTGTTGGCGGTACGTTTTTCTATTCTAAGACTCTGCAGCCGACTGAATGAGCTAGGTGATACAACTATCAAGGACGTCTTCTTCTATGACTCCATCGTTAAGAATGGTCAGAACGGGGTCCGCATCAAGACGGTATCTGAAGCCACAAACAGCTTGGTCCAAAATGTTCTTTTCCAGAACATCACACTGTCCAACCTCAGCAATTACGGCATTGTAAGTAGTATCGAGGCTACTCCAACATTTGATTATTGAGCTCACCATTCTCCAAGGATGTTCAACAAGATTATCTCAACGGCGGACCAACAGGCAACGCCACCAACGGGGTCAAGATTCAGGACGTGGCTTTCAAGGATGTGACTGGTACTGTTACTTCCAAGGCGAAAGATTACTACATTCTCTGTGGCAGTGGTAGCTGTTCGAACATCACTTTCTCAGGTGTCAAAGTCACCGGTGGTACCGGGGACAGCTGCAACTTTGGAAAGCTTTGTTAGTGCACTCGAATGCAATTCTCTACAAATGTTTGCAAACGAGTGCAAGTCTACCACTAGGTTTAAATTTGCACACGATCATATTTGTACTTCCGCGGATAAGAGCGTCGCAGCTTCATATGACTGCGATCGTGTTGTTCCATGGACCGTCGTCAGTTACTGGCATGTCAAAGTCGTCAAAGTCAGGGCATGTCGATGCATAAGATCTTAAGACGTTATATACCTGCGTATCTGTAACGATCATCACGGTGATTGACCCCTTCACTTTAGTTTGGACTGTCATTCAATTCTGGTGGAACATGTTGGAGACAATAACAAGTCTATTGCATTCCATGTGAACAAAGGTATTTGCAACTGAGGCAAGGACGAATTAAACATCGAAAGGGAAGACCATGTGTGCAATTGCGAAGGCAGAGAAAGGGGACGATTACAAATGTGGCTAGTGTACTCCGAATGCGTGAGACTGGGCATATTGCAGTACGCTTTGGTCGTAGCACGATCCTTCGGCCCGCACCCTCAGCTCAACATGAATAGAGATTGATGAAAAGTGCCGCGCCTCTTGTGGCTTTGCACTCTGGGTGCGGTCGAGCTTACCGTATAGATACAGGTTGTCTCCTTAACTAGACAAAGCTTTCACGTCCTTGATTGTAGTAGTAGATATTACCAACACTGTAGTAAAGCTACCTTTCATTAATTTTGTGAGAGAAACAACGCCACGTGGTACTTTTAAAAGCTCTAGTATTCCAAGATTAAGGAAACCTTGAAGCTTGAGATGATTGATGATGAAAGTTTGGGGTTGTTAAAGCTCGAAGTGTGCAGGATTGGCAGCCTTCCGTAAGACACTACAATTGTGACGAAACATCTGATTGCGGCTGGACGCCTCAGATCCGCAACACTGCCATTTGCATAAGCCCTGCGACCTTACATCCTCCATCCAGTAAGAAGCCAAAAGCACGCGTCAGCCGCTAGGGATTTTGTAACCTTGTTGCGTGTTTCCCAGGATTCGAGGCGAATTCGCAAGGCAGTTTTTCACACTCCCCGAATTTGGACCTCGGGAAACAGACGTGCGCGCTAAACAGTCACGTCTTGCTACAGTGTCAGAATACTATATGTGTATGGTTCCCACACTTCTGGTAAGTAAGTCAAAGCACACCCCGTACATCATAATCTCTGTTGCCATCATGGTCCCTTTTCTCATCCGCCTTGCGTTTTGTTTCTTTCTGCATTGTCTTTCCGCATCTGCAATCTCCTCCGAGCGTTTCATCTCTGAACTTCCTAGCAAAAATTCTGAGGGCCTCCGTACAATCCACTCTAAAGTCGCGCCTGGAGCCTCAATTTCCTACAAACAAGTACGTATCAGCCTTGCTCGCAGTCACTGCATGCAATTATACCTCTCATACGCCACAACGTGTTGACTTGGTACAGACATTCATCTGCGAAACTACTCCTGGCGTCCGCGCGTTCAGCGGTTACATTCACCTACCAAGCCATGTGCTCGGTGACTTTGGTGGTGCGGCAGAGTATAATGCGAGCATGTTTTTCTGGTTCTTCGAGGCCCGCAACGACGCCAGGAATGCTCCACTCTCGTTGTATCTTGGAGGTGGTCCAGGCACCACATCGCTTATGGGCGCGACTTCCGAGAACGGACCATGTTACATCAACTCAGATTCGAACAGTACGAGACTGAACCCTTGGTCTTGGAATAACAACGTCTCGATGTTGTACATTGATCAGCCTGTCAAAGTCGGATTTTCATACGACTCTCTTGTCCCTATTGTGCTAGATCTTTTGACAGGTAATGTGACACCCGCGAACGGGACTGAGGAGTTGAACTCTACATCAGTTGTTGGGATTCTTCCCAGTCAGGAACCGAGTAGCGCCGTAAATACCACCACAAACGCAGCGAGAGTCCTCTGGAAGTTCACTCAGATCTGGCTGCAAGAGTTTCCAGAACATGGGTCTTCCGATGACCGAATCAGTATGTGGGGAAATTCGGTTTGTCCTTCTGTTCCCTTCTCATTTCTACCTTGGCTGACGTCTCCAAGTATGGCGGCCACTGGGTTCCAGGAGCAATGGCACATTTCCAGGCCCAGAACGACAAAATAAACAACGGTACCTTGGATGGTCTGCATGCAAGACATCTTCATCTCGATACCCTTGGTTTGACGAACGGGTGTGTCGATGCCAAGATTGAAGGCCCTTATTATCCTCAATATGCCATCAACAACACATATGGCTTACAGACCATCTCTGAGGGCGTGTACCACGATGCACTTTCAAACTTGACCAAGGAAGGCGGGTGTTATGACCTGATCGATCAGTGCCGGTCTCTGGCAATCTCTGAACCAGGAGATTATGGCACAAACAACACTGTAAACGAAGCATGTGCATCGGCGACGCTATACTGTTTTCAATACGTCCAAGGCGCCTTTACGGCTAGCTCTGATGTAGGTCTCTCTTGGTCCACTCTGCTAGTGACACAACTCACGTGGATTAGCGTAACCCATTCGATATATCTCGAGGCCTCAAATCTCCTCTACTGGTAGATTACATTATTGGATACATGAACCAAGACTGGGTCCAGAAAGAACTCGGTGTTCCACTAAACTTCAGCATCAGTTCCAACGTCATAACACAGACGTTTCTAGGAGTTACGGGCGATTTAGCTCGCGCCTCCATCGACCCATTGAACCGTGTCGCCAAAAGAGGTATCAAGGTTGCGTTGATCTTTGGTGATCGAGACTACCGTTGTAACTGTAAGCGCTACTCATTCCCCACATATCTAACTTCCACACATCATGTCCGGTTCTTCGACCTTTTTGTCACCTCCACTAACTCTATACAGGGCTGGGCGGCGAAGCAGTCAGTCTTTCTCTCTCATATCCTGCCGCGTCCCTGTTTCAGGCCGCGGGCTATCAACCTATCTTGCCGACGTCCAACGTCACTTCGCCCGTTCCCAGCAGCAGTGGCGGTGGACTTGTCCGCCAACATGAGTCCGTGTCTTTCTCACGTGTCTTTAACGCCGGCCACGCTGTCGGCGCGTATCAGCCTAAGACGGCATCTCATATTTTCGACCGCGTCATGTTTGATAAAGATGTCGCCACCGGGAACCTATCTACAGCAAGAACCTCAAACTATAGTTCAAAGGGCTTGGCGAGTAGCTTTGGTGTCAAGAATCAGTTGCCGCTAGATGAAGGGGAACCCAGGTGCTATATCTGGGATGCCCTAAACACATGTACAGATGAACAGTTAGAGCTACTGCGAAACGGGACAGGAGTGGTAGAAAACTTCTTTCTAACTACAAGTCAGAGCAGAAAAGGGCGGAGTGTAGATAAACAAGGAGGTTGGACCTATAGAGTTAGACCATGATCTCTAGCTAGCTAGATATCTTGTTCATGAGTACCTCAATAAAAACTATCTGTCCTCGTTGGCGGAGTGGTATCGATAACGATGTCCTTGAAAGAGGGGCACAGAAAGGTTCGACAGACAACGTGTCTTCGGTGTACAACAGACGATATACGTTTGACAGTCTACAACTTTCCTGCACCCCTCTTAAGCTCTATATGTAAGATTTTGTAGATCTAGCTACTATTTTTAATTCTAGCTAAGATATAGAAGCGATAGTATAGAATACTAGCAAGCTATTAATACTACTTAAAGTAATTTCTTCATCTCTACTATACAGTCTATACTAATTAATAAAAAGAATTTATTTAATAAATAACTAAGTTGAAGATCTAGTATACTAAATAATGTTATTGTCTTTTAAAACATTAAGTGTATTAGATCTTTTACTAACGTACCCCACAGGCGAGCCGGTTACTAAGCAAGTTAGTTACTTTTGCTAAGCCTCTACTAAACTCTACTCTATTATAACCTAGAACAACCTAAATTAACGCTACAAACTATAGTATAGTCTATAATATTATTTAGAAACTACTTCTACCTCTTTCTTATATATTCGCGCGTTATGTCTAGTCTTACTGCACTATCTACAGCGTCTTTAGAAAGGCTTATCTACTTTAGCACGCACCTGCTTCTTTATCTTCTTACTATCACTACGCGCTCTAAACTCTTTTAGAGCTGTTAATCGCTAGCTCTCTTTAACTATTAGAGTATCTTCTTTCTTAACCCGCTTTCTTTTGTGTAATTTTTGTTATATAGCTGCCTTATTAGCAGCTTAAAGCTTAGCAATCTTCTATTACACTAACACTAGCTTGTGCGCAATTATAGCTACTCTTTTTAAGACCTTCTTAAACGCTTTAACTATAGAGGTAGACAAGCTATCTATATGCCTCTAAATTCTTATCTTTATAAGCGTTAATTACAACCTAAGTTTAAAAGTGTTGCTTAGAGTTTGCAACTGCTAAAGCTTGTTGTTAATAAGTAGTAGTAGTAATAGCGTGTATAGCTTTACATTAAGGCTGCTTATAACCTATTATAGGTTAAACAGAACTAGTCTAGCGCTTTAAAACCCTCTCTAGATATTTCTAGAAGTAATTGCAGCATTATAGGCGTATATAAAGTATAGTAGAAACTCTATCTTTATAATATAGTTAATCTAGTTGCGCATAAGTATTTTGGCTTAGCGCCTATACGCCTTCTTTAAAGCAGCAAAACAAGCTATATTAAGAGGCTGTATAAGATATAATAAGTAGAAAGACAAATAGAGAGTAATTATATTATTATTCTTATAGTACTGCTAAAATTTAAAAGAGTTGTAGCTCTTATAACTATTAATAATAAGTAAATAGTAGGTGCTAACAGTACACTTCTTTATATGCCTATTAAAGTAGTTTATTTAGTCTAGACTAAGCTTGTTAGTAGTCTAGCTATTATTAGAGACTCTAATAATCTAGTCTTAAGGCAGATTCTCTTCTTTATACTAGGTAGAGAGGTAGTAGTAGGCCTTAAAGATAAGAAAGGCAGAAATAGCCTATTCTTTAGTATTAATATCTACTATAGCTATAGCCTACTTCTAGTTATCTAGCTAGACTATCTTTAGCCGACCTTATTATTCTAAAGCTGTAATAACTGCTTCTTAGAAGATCTAGCCTATTATAAAGCCTATCTTGTTAAAGTTGTACGTGTCTTTATTCTAGATACTATACTTAGCTTTAGTGTTGGCTACTAGGCTAAACTAGCTCTATAGAACCTTAGAATTCTTATAGAGGGCTCTCTTATAGTTATACTTGCAATTAAACTTAACTATAAGCTCTAGGTGCTGCTTAATAAACATACTAGGCTAGTTTGCGCTAATAGAACCTAGATTACGCTTAGCGCGCAAAGAATTAGCTATAGTAGCTATATCTAAGAGCTAAGAGGAAAACTCTTACGCGTCTAGCTTAAGAATATGTTTAATAATTACTCTCTTCTTATTGTTGTCTAGCTTCCGCGAGTTAGCTATAGAATTAGCGCGTAAAGGTTGTCCTGCGTGTTAGTTACTTAGTGTTGTTTAAGAGACTCTGTAGATAGCTGCAGCGCGTTGCTAAAAGAGTGTTATGTCTTGTTTAAGAGTCTAAAGCGCAAGCTGTATCTAAGCTTCTTTTAACGCGTCTGAATAGTGTTGTTAAGAAGACATTAGTATGTAAAGGGTGGTTTGGTGGGGGCTTAGCAAAAGTAACCAACTCGCTCAGTGACCGGCTCGCCCGTGGGGTACGTTACTTATATATAACGTTAATATGCTTCTTTCTATTCTACTATATAATTTAGTAATGTAAGCTAAATATTGAAAGTCTTAACAAAACTATATTCTAGTACTATATACTCTATAACTATTTTAGAGTTAACTATTTAGTTTGTGTTAATGCATTGCTAATTTAAGTAGGTAGTAGGCTTATCTGCCTAGTGGCGGGGCCGAGGTTAAGACTGTTAGCGTGATAGAACTCTGCTAACTAGGATTGGGATGGCATCTCTTTCTCTATCGATCTCATTCTTTTTGCAACCAATACGAGTCTGGTCATCTCCATTTCTCCACGTTGCTCTAGTCAGCTGTGCAAAGCTCTTTCCGCTGCCTTCAATGGAGCTAGAACGTCCTGCAAAACGAATACGACAAGCTTGTGAGCAGTGTCGACGCAAAAAAAGTAAATGTTCTGGTGAAAGGCCCATTTGTGGTACTTGTTGGCGTCTTGGACAGCAATGCTACTATTACGGGATGACCTTGCAACCGGTGCAATACTACGCTGAGACCTCGCACAGTCGTGCTGAGATGCCGGATTCATCAGCTGACGGGCGGGACATAAGTGACGTACAGAATATGGTATTGAGTAATCAAGATCTGTTCCTAAACCATTGCTGATAGCTCATAGGACAACCGAATGGTGACACTGGAGTCTACGGTGAACAAAATCTTTAATATTCTGCAGTCGACTGAAGGCAGTGGCAGTGCCAATGACCGAGATTGGTCCCCTCCTATTCGACCAAGCACACAGGCAAGCACAGTCGAGGCTATCATCCCGCCTCTCATTGCTATGATTGGAAACCATCACGAATATTCACATATCAAGCAGTTAAAGAAGGCAGAGATTGAAGCTCTTGGTAATACTTACCTGACCCTTTGTGCTTGTCAACCCCTTCCTCTTTTTCCGAAAGATGGTTTTGTGGAATCGCTCTTCGAACGAAGCGATGCAGTACTTTTCGCCATTATCGCAAGCTCTCTCCAACACATGCATGTTACGAACAACTCATCTCAAACCGACGATGCCTATGCTTTTAGGGAGGCAGCTCAATCATTGGTAACCCAGTGTATTGCAAGCGGTAATGTCGGTATTGCAACCATGCAGGCCCTTTGCCTTGTTGTCTGCTTCGACTTCGGTAGTGAGTTTCATTGATCCAATCTTGATGGCGCTACACTAATCAGTTTTTTCAAGACGGTAATACGAGCAGAGCGTTGTCACTGATTTCTCTTACCTCAATGCTAGCCCATAGCGTGGACTTTCGGAGGGATTTCTTGCATACTGAGGAATCAAACGACGAGGAAAACAGGTGTTGCTACTGGAGTATAGTCTTACTACGACGATTACTAGGCGTCACGACGCCGCTGGCCATGACATACGATTCCAACATGCTGCCGTATCCATCGAGCTGTTCAATGCCAGCCAGATCAGTCCTTCGAGTAGACTTCAAACAAGTCTATGAGGAGTCGGGAGGTGGCAACGGAGTCATGGTGTTTGTACTGGAGATGAGCAAAGAATGGGCTAATGTGATGGTCTATGTCAGAGAATGCCTTGCTTCCATACCGGACGTATCTCCTTGGTTGACAACATCGAGATACTCTGCAGCCATGTCAGGTGTAATGAGTATCGAGACCAGATTGCCGCCATTGCACAGATACAAACATGTTACATTCCGGGATTTGACGCTCGAAGACCTGCAAACATGCCGCGAGTATTGGGCGCCTTGGCTGCTCAGTCGATTTCTCTACCACACAATGGTTTGCCTGCTTAACCATCCTCTTTTGATAACTCTGCAACTCCAGGCGAAGGAGAATGACTCGGAGCTATTTCGGCAGCAAGCCTCGTTCTACGTCGCGCGTCATGTGCGTTGGATCTTGCATTTTATCGCCTTCATCGAGGCAAGAAGTTTCCACATCACGGATCCGATTCTAGGTTATTGCGCCGCTGTTGTCGCAACTATTGAGTCACAGCTAATCTATTCGGTCGATGACACCGCTGCTCAAAAGAAACAGCGTAACATAGAGAGCTGTCGGCGCTTCATACGCAGTCTTGCATCAAGTTTTACTGTCATGACAGAATTGGTACGTTGACGCTTCCGATTGTTCGTACTGCTTCAAGTATCGAATGAATTCAACAAAGCTCACCTACTGTTCAGGATCAAAAGCTTGAGGCCTTGGGAGAAGTCATATCAACTACCTACGCTTCCAATACCACCGGTTCAGGAGGTGTGTTTGTCGACCTGTCACGGATCAGGGACATACTGGACATCTGTCCTCCACTCAATGCCAGTACTGCTGCCAGAGCCGATGATGCAGAAACCAGACCACCGACAGCAGCACATGGACATGCAGGCTCATCGCAATGGGTTCGTCTTTCAAGAAGACCCTCTGTTGATCAGCCAGATGACAATGGATCACCTGCGCACGATCAAAGCGTTCTTCAAGCGGCACCACAGGACTTGATTGGGACACCTCCCGTGGAGCCTCGCGTTCCTTCGCTTCAGCCCACGCCATTGATACATGAGCCATCCGTACCATTTGGGCACTCAAACTTTCCTGCGGACCTGTACTTCAACGGAATCTCCCAGGACGTGTCGACTTGGTGGGACGCATTTGATTCGTACGATCCCGACTGTCCAGGTTTCTGAGGTCTCGTTTCTTGAAATTCAACATCCATCCAGGAGAAACGGTAAGACGAAGGACAGACTTCGCTGTATACAATCTCCCTACACCGAATCAGCATAGAGAAGTATGATCGTTCCTGCTACCTGGTTCCGAAAATGAAGCACACGCTGCCAAGACGGGCTAGTCGGAGAGATCCGGCGGATGCTGTGGGGAACTTCCTATCGAGGTGCGGCCTTGATGTAATTATCCGCTGATCGGAGCGGGCCAGTGAACAGCGAAAGTGGGGATGATGGTCGGGAAACTTTCTCCGGTAGTTACCAACATGTCATGCTGTTGCAACATCGTTATCGCTTTGGCAATCACAACGTTGGCTTGCTGGTGGGGTAGTAATGCATTTCAAAACCTAGAATCCATTGGAAGAACTTACTCTATTTTTTCTTGTTTCCCGCAAATCACAGCTATACCAGCAAGATATAGAGAATGAATACGCCTAGCGATACTACACAGGAACCTACTGTGCAGCTCCCACAGGGAACTGTCGTGGGCACCAAAGTACATGAAGCCTATCCTCGCACGGTTGACGTTTTCAGAGGCATTCCTTATGCATTACCGCCAACGGGTCAACAGCGCTTCCGGCCACCAGTGAAAGTAAGACCAGGTCACAGAATCATAGATGCAAGACAATTTGGACCCAGAGCTCCAGCTCAACAATTCGTCAAGATTGGACCCACACTCGATGAAAGTGAGGATTGCCTGACAGTCAACGTGTTCCGGCAAGCAAGACAGGAAAAATCGACCGCGCTCCCAGTCGCAGTTTACTTCCATGGCGGGGCATTCAATCGTGGCAATGCCGCCATGCACGATACGGCCTCTATGGTTGGGTGGTCAGAGCTCCCATTCATTGGAGTTTCGTTCGGGTATCGCATAGGAGCTCTTGGTTTTCTTCCTTCTCGATTGAGCGCTGCAGAGGGGCTGCTCAACCTGGGCCTAAAGGACCAGATTTGCCTACTCGATTGGATCGAAGAGAATATTCATTACTTCGGAGGAGACAAAAACAACGTAACGCTTATAGGGCTCTCAGCTGGCGCACACTCTGTACGTGTTCAATCCAGCTACCTGTTTTACAACAGCTTCGCTAACTATGCTGCAGATTGGTCACCATCTACTGAACTTCGAAGAGGGGAGAGCGCCAAAGTTCCATCGTGTCGTCATTGAATCCGGAGCTCCTACGTCTCGCGCAGTGCGCAACCCAGATGCCGAGATCCATGAGATGCAATTCCAGGACTTCCTGAAGCAAGTCAATTGCCCACCATCCTTGCCTGAAACGGAAGTCTTCAGTTACCTTCGCAGTCTTCCAACCGCCGCCATTGCTGAGGCTCAAACCTATGTATTTCAAAAGTACAACCCTAGTCTTCGCTGGGCATTCCAGCCAGTCATTGATAACGAAATTATCCACAGCCGGCCAATTGATGCCTGGCGGACGGGCAGATGGCACAGAGTACCAATCATGACAGGTTTCCAAGGCAACGAAGGCTCACTCTATGTGAACAAGATGATGTCTGAATCATCCGAGTTCTTAGAATTCTGGAAAATTTTGCTGCCGCAGATGAGCAATGAAGACATTGAGGAGATCAACCGGTTGTATCCTGATCCTAACGAAGTACCTGGGTCCATTTACAAGGAAACAAGGCTGGAATATGGCGTGGGTCAGATGTTTAAGCGCATTGAGGCAGCATATGCCCACTATGCGTATGTAGCTCCGGTACGCCAAACTGCCTTCTTTGCTAGCCAAGAAACACCTGTGTACCTGTATCACTGGGCCCTGAGAACAGACGTTGTTGCCGGGGCCCGTCATGGTGACAACATGCTGTACGAAGTGAGGGATCGAACAACCTGCGCGCAGTCCAAGAGTCAAGATGACCTATCTGGTATCCTACACGCTTATGTCACCAGTTTCATATGCACTGGTAACCCGAACGACCTAAGTGGGACGTACAAGGCACGACCAGAATGGAAGTCGTATGGAACAGCCGACGAGAAGGTGATGATGTTTGGACGAGACAACACAGAATTGATAGGGGGTCAATACATTGGAGAGCCGGCCATCATGGTGGAGGATGAGTTTGCAAGCAAGGAGTCCAATTTCTGGTGGTCTAAAGTCGAGTTGTCTCAGCAGTAAGATTGTACGGCCACAGGCAAATCGAATCAATATCACATGTGTATAGTTATCGTCTTTAAATTGTCTCGACGTTCTCTTTTCCATACTTCTAGAGTTTGGTATGTGGTGATATACTGTCAACAAGACCAACAACCTCTTCAGCACACCCATACGACCCTTGGTATCCCCACCCGGCGTGACCATAGTTATGCACAACCCAAACGCCATCAATCTTTTCCTTCTCGAGTCGAACACCGCCCTC
Organism: Phoma sp. RAV-16-625; assembly: GCA_004335185.1. Lineage (NCBI taxonomy): Eukaryota > Fungi > Ascomycota > Dothideomycetes > Pleosporales > Didymellaceae > Phoma > Phoma sp. RAV-16-625. Next base: position 13,261 of record SAUA01000019.1, read on the forward strand.
TCTTCCTGGCCTCAAACCAACGCCGTGGCGTATGATGTCGAGATGCTCGGGGCCTTTGCCATTCGTTAATTCAGGGGCGATACTCACAGCTCGTCTCATGATCATATCTGCGACATCGAGATCCGGCTGACTTTCCCAACTACCAACCTGCATGGTGCCTCCCAGGATGGTTCCGCCGCCAGTGGCTCGAGTCATCATGTAGCAAGCATGATCGTCGCCGTCATCCGTTCCAGACTGAATGATCATGGTCGGTGCAATATTCCTCACTACGACGGTCTGGCCACGAATTGGAAACATGTTCTGGTCCAGGACGCCTCCCAACTTCGAAGCCGACAGTCCTGTGGCGTTAACGATTACATCGACTTTGGAGCAGCCCACGCTGAACGACCTTACTTTAGCTACGTGTTTTAGTGTCCTGCGATGGAAAGTCACCCCATTTGCTCTGCACTGTCCGACAAGCCACGGTAAATAAAGAGCCGGGTTGATGCAAAGAGATCCAAACTCGCAACCAGATGCGACACCCGGTGGGAGCTCATCGGATTCGAGGTCTTTGTAATCATCGACCAATTCGAGGTACCACGGATCTTTCGCAAAGACATTGCTTAAGACGGACAAGTTCTCACTTCCTAGCTTGTTGAGATCCTTCTCTCGGCGGTACAGTCGACACGCTGACTATGTTAGAAAGATTGCATCCAAACCACAGTATGAAAGACACATACACTGGAGATGGATGCCTGCTTCTGGTACACTTGTTGCGAGTTTCTTCAGGTAGGGCCATGTCCTACGCTCCCAACGCGATTCTGATGTTGATGACATCCTTTTGGGCACCTTTCAGCGAACAGCTCTCATCATTCGTCTTTCGTATGAGGTACTCACGGTACAAAGTTTGCGCCAGCCCAGGGAGATGCGTACTCCACGTCGTAATCGCCTGGCATGTGTTTGGCAATAACAACGATTATATTATGCGGATCCTTAGAAAGTAGATATGCTGAGGTCAATCCGGAGACTCCCGCTCTTGACAATCAATTGTTAGTTGGGCAAAGACATGACTGTGTTGTACAATCAATCGACGATGCAACATACCCTATAACGACGATGTTTGGCATTGTGTGTTGTTGGATACTGATCTGATGATGCTTAGGATACAGGTGGTTTCCGGAAAATGTTGGGGTGGTGTGCAGGTAGGAATACTCTATAGTTGACGGAAGACTCCACTTATATCATACTAGCTCAAACTGGCGGCGAACACGAAGATTATGTACTCTTCCAGCCTCCACACCTCGGAAATTGCCGTCGGTAGGCTTTGCATCAACGCGGTGGGCGGTTCACTGCTTTGTCCTGAATAAATTGTGCGGAATGAACAGCTGCTTAACAACAAGGTGCGTAAGGCATGCCTATTCAGATTTGATGATTCAACCGGACCTCATCTACCCAGATTGATTGCATGACCACGCGAGACAGCGCTAAGCCTACAACTTAGAGGACACCTTTGAAGCTGCCGTACAATCTATCTCAACTTTTGCACCAAGAGCCAGTTGGTGAACCACCACGCATGTCCGACACTACAAGCGAGTCAAACTTGAACCGCGCCAAATCTCTTTACGTTACTTACGGGCTTCTGTGCGCACTTCGAAAAGAACTCTTCGTATGCTTCATTCATAGCCTTGAAATCATCCATTGATGTAAGGAAGATGTTGACCTTGATAACATTATCAAGACTGCTACCTCCTTGCTCGAGTATGGCAGAAAGGTTCCGAATGATTTGTCGCTAAAATGGCACTGTTAGCTTGAGTTCCATCTAGGTAGACAAATAATGCTTACAGTCTCTGCTTGAACGCCGCCAGAAATGACCTTCATTGTACCATCCTCGAACGCCAAGCTGCCGGAGCAGTGAATCACACCATTGTGGATTATACCTTGCGAAGCATATGGCGGAGCCGCTGGCGCATTTTTGGTGCATATCACCTCTTTGGACATGATGGTAAACTTGATGCAAAGCTAGAGTCTTCTGCGATGCAAGAGATCTCGAAAGACTCACAGCATACCATTGCTGGGTGCTGGGCCTCAGTGCTACTTTCTTCGCGCTTACGCGTCTGGAGCGCCTGATGCGCACATAACGTCGGCATTGTTGGCTTCGGCAATGGCAGATACTACCTCGGGAGCCTAACGGAGGCTAACGGAGGCTAACGGAGGGGTCCAGCCCTGCTCACGCTAACGGGATCTCAGAACTGCGCTTCAACGTTCCCTTACTGCCACGGACTGCCTTATCGCAGGATCTTGCAGGGAGCTCCAGTCCGATACGGAGAACCGATAACCGCATTGATTGGGTGGCCAACGCATCCGCGAACGATACACTTGGAATATATCCGCGAACAATATGATTGGAAGCCGTGGCAGTCTTTATCAGACACCTTATCGTTTCCCACAACATCTATGCAGAGGGCGATATACAATGCGGGGATGTAGGATAAACCTTGGCCAGTGCTTCATTAAGCTCGAGCTCGTCCGTGTACAAAGAAATCCCACCCAGCACTGGGACAAACTACCTTCACGACCCACGACCTTCACTCCCGAACATGCACGCTCATTCCGACGATCATCTACCCACGACTGACAGAAAAGCGCCGGCTTTGTCAGGAGACCTGGAACTGAAGCAAAGCAACGTCAAAGTTGACTTCCTCAAGAACTCAGATAATGCCGTTGAAGGCGACGTCGAGGATCTTGATGAGGGGAGCCAATTCTTGAGGAAGCACAATATTACATCAGACTACATCTCAGAGCTACTTCAAGACCACCAACTGAACAAGCGGGTTCTTCGCAAGGTCGATTTACTTCTAATGCCACTCCTGTGCGGAACCTTTTTTCTCCAGTACATCGACAAGCAAGCGATAAGTTACTCTGCGGTCTTCGATCTTTTCGAAACGACTGGCATCACCGGTAGCCAGTATTCATGGCTTGGGTCGATCTTCTACTTCGCGTATCTGATCTCGGAATGGCCATCAGCATACCTCGCGCAACACTTCCCCACGGGCCGAGTGGTGTCGATTTACTGTTTCTGCTGGGGCTCGGTCATGCTACTTACGGCAGCTACGCATAATTTCGCGGGCTTTGCAGCGATGAGGTTCCTCCTCGGGATTTTTGAATCTGTTGTAACGCCCGCCTTCATGATGATCGTCAGCATGTGGTATCTGGGACAGCAACAACCTGCAAGAGCAGGCATATTCTACTGCTTTAATGGTATCGGAAGCGCCACTGGAGGTATACTCTTCTACGGTGTTGGGTATGCGAAAACCTTCCCTGTATGGAAGATCATTTACATTATTTGCGGAGGTATGACCGTTTCCTGGTCCATACTGTTGTTCCTCAGACTGCCAGACAACATCATGACAGCCAAGAGTTTCACCGTTGAGGAAAAAGCACTCCTGATTGCTCGGTCGGCAAAGAATCGCACCGGGGTTTACAACCGGAAGATCAAACTCTCACAGGTCCGAGAAGCATTGACAGACCCTCAGATCTGGATACTGTTTCTCTTTGCCCTGCTGAACGAGATCATCAACGGTGGGATTGCCAATTTTGGCAAGCTTATTATAAAAGACGTCGCAGGCGGTGATCCTCTCAAAACCACACTATACGGTATTCCGTCAGGTTTTGCGAATATGCTCTTTGTATTTTCCGGCCCATTCCTTGCTTCGCGTATCTCGAACGCGCGTACCTACATCATGGCTTTGTACCTTTGCCCAACAATGATCGGTACCTGCCTAATCTGGAAACTACCGCGGACTAATCTCGCTGGATGTTTGGCAGGTTATTACATGGTAATTTCTGCGACGCACCCAGATTAGAGGTACTCGGGCTAATATTGGCAGATTGGGTCATACGTAGCCTCTTTGGTGATTGCGCTTCAGCTACCAGCGTCAAACTTAGGTGGATACACCAAGCGGACTACCGGCACAGCAGTTGTCTTCCTAGCCTACTGTGTTGGTAATATAATCGGTTAGTTCGACGACCCTTGGGTATCCATCGTTATTTCCACTGACACGAAGGTTTTTAGGCCCGCAAGCGTTTTTAGCAAAGGAAGCTCCAAAGTACGAGACTGGGGTAAAGACCATTCTGGCGTGTTCCGTGTCTCAATTCGCGCTGGCCTTCTGCCTACGAGCTCTGCTTGCACGGAGGAACGCTCAGCGCGATCGCATAGAAGCTAGCAGTCCAACCTCAGATGAGACTATCACAGGTGATGTAGAAGCTATAGACGACAAAACGGATTTTCAAAATTTAAAATTTCGGTATAGCCTATAGAAAAACTATAGACATTATAGTATTGTATATTGAATTCTTAACTAAAGAAGTACTTAACACTAATAGTCTTTTCTATCAAGATTAACATAGTTTGATTCTACTTACTTGTTATAGCTTCTGTAATACAGGTAACGTATTACTACTCTCCCCCTGTCCCGCTATTCCCTCTCTCTCTTCTACACTACAACTTCTATCTCTGTGGCAACAGACTTATCTACATGCGGGCAAACTTTGACTGAATTGCGTAAATCTAGCATATTTAAGGCTGTAGTGCGGGTGGTTGGGGGTAGGAGAGTACCTGTCAAACGCTAAGAGTAACGGAGTTTACTCTGCTGTAGCAAGAATATCAACTTTAGATCTGATAATAGATACAAGGAGATCTAGCTTATACTACACTAAAAGTGGGTGGCTTGTGGTACACCGAACCTCAAATTGTGACCGTTCGGTGTACCCTAAGCCGACCATACTCCATAGAGCTTATTGCAGTCATATACAGTCATCTGACAAGGTACCCTGCCACCGTTGGCAACTCAACGTTCAGTACTCCACGTTCTCTAGTATAAGGGTGGCATTGCATGTAATCCCATTTGCTGAATCCAGCGACGCAGCGCGCTTCAAATGGCTTAGCGTACATATTTGAGACTGAAATAAGCGCCCAAGCTTCATAACACAGCCAGCAATGACTTATCCTCCTTTGTTCAAAATGGCAGGAACTGTTGACGCTGAGGCCTATTTCCTACAACGAGATCCACTTTACAATGAGGAGAAACCATACTCACTGCGCTTCACGCCACCCGGAAGATTTCCGCGAGCCAACATCAAGCTGGAACGACACACAATCAGCATAAATGACATACGCAGCAGATCTCAGCCTCTTTCCTTTTGGGAACATGGTTTTCAAATTTTACCTTTCCATTCAGAGATGAAATACTCCAGCTTCGATGACGACCACGTTGTTAAAGAAATATATTTGCGCGAGGCCGCGAACAGGGTCCGCGACTTCCTCGGAGCGCACAAGGTTCAAATCTTCGAGCATACAATTCGCAAACGCCACGAGACATTTCCGATATCCACGGGAGAAGCATATCGATGGAATCAGCCCACCAGCATTGCGCACGTTGACACGACAACGGCTTGGGCTGTTGACATGGCAAAACAACTGAATCCAAATCAGCGGGATGCAGCGACACACAGAATCTTATGTGTCAATATGTGGAAGCCTCTGAAAGGGCCTGTTAGGGATTGGCCACTTGCGCTTTGCAATCCAGCTTCGATGGACGTGAGAACGGGCATGGAGCCATGTGACCTGGTCTATCCAGACTATGTGATTGAGAACCGACAGTTGTATTGGAATGAGAAGTTGGATTGGTGGTGGTGCTCTGATCAGCAAGAGGACGAAGCCTGGATATTCTTGCAGAGCGATACCGATCCAAGCACGAGACCAGGTATGTTTCTTGAGCACACAGGGAATTAGATACTGATTCTTCAACAGTACCACATACCGCGTTCGACCTGGGGCTCAACGGTGAGCCAAGGGAGAGCATTGAATTGCGGGCACTCGTATTCTTTGAAACCTGACACGTCATTAATGCACGTACAAGCCATTGATCTGTTCTTATGGCCGGGCAGATCCATTCAGTGATCAGGATGAGATCTATTCACTGTATAATTCGAGTCCCTAAGCCCAAGTATAATGCATGTGTGCGGCAACGTTCCGATTACCAGCAACGCCTTGCCTTCTCCAGATGATTGCCTCGTAAGTTCAATGCAACGTGCACCTGTACCGAGCCAGCCCTAAGCCTCCGCCTCGACCGCTGCTGCAGTGGAGTCGCTCTCCTGTTCCAGGGTCCACCCATCGCGCGCGAAGAAATTGCCAGCGTTGCCATCGAATACCATCGTCTCTCCTTTCTTGAAGCCGTATATCTGCGCTTGAGGTTGTTGCTCACGGGTCGCGGGCCAAACAGCGCGCCACGGTTGGCGCTTGGCCACGCTGGTAGTCGGATCGTTGGGGAGAGGTTGATTAGAACTGTCCATTGTAGGATTCGGCATGTCGCTGAAGGCTTCTAGAGTCACGAAATCAGATTAGCGTAGGCACTACAGTAGGGGGTGGGGCACCTCACTCGAGACCAAATCGCGTGTGCAATACCGCAATCGGAAGGGTGAAGATATCGTCTCTTCCCGAAGACTTACAGGGTGTTGTGCCTACGGCCAATTTTCGAAGGCTGAGGATGAGGCTGGTCAAGCATCGTACGAATGCCGCTTGACGCGCACGCGTTCGAGGTCTTGTGTCACGTGCATTGATCCTTGGCAGGGTCTATCCGCCCCTTTCACACAGTGACTCCGTAGGACTATTACATACTATGGTATCCGGCGAAAGTGAGTCCTATGGCCAGTACGGTGGCTATTGTGCAGAAACGCCCATAGGTGTTTATAACAAGCGTGCACAGATGCTACAGCATACAAAGAGAGAGGGCGCTCGTTGATTGGTGTAAGACGAAGAAAACCTCGGAAGTACTTTCCCCCCCTATTGCACTGGCCATGGAACTCTACTTTCGCCGAATACCATAGTACATCAAATCACATCACGTACTCTCCACATTTTGGCATCGACTGGTCGGGTGTCACCAATTCCTCTCCGACGTCGTCAAGTTACACAAGGCATCATTGTACTGCTTTGTACTAGGTTTCCATTCAATCCTGTGATTCTAACAAGTCATGCCCATCAAATGAAGACGCTCAGGGGTTAGCTCAAAGCCATGTTCTAGCTCCTGCTCGAGCGGTCTCACAATAGCTTCATACAAGCGCCGATTTGAATCATCCTCCCCAGCATTGTCATCAACGCTGTCCCACTCCAAACAGGCTTTCACGGCCTCACGATATCTCAGAACCACGTCTCCGTTGGAACACTCTAGCAATCGAAGCGCCGCCGTCAAATTTGTGTTCGCGTTGGGGTGACAACCGTCCGTAAGATCCTCCGCAGTCCAGTGCGACTCTATCCGGGTTGCTTTGTACACCTCAAGAAGCAATATACCAAGCGATAGAAGTAACGGATTCGAATGTTGTGCAAAACTGTCGTGCTGTTGATCACCTGCCACATGTTCCTCAAAATTGACTGCCAGAAAGGGGCGGCTCAGATCCGGTTTCTGGGTTGAGTCTCTTTTGAAAAAAGATATATGATGTTTGCTCCAGTCTGTTCGCAACCACGGACTGCCGCAACAGTGTAAAGCTGCATGGGCTAACACGACAGCCAATGTGTATCTGTCTTTCAGAGACCATTCTTGGCCGTCATCGCGTAGAAGATCGCCTAACGACACATCTTGTTGGTTCCTGATGTGCAGACAAAGTTTCTTGGAACGCTTTTGCCAAAGTTTACCTTCCTCGAAGATAATCTGAAGTTTCGTGTTACTCGATCTTGCCTGCTGGAACAACGTACAGAATGACTCTGAATTGATGTCTCGTAGTGTTTGCGCAGGAGTGAACGGAGGATGCGGTGACGGAGAATCGCCTACAAAGTGAACCTGGACCCCGGTTGGAGGACAGCGACTAAAAACGAGTCAGCTGTACATTGCACGCTACCCCAAAGTTCTTGATAGCATACGCTTCCTGAACATGGATTGTCCCCTCCTGCCAGTGCGACCCAATAGGTCGGTCCTCCTTAGCCATGGAAACAACGACATCGAGGCTGTCATCCGATCCATTGGGGTCTCCAGTACAACAACAATTCCAAAGACATATTCTGGTCCTGTGTCTATCGCGACAAGGACTGGTCTTCGGCCATTTTGATGCCAATTTGGCATACAAGTCCTTTGACAACATTCTCGTCCTATTTCGAGGAGCTCTTGTTCGGACAGCTCGATTCGATTCGTCAAAAAGCTCTGTTGAACCTCCTAACAGGCGCTCTAGCTTCTCTGTACCTGACCGGATCTTATACATTGCAACTTCGCGACTCTTCTCGTTTTTTGTGAACTTTATACGGTCTCGTAGTGAAGAGATCGTTGTTCCGCTGTCAAGAGCTTGCTTGAATTTGTTGAGTTTCGATAATATCGCTGTCGGATGGTGGACGTCCTGCGCAGAGTTATTCTCAGTCCACGGAAATGTACTGACGCACTTACCACGTCTCCTTGTAACAAAGCAACCGACCTGTCACTCAAAAGATCGTTGATACTTCGTAGTATACGCTCTAGAATTTCGTTGAAATGTAGCGCATTGCTGCCCAGCACTCGCTGAATTGCAGCTTCCTGCTCTTCGTTGTGGCCCGCCAACGTAGACCTTGCTTTTACTCTATCGAGAGTGGTCTTGAGCAAACAAAGCTCATCATGGAGCTCATGATAAAAATCCAGCTGCTGTTCATTTTTTGATTTCGGTGAAATGAGGGCTTTCCCCTTGCGAATAACGGTCTGGTGATGCTCAATGAGTACGATGACCAAGGGCACGATAGCTAAAGCCAGCTCAGCCCCAGACATTACGTTGCGATGAAAAACTTAAGCAAAGTGTTTCTTTCTCTTGCGTTCCGAACGGCGTCCCCGCCTGAGGTCATTGTTGACCCTTCTGTGAGTTTCCGGTGAGGGGTAGTCCAAGAGGGCGTTATTGAGCTTACATTGACGTACCATAGCCCCGCATGAGGCACACTTGCCACCAATGCCATGACCTAACCATACACCATTACGATCTATATACAGGCGCAACAGTCTAGGTACGGTGTTCCTCGTGCATGCTTATATAAGCGGTCTCATCGTAAAGCTGAGCGATCGTCTTGTGATCCATGTACAAGTCAATGAACCGTTCGCTCCGGACCAAAAACCCCACTGAACATGACGGATTACGATATTCTTGCCAGGGCACAGAATTGCCGCGAGCAGTTTGAATTGTTGCTCAGAATCAAAGAGGAGGTTGGTGTCTCTGACGAGGCTGAAAACAACTCTCATGATGTCACATGGATCCGAGATCAGTTCGCCCGGTTCAAGATGTGGGCTGGGAATATTGGAGTCTTTGCAGAAGGACACGCTTCACTAGATTATAGGCTTCGTGATAGCGACGAGACGAAGCGATTTCTTCTCGACTTCCTAGCCTCGTTAGGCGACTTCATACACACTGGTGAGCTCCCGACGACCACACCTCAACTTGAGAGCAGCGTGCGGTAGTGTTTACTGCATGTAATCCTCAATAAACTAACGCTACGTAGCTCTCGACTCGTTAGTCTTCACTGAACGGACTGACAGCCCCCTGGAAGAGGATCCTTCAGACGATGCAGCTTTATTCGGCACATCCATCCCATCCACCGTCTCCTCATCCTTTCAAGGTACCGAAACCGAGTCTCTGCAAAATGCACTGTCTGCGGCAGCTACTTTCGGGACAACCTTGGAGAGGAGAAAGCTACAGGGAGTCGAAAAAGCTATCGATCGTTTGTATCGACTGTCTCTTATCATCAGACAACCATCCAGGGAGAGTCAGAACGAGCGCGCCGGACGTCTCATTCTGAGAGACGAGGATGGAAACGACATTGACGAGTCATTTGCAAGGTACGCGGCTGATATCGTCGATCACAAATTTCCCAAGGCGCCAGTGTTCCTTCGCCAAAAGCTGGCGTATGGCATCATAGTTCGCCGGAAACGGTTCTGGTATCGGCAAAGTCATCAGAGGAAGCTGTCCGGTGCTACCACTCATCTTGACGTTGACGCGAACGCGAAGAACGCTGATGGCGACACGACTGAGAAACCCGACTCTACAGTTCGTGATCTCAGAATGGCAGAGTCAAAACCCGCGGGTGATGCGATACCCACACGAACTCGTGCTACCCTTGAGGCTACCCATTCTAGAACATCGGCGTCGGCAATAGCCAAGGAGCCACTTCCGCTCATCAGTGCTTTGGAAGACTCTCAATCAAACCCATCCACAGTGTTCACAACGATGAATTCAGCTAGCGCGGCAGTAGAGATCCCGCGCCCTCCTAAACCCGTGTGTGGCAGCAAGGAATTCGAATGTCCGTATTGCTGCCTTGCTCTACCCATCAAACTCACCAAAGCTGCACGGTGGAGGTAAGTTTGTCTTTATGAAGGCGGTTCTGGATCCATGTAAAGTATGCCAAGGACGTCGGGCTAACCTACTTACAGACGTCATGTCCATGATGATTTGGAGCCATATGCATGTGTCTTCGAGGACTGCGAACATGACACATCCCTTTTCAGAGATCGAAAAACATGGATCTCACATCTACAAGCACACAAAACACGATGGATATGCTCATCTCGCACACACCCCACGGTACACTTGAAATCTGAAGAGGATTATTGTAACCATATGCGAACTGTACATCCTGGGACTTTCGCGGACCCACAACTACCATTGTTGGCAAAGAGAAACAGAAGGCCGGCGTTGAAGACGTTCGAATACTGTCCTCTTTGTTTATCAGTGCCTACAGAACAAGAGCTCCAAATCCAACCTGACAGCAGTGCATTCGAGCGAGAAAAGTCCTTGTCGGAATGGATTATGAGACATTTGGCAGCTCACCTGGAGACGCTCGCAGTGATGGCATTACCTTGGCAAGACACATACGAGGATACATCGCAGGAGCGCTCTCAGACCGGCAGGACTCAGGACGTAACCGTCCAAAGTGAGGAGGGCTCACGAAAGACTTCACTGAGTAAATCTGCTCTAGATTTTGCTGTATTTGAAGGCGACACGGCAGCTGCAGATCTCCCAACGACAAGCGAAAAGTCTGCGTCACCGCTAGATGCTGTGTACGAATTGGAATGGGGGTTTATCGAGCGGCCGCCATACTTTGGTCATGACCGAGATGAGGTGTTGCAACCCCTACTGCAAAGGCTGTTCTTAGGCGGCTCAGCACCGAGCGCGATCTCTGAACCCAAACTTCCCGCTTATCTCGTTCCTGTATACCGCGATAAGAAATTCTACGGGCGGGAGTGGGCATTGAACTTAATGCGCCAAACGTTATGCATCAATAAGGATCCAGACGAAGCGGGCAAAGACAACAAGCCTTTGACGTTCCCAAGATGCTACGCAGTATACGGACCAGGCGGCATGGGCAAGACTCAGATCGCTGCTCATTTCGTCTCCCAACATCGAGATGAGTTTGATGCTGTTCTTTGGGTTCATGCAGAAGACGCAGGGAAAATCACACAAGACTACAAAGACATCGCCGTTAAATTAGGCCTAGTGTCCGCTGGCTCGAGAGATGCCATGGACCTGGATTACACGAAGGACGTGGTTAAAAGGTGGTTGGTCACTCCACACAAGAGTGGGTTACGACGCGGGGACAAGAAGCCAGGATTGGCGTCTTGGCTACTCGTATTCGATGGCGTTGAGGATGGCCGAGTGCTGAACGACTTTTGGCCGTACAACGGCCCTGGTTCTGTCCTCATCACCAGTCGCAATCCGTACTCATGGTCAACCTCACTTGAACTCAAGCCCTTCAGCATAAGAGAAGCAACTGACTATCTCTTTCACCTGACTGAGCGTGACTCATCACCGGAAGAAGTCTCTGCTGCAACAGCCATCGCAAGACGTCTTGGAGGACTCCCACTTGCTCTCAGTCAGATGGGCCGCATCATTACGCATCAAAGATACTCTTTCGCAAGCTTTTTTCAATCCTTCGAAAGAAGCGAAGGCCCCGAGAAATTCCTAGATTGGCGATTTCCAGATGCACAGCGACCGTCGTCCAACTACGAGTACAATGTTGCATCAGTCTGGGCTTTTGATCGCCTTCCAAAAGGGCTGGCGCTGATCAGCGTGCTTTCAATGCTTGATCCTGATGCAGTTCCCGAGTCGTTGTTCACCTCACCAGCGACTACAACGGACTCGAAACTGACAAAGCTTGTCAAGAGTGATTATTTGGAGGCACGTGCAGAGCTCCTTGCAAGGTCTTTGATCACATGCAACAATTATCAGCAGAAGCTTTTCGTGCACAAACTTGTGCAAGATGTGGCCAGATCAAGAATGCGGCAGTCGGACGCCAGGAGCAATTTCTTGGCTTGCGTTGAACTAATCAACGTCGCATGGCCGTTCCAGGAGCTTACTTGGCGGCATGGTGTAGCGCGCTGGGCGGATTGTGAAAAGCTATTTCCCCACATCCAGAGACTCAAAACCATATATCCGACGCTCACACCTTCTCCCGACTCCAACGAGGACTATGAGTTTGCCAGGCTTCTCATAGACAGTGCCTGGTATCAGCATGAACGCGGAAAGTCAATGGAAGCGACTGTGTCCAACAACATGGCGCAGTCCATATGCGACTCTCTCAAGCTACGTTTGCTCGAGCATCCTGACATGTTCGAGAACAGCTCAATCACACTCGAACAGGTGAGCTATTCGCTGGTCGAATTGGCGCATAACAGAGGATGCATTGCATTGGAGATCAATGAACCGATCAACGCGCTGAAATACCATACGCTTTTCAACGACACCATGATCAAGGAAAAACACAAACTCCACCCTGACGATATGCGACTTGCTATCTCCTGGAATGAATTAGGCAACGCACACATGCTCAACGGTGACTGGAAACGGGGGGAAGAGTGTTTCAAGACTTCTATAAAAGAGATGCAGAAGTATGGCAAATTCAAGCCGACCACCATCTCATTGCCTGTAAGTCTGTAACTCACGTATAGCAAGCCTCTCTGACATCTTCGAAGCTTGCGAATCTGGGATTAGCATATTGGCTACAGGGAAAGAACGATCTCGCTTCAAGCACCCTTTCGAAAGGGCTTCGAGATAGGGAAGAAGAATTTGGCCAAGAAGATCGCGAATCTTTCATCACAGGGCGTTTCTTGCACGCTCTTGGGAATGTGGAATCCAGTTTCGACTACCACCGTCGAGCCCTTATGCATTACAAGTCAACCCTCGGAAATCGCCACCATCGTACCGCCGACATGTTCGTCAAGGTAGCGGAGCATAACATCATGCTTGGAAATCCAGAGATGGCTCTCGCCCTCCTCGATCATTCGCTTGATGCTTTTTCAATCTCGCATACGTTCATGCCAGAGATGACTCGGGCTAGCTGGATGAGATGCAAGGCTCTCACAGGCCTAAGACAGTACAAGGATGCTGAGAACGAACTTAAAGCGTGTTTCCAGATTTACAGCAAGCTGCATAGCTCACGTGAAGACAGTCAACTGGAGATAAAAAAACGTCCGGAGGACTTGGAGGATCGAGATATCGACGATCTCATTGTTTTTTGGTCGAAGTGAAGTAGCTGACATTACAAGCTTACTTGATACAGAAGACATGGCAGCTCGAAAAAGAAGAGGGGATTTCACATATCGGCCGTCAATGCATGAAATACTCAGTGGTCAAAGTATACTGTCATCTGCGCATAGGGACCTCGTCGAATCACTCTTATGAATGCTTAGGAAACACATCAAGGTTTGGTATATTTTAGGTTCATAGTGTTTGTTGGAATCATAGAAGTCAAGAAGCTCTAGTCTTGAGTTGGATAACTAAACGTTCAGATATCTGATGCTGTCCTCGTCTCTTGGAAGTCTAAAATTTGAAATTTATTAGCTGGAGCAATTTATTTATGCTTAATACTCGCAAAATAGCTTTTAGTTATCTTGAATACTATCAATATAGTCATGCACTTACGTTATGTTTTTAAACATGGCGGATAGTCGTTGTCGATTTTTCAGCCATCCACAAAACCTGGGACTGGATCCACCATGCCGATTTCATCAATGATATACAACCCTACTGAACCAACGAGAATGATATTCCTCGGCAGAAACGAGACAAGGAGCCAAGTATCTTACATCTTGGTTGTCAGTCATCTGTACACGCACTTCAGATTTGTCAGTGCGGATGATTGGCAGGGCTTGTGAAAGTTTAAGAGCTTCCAAACCCTCGTGCAAGACATTATATACAGATCCCTTGAAACCACCCAGAACCCGTGCATCACAGCAAAAATTCGTGCTAAACTATGACTTCACCACTGTGACCTTGGGATGTTAGACGCTCACCGAATTCTGGGTCCAACAGATTTCGAGAGCATGCGAAACGATGAGACTGGCCGTGTATGCGCTGTCAATGGTGCAGACCCTGATAAAGAAGTGATTCTGTAGGCTTGAGATGTACACGCTTGAAGGCAGAAGCCAATGTCTTGTACCATCAACCAAGAGAACTCGTCGCAATATCGCGCTCATCGTCCGAACTCGTGTATTCGTCTCATCGTTGGAGCCTCGTTACACCCAGATCAACATCGTGCAAGTCTGGACGCGACCGAAACTCCACAACGCCTCGCCATGCTGTACAATCAACGACTGCATCTCTTTCCTCTTACAGATCTCAGTTCTGCCTGTACTTTGCCGGTATGTTCTTCTCCACGATGCCCTTCTCTAGCCTCTCCCACTCCTCCTGCGCTGCCTCCTTCTGCTCATGCAGCTTGAAATGCGCGATGTCCTCCGGATGTGTAAGGTCTTCCTCCTTTACATCGTCTCCCGAGTGGTACTTCTCCCAATGGTGGATCTCATACTCGTACTCGTCATCTCCGTGGTGTCCTGGGCCCATGCCAAAGTCAGGCAATTTGACGTTCATGGAATCTTTTGCGACGAACTCAGAGAGCGAGATCTCGCCATTCTTGTCGATATCGAACATATCGAGGACTGTTTGGACGACCATTTGCTTCTTCGTTTCGCTAACGTGCTGCGAGGAGGGGTCCGAGAGACCGTATGTGCGTCGGATGTCGGGGGCCGTCCATACACCAGTGCTGTCATAGTCGTGGAGATTGAAGAAGGTGGTGGCATCATAGCCAGAGATATGGTGCTCCTCTGCGAGACTGTTAGGTGCTGTCGCTGCTGAGCGAATCCATTGTTGTACCAGCCATGTGTCGAGTCGCCCAGTCTGCGTCCGGCGCGACTTCGATTTGCGAATGTTCGCCGCCGTGCGCCGAGGCCGAAAGCGCACATGTGAGCAGGAGCAGCGCACTCAGTGGTATTTGCAGTAATTGCGTCATAGTCGTTGTATGTATAAGTGATTATCTGCTGCTGCGACAGAAAGTCGAGATGTCGTTGCCAGGGGTTCGGCCAATCGATTTAGCTCCCGAGCGATGACGACAAAAACAAGGGTCCAGTGCCTGCCACATGCTTTCGCTGGACCACGACGTTTCCTCAACATAGCATTAAGACGCGTCACAATGAATGTCTTAGTACTCTTGTCGCTTCTGCTCTTCATTCCGTTCATCTTCTTCCTTGTCTTCCTCGCCCTATCGTCCTGCATGGGCGACGGCTTCCGCGCCAGGATCTCAGGCATGTCCATCAATCCACGACACGGCTCGTACGGTCGCGGTTACGCTCGAGGCCTTGGTTCAGGTGCTGGTAGCGCGGGATGGGAACAGATCGAAATGGAGGACATGATGGGCGATGACAGCTCAGACGATGACGTTCCTCGCGAACGCTGAACACCATACCCCAACCTAGAACTCGAGATCTGCCTTCTTCGGCATCGCACTCCCACCCGCTGCCTCCCTTACAGCAGCCTCCTGCGCTTCTGTATCTCCTTCCAGCGGCGGCAGACTGAACTTCGCTATCACGAACTTTCGCCGACTCAATGTGAACGCCATATCTTCGCCCAGGTCCTCTGCCCCGCCGCCGCCGCCCTTCTCGTGAAACACGGGTAGTTTGTGTACGGCGAACATGCCCTGCGGCTTCTCCTCGTCTTTCGTTGTGCCAGCAGACTGTGCAAGCATCTGTGCGTGCGAGTACGGAAAGGGCGAGAGTTCGAGCACACCATCGGACAGTATCTCCATCCAGCGTACCAGGCCTGACGAGCGAGGATATAGCGAGAGTGGGAGTGTAAGAATGGCTGTGAGCCGTGTTGGGAATTGCCGCAGCAACGCGCGCAAGGCGTGCAGGAACTGGAGAATTGAGTTGGGGTGCGAGGACGTGGGAGGGTATAGCGCTGGTGAGAGGAGAGACGGTATGACGAGGCGATGCACCGTGTGGGCCGGCGTCGATACGAGCTGTTGCTGCACGTTTTGCAGGATCGACATGAAAGGTGAAGAAGAATTTGATACCGATCTCGGTATGGCGATGTAATTCACAGCCGTCCCCACAGGCAGCGTCAGTCGTTTCGCCAGATCGAACGTATGACAAAAGATTGTCGTCTCCTCTGCGTTCTCTCCTTGACCCTGCACTCTTTGAGGCCCTATCCAGAGTTGTCAGATTTTGGACTGTCTTATATTGCATACATCTAAATACACAACACGCACCTCTCGCACTTTCAAACTGTCCCAGGCCCTCGTATCGCCACGCAATCTTCATCTTCTCTGCTCTCTCCTTACTCTCCCTCCTCCTCTCATCCCCCTTCTCCTCTGATATCCCAGGCAGCTCTCTACCCCATACCTCGCCCATGCCTATGACGTGCACTCTGTGGCCTTGCACCACACCCTCGGCGGCATAGAAACGCAGCAGTGCACCTGCATAGTCAGTTGTACCACTCTCTTCGATCAGAACAGAGTTCCCCAAAGGCAGTCCAGCGTGCCCTGCCAGGGTGCCATCGAGTGAAGGTGTGCCTGTAGACGTAGTGGGGCGGCCATCGATGGGAGAGGGGCGCACGCCTGTTGGTGTAGGCGCTGGAGGAACTACGACCGGGGTCGACGGTGAAGCCGACGCGTCACCATCTGCTGGCGCGCGTGAGAGCGCGATATTGCGCTTGCGAAAGGCCATTGTGTGGGTGTAGGCTTCAGGTGGTGGGGAAGTTCGAGAAATTGTGGGAAAGCGATAAGGATTGATAAGAAATCGCGCTAGACGTCACTGTCTTTCCGTTAATTTAAACAGCTTCCAGGACTGCAAACCATAAGTTGTGGATTGTCACTTCATCTCCAGCCGGTCCTGGTCCTCAACCAATTCGGGCATTCTCAGACCATGACTGATATACGGTCTACTAATTCTTGAACACTTACCCTTGACAACCTTCAGTCTAGCCGCGGACCAGGGCTATGTCTTGCTTTCCTCGATATTGATGAACTTTAATAGATCCTTTCTGGGTTGTCTACCGTACGACCTTTGGGTGTGAGCTGGTGGCCCGCTCTATGTCTTTAGATCTCGCAATCCAAGTAAGACATCTGCAACCCCTTATGCGACTGATAGTCATCTCGCGCTCACATTGCGCTATAAATGAAGGACTACTATCAAGACAGTAATCTCCTCACTTACATAGAGACGCTCCTTAGAGCGAAGAGTGCTTTAGCGCTTAACCAAGATTGGTGGCGGCCGAATATTCTGATGCGTGAGAGACTAAGTCTGGCCGCACGTGAGGTGAATGAGGATCATAACTTGGGCAACAAGATCGGCATGATCATCAACGAGGCGGCTGAGATCCACGTAACTGTCGCAATGGATAAAGCTTTCATCAGTACGCTGATTGGCTCGATGTGCGGGAAGGGTCGTGGCTACTCTTGTTCCGAAGCGAACGGTCCGAATGACTTTTTCAACAACTCCCATACCTGTTCTCGATGTCGTGAGAGAACACAACCTGCGTAGGGAGAAGTTCTAGATGCCATTCAAGACCTGTCAATGCCTTGAAAAGTCGATAACGGGAGAGCAGAGGTCAGGGTAACGACATGCCTAAGTCCTAGCACTGTATGTCAGAGTGATCTGAGAATTGTACACACGGGGAAGCCCTGAATCGCAACCGATGGAAATCTCCCTATTAACGCTTAGGCCCCAGCCATCGGAGCCCGACCCAAACTTGGAGCCTGCAAGCATATCAAACTGAGTCAAGGGGTATCCTGTTGTCCATTTCAGGAACCGCATGGCCAAGTCGCTGACTCCCAGGAACGCCAATGTTCAAACACAAACACACGACACTGAGTTGAGCGTTATTCGACGGTATCCAGGTTGCGATGGCCTGTCCGAATGGCTCTGTGCCATTGATTTTACCCTGGACGAACAACTCAGTTGCCGCAGCCGGCACAATTTTATCCAGGGGCATCTCGTTTTCAGTCGGCACTCCTCCACAATCGTTCTCTTTAACACCTTCGACGCTGTCGAACAACTTGTTCTTGAACAGTGCAGCGGAATGCGTAGCAGCTACGAACCAGAGCTGCATCGGCCAGCTTGGTGGTATATATGACAGTGCGGCCTCGACCTCCTTCGCACAGGTCGGTTATTCAATTTGGGGAGGCAGTAGAGATACTGTCGACCTAGCACTGGCGAGTTCATACGTTTTTTTCGACGATGCGGTGACCTTTGGCCTGAAACCGACAGCCAACAAATTCTCACCCTTTCCGATCTATACCAATGGCTCTACAGACAGTGAGTTCACAATTGAACAAGTCGTGTATCTATACTAATAAGTAACCACAGCAAGCGCAGACCCCTTCATGGAGAACGAGCCGAACTCGAAAGCAACTCTACCCTTGGGCATGAACTCAACCTTCTTGAATCACCTCGTCGACTCTGGCCAAGCTTCTTCTAGGACATATGGACTCTGGGTTGGATCCGAATCTGAAGAAACACCACAAGACGGCCTGCTCGTTGTAGGAGGTTACGACGAAAGCAGACTCAAGAGCGCTGCAACTACCTTTCCTATGTTCTCTGATTGTCCAACATGCGCCATCCTCACAGCTATAACATACGATGTTGGCGGTAAGAGTACCAGCCTTTTCTCGGGCACCACGGATACTCTTGTCGTCAATCTCGATCCTTTCTCCTCAGATCTTAAATTCCCAGCACAGATGCTACAAAATCTGGCCAGCGCAGAAAAGACTGCCGTGTGGAATGAGACATCGCGTCGTTTCGAACTTCCCGCCGCAACGGCTCCCGTGGGTACCATCACCATTACAGTCTCTGATATGGGTGTACCACTCAAAGATGCATCGAAACCTTCAGTTTCCACGTACAAAACAATCATTCCGGCAAGTGAGCTCTACAATCGACCACGGGCATACAACGCTGCCGGTGTGCTAGAAGTAGACAACGCCACTGTATACAACATGGCCGTGACGAACCAAACAGGTCCAATGACGATTGGAACCTTGGGCCTCCCTTTCTTCACTCAAAACTACCTTGTGGTCGACCCTGATGCGCAGAACTTCCAACTGGCTCCCGCGGTCGTCGCACCGGCCGACCCCAAGGGCGCAGATGCAAAGATCAAGCAGGTGTGTCGTGTCTTGCCCACCACAAAGCAAAAATCCCAAATTGCCATCTTAGCTGGAGGAATTGTCGGTGCCATAGTCGGAACACTCCTCCTGGTCGGCCTGGTCTTGTACATCCGTAGGCGTAAACAACATGCCAATCCGCGGCGCTCCCGCGGCGAAAGCGAAGCAGCAATCACGGCATCAGCCAACCCGATCCACGAAAGTGTCCGCACTCAAAATTCCTCGGAGAACAAAAGTCTAGAGTTGCCAATGCAGGCTCCACCCGCTTCCTGCATCGCGTTGCGCGATGGCAATACATTCCGCTCTTCCTTTCCTAACCGCGCAATGAGTACTCGAAGCGGGCGAAACGACAACAACAACGAAGACCCACGAAGAGACCTGATGCATGACGTGTTTCAGAAGGTGGATGAGGAGAATGATGGAAGGTTATTGGATGAAAGACCTATGGGACTAAGTGAGACCATCCATTCGAGCAAAACCTTACCTCGTTTGGCAGCGGAACATAAGGTCTAAGTAATTGCATGGGAAATTAGTCCGAGTATGAGGCTCTAGTCTTTGCTCTTGCTACTAGTAAACGGAAAGTGTACGAATAGATAAACCAAGTTTCACAAGAAAGTAAAAGATAAAAGAATATACACAAGCTCATTAATAAGATATATACGTAGGTGTGCCGATCGCAGCTGTTTTGCTACTTCAATTTTGCATGTACTAAAAAAACGAAGCCTTGGGTATGCGTCTCGGCCTACTCTTGCCATTGTGCAACCTCTGCGTATCTGAAAACAAATTTCTTCGTCACGGAGACCGTAAAGTGTCATGGTTCTACTGTCTTTTGGGGGGCACTACCCCACTGCTTAATCCAACAGTCAAGCTAGTAAGCAAGAGAATATAATGTGATACCTTTGCCCACCAATCAGAGAGAGCTGGCTGTTTAGCGTCAATGGTCGAAAACGGACGTAGCGTACATTGTACAAACGGCCTCAGGTACACCGACCGACGTCGTATAGGACAACGAACAGCTCAGTACTGAGCACCGACCATACTCCCCTACCTAGCCGGGTGTATTGTTGAACAAAGATAGTCAGCACGAAACACAAGCTTCCGCGTCCTGTCAATAGATCCGGAAATAAGTGATACTATTTCCGTACAACTTCCACGCCGTTCGACCTCGGCGACCTGCCCACATCAACAGGTCACGCAGCAGCCAACTCGGACAGCAACCATCCCTCTTGTAATCCAAAGCCGATCTACGCATACCTCAGCTCTCGGTAGTGACCAGGCGAGAGCTCAGTCTTAGACAGCAACCTAACGGTCACTACAATTTGAGATTCTGGTCCCGTCATCACCATCATCAGCCTGAAGCAAGCCAATCGGCAGAGTGTACGGTGCGCACTTCGAAGCACATTCGCATCATATCATGTCGACCGCCAATCTGGACTTGCGTGGCTGAAGCCCGGTATCTGCATCAGTCCCATCGTGACAACCGTGACTGGTCGACCGTGGGGGGCCTTATGGGGCCAAAATGCTCTCCGCCTATCAATAACGCCTGGGGTGTATGCAGGCTACAAATCACATCACAGCCTCAGGACTGCGCTCAGCGCTGGTGAGGCTGGGGCATGTTCTAATGCACACAGCCTGCGTCTACTTCATTTCCGTGCTTACGCCTCTTCTCGCTGCGTTTCCCACATCATCTCAACGACGACTCTAACGTGGGCCTGGCAACCTCACGATGTTGCGAACGCACGCTCTTGCGATAGTGCTGCTACAGCTCTTCTCAATTACTGGCGTCAAGGCAGACTGCTACAATCTCAATGGTACCACGTCTCTCAGTCTCGGTAGCGATTACGACTGACAATCTGCTCCAGGAAATTTGGCCCTGAACACGACCGTCTATACGGGCAAGACCGAACTAGTCTCCTGCGGAGAGAATACGCACAACTGCTGTCTCAGGAACGAACAATGCGGGAGCAACCTCTTATGTAAATCCAACGATGGCTTCCTCAAGAGACAGTACTGCGACAACGTCTTTTGGAATGGCTGCTCGCCAATAGCACCAGGTGAGTCTATCCTCCACCCAACACTGGCACTGGCTCACACTTTTCCCCAGGGACCAAGAGCGGCGGCATCGTCCTCAACGACTGCGGGAACAATGTCGTAACCTATGGAGCTGGCAACTGCACAGCCGGCCCCTTCTACTTCGTCGACCCGCGAGATGGAAGCACAACCAGCATGAGCATAAGCTCAGGTAGCACAGCTACAGCATCTTACTGGTCTGTCGACACAGCCGCAGCTCTGGCATCACAGTCCGCATCCTCGGTATCCGCCTCCCTGGCCTCTCTTACAGCCGCAAGCGCAAGCGCGACCGCACAATCAACCGCCACCTCCGCCTCCGCAACATCGACCTCCCCACCAACCCAGACCCCCACCCCCGCAGGCCCGTCCGGTCTCTCCGCCGGCGCCGGCGCGGGAATCGGCATCGGGGCCGCAGCAGCCATTGCCGGTGTCGCAGCCCTAGTCTGGTTATGGATGCGCGAGCGGCGGAAGCGAAAAGCCCTTCAGGAACCTTATCAGCAGCCCTACGCGCCTGCGACGACCGAAGCATACGCCCCGTACCCGCAGACCGACAGTTATAAAGTAGCGTATGCGCAACATCAGGAGCCGGAGCACATGCCTCCGCAGGAGTTAGACGGCACGCGACCGAGGAATGAGGTGCCTTGATGATGTGATGTAGGGGATGGTATGAAGAATGTGTACTTGATTGTCTGCGCCAGCGTGCTGCGAGGTAGAAGGTGGATGGCTGTCGTGGGTATAGGTAATGAATCATGTCTAATGCATTCGCATCGCTTTGTGGAAAATGCGGCGTCCGTCCGCTTCCCTTCACCATCTCTCACATCTTGAATCCTACCAGCGGTTGTATCGCTCGCCTTCTCCTCAACAATTCTGCATCTTCTTACCATTGACGATGCTCTGCACATCGAAGAAAGCGATGCGATTGTTGTTAAGCCCCAGTTTTGGCAGTTGCGGCAAACATCTAAGAACAGCGAAGAGCTGTTAATTAGAGCGATTTCTGAGTAAGTGAACAAGTTGTAAAGATATTGTTGAATAAAGGCAAGAATTTCTTTTGCTATACTCAACTGAAAACTAGAGTAACTATAATAGCGCTTGTGTGGAACCTGCAGTAGACTTTATATTAGTAGTTTACACCAATGAATAATTAGATGAATTTTCAACAGTAGCTCAAGTGTTTTTCGAGCTTTCTATTTGGCCAGTCTTCTCCACTTCAGGTAGCACTGTCCTGCCCCCTGCCAGTGGTTAGCGAAGTAATCAAATCCTTACAGTAATATTCTTGGTAGCGTAGACAACCATCAACACAGGCGCTTAGCACCCGTGTAGTACGCCAAAGTTTCCCACCAAGTACTGTTCATCTCTTCGCAACCATGGCGATCTTCAACGACCTCGCAATCGAGCTACAAGAGGCTATCTGGGAAATGGTACTCCCAACCTCTCGTGGAGTGCACTGGATCGAAGTCGAGGGCATCCCGCAAGAAGCAGGCTTTATTCGCGACAGCATCCGCATGACGCAATGGTACAGGTTCGATCGCATGCCTGAGACGTTCTCAGATGTCTACCATGCTCGGTACCTGAACCACGACTTTTCGGCACGCGCTAGTGAATCCAAACACGATTCGACACCCTTTTTCCGCTACCTGCTTACCACCGTGCCGGCCGTTGTGGGACGAGCGGGTTTGGCTGGCGACAGCGAGGCAACAGGTGATTTGGCTGAGGAGATGGCGTATACGAGCCGCTGCCGGCAATTGTCAACGTATTACCTGATCGCAACGCTGCTCTCACTCTGTCGGCTATCGCGCTCAATAGCGCTACGGTACATCAGAATCAATCGCAAGTGTAGCTGGCCTATTCGCCGCAGCATGGGTTCGCTGTACCGCCCACGTGATATGGAAGTGTGGGAGACGCAGTACAGTAATGGTGTCAGCCCACCGGTTTCGTTGCTTCACACGAGTTGGCAGCTGATTCGGCCTCGAATCCATACGCTTGACCTTGTCATCCTCCGACTACATGATAGCCAAGGTCGAGCAACGCCGCTGCTCAAGCATGCACCATGGCAATACGTAATTGAGCGACCTTACCATGGACCTACTTTCGCGTGCTTTGACCGAGTGGGCTTGGAGTGGCATCCGTCCTGGGGTACTGTGGGCGGGCAAGGCGAGCTGCGCGTGGGCAATATCCGCGCTTTTGTCAAGACAATGCAGGGTAGTCACTCCCCTGCGACTTTGTACTGGCTGGTTGATGGCGTGCCGCGCCCGAACTGGAACCGCGACCATCCAGCTGTGGTTCAAAAGGTCTTCGCAGATCGCCTTGCTGACGATAAAATTAACCTTGCAGAGCATCTCAACTTGCATTGGAAACTGAGCAACAAGGAACGTGACAC
The DNA here is from genome assembly GCA_004335185.1 of Phoma sp. RAV-16-625. Taxonomy (NCBI): domain Eukaryota; kingdom Fungi; phylum Ascomycota; class Dothideomycetes; order Pleosporales; family Didymellaceae; genus Phoma; species Phoma sp. RAV-16-625. Next base: position 37,110 of record SAUA01000019.1, read on the forward strand.
GTTGCTAGCAGATCATGACATGGACCTAGAGTTTGAAGCTAACGGGCGCCGGTACTACCTTGTCTTCGTTGCATTTGATGAATTCCGTGCAGATGAAAAGGAGCAGCTAGATAACGCCGGGCTGGGTTGTAGCGGACCATTTCCAGGCACTGCGGCCATGTGGCCTCAGGCGCTGCGAGAACCAGTGCGGCTTGCTCACGACATCTGTAGAGCTCGTCGTGAGAACGTAGGCTTCTTCGCATCTTTTTCGTGTATTCTGAGCTGGGAGCTGGTTACCTGAGATAAGAGAGAACAATCGTTTGAGTCCTTCTCTCCGCCTGTCTAGTAGTTGTGAAGATGTTTTTTTCATCCAGGTCCCTTCTTGCCATACACTTTTCCCAAGGCCCTATTGTCGCCTCTCAATAATGTCTTGCAACAAAATGCAAAGGTGTCTAGCTCGCGAGCAAAGCATTTGTCACGAGTTGCAGACCCCTTGCAGGCATACATCTACTCTACATCTCTGAACTAGAGACGCACGTAGCACTAGGAGCACCAGCTTTAGCAACTATCTGCAACGCTTTTAATCCTCCTAGAACATTACTGATGGAAGAAAAAAGGCGGTCCTTGTTCGCTCCACCGTATCTATTTTACTGGACTGCATAGTCTGATATAGCATGGAGCTTTACCAACACAAGTTATAGACCATATGAGAACCATCATCTCAAACTTCAGACCAGCTCCAAGCCATTTCTCCAAGTGAATCTCTCCAACACCAAGCTCCTCGATGATCTTTGTGTCCCCCTTTGAACTCCCTTCGGTGTGGCCAGCATGCCATGCAATCCGGGATACTCGCCACGTGAACCAGACAGTCAGAGGTCCCCACGATTATCAAGGAAGCCATCACGCTCCAAACCGCCATAATACCGGAGATCGACAATCCTGAATTGACGTCTTTTGAATTTTGAGTCTGATCGATCATCCAAGGCAACCGAAAGTATTTGAGAACAGCCGTCCGGGACATTCCAGCAACGTGTCCCGCCCACTTCGATATATAGCAGCCATAAACACAGCACAAGTTCACGTCGATATGTGTCGAGATTTTGTCAGAGTATTCAATTAGAGATCTGCGTTAATCCAAGATAATTTCAGCATCCATCGTAATCTTCTAACAGCTGCTACGTCTATTCTATGACTACATATGGTTTTGTCATTATATTACAAAAAACCCTGGCGCGCTACGGTCTTCAAAACACTCACGTTTCGGAAATTGCAGCTTCAGCATTGCAGCTTCAGTGCCGCTTCTCCGGAGGGAGCAGGTAGTAAAATCTTAGAACCGACCTAAGCAAGACCATCCATCTTGCCAATTTGCCGTCCGCAAATCTCGTTTTCTGGGTCACAGGCCTCGGGTAAAGCAATGGATTTTCCAACTCCTACAAAACCAAATACCATCTCCTTGCTCAGCACCGTCCAGAATGGCTGTTCCTATGATCTTGTTCTCGACGGTTGATCGGACGGATGCGTCGCATGAAGAACGTGACGTCTTTTCGATCTGGGTCTGTTTCCTGGCTTTTGCAGCAAATTTCCCATTTACAGATTCCATCTACAGATGTCCACAATTTTTCTTTCGCACAAACAAACAAGTAACCACAGCAGCCAAATACCCCGAAGCCTCCAGTGCATACAGTACTACAACCTCAATCCCCCCACACCAGCCACCCAGCTCAACACTAGCACCCACCATCCACAACCCTACAGCCCATCCAAGCCACCTCCACGCCAAAGAAAAACCCCCAATACGAAGACCCAACACAACACCGCCGATACAACATCCCGACACCAACCCATCCATATCAAACCCACATCAACAACTACAAGTAGCCTACACGACACAACACAACCTAACACCACACAAACCAACACACCCACAGCTGCAGCCTCCAAGCCCAAAACAGCCATCCATCCCAGTCACCGACCTAGAAAAGAGATGCGGGGCCTTGGGCTTACACTACCGTAGAAGACTGCTTGAATGTAGGTAAGAAACACAAAGACCGACACTAGCGCGGAAGACTAGATCTTAGGAACTATGGTCGCGTGAGAGTGGGATGGGATGGGGGATAGGGTGGTGTGAAGTGTGAAGTGTGGTAGCTGATAGTGTAGACAATCAACTGCTGGGATCCGTTTTCAGCGCAGAAACCCGGCGATGTAGTTCCAGAATGTGTAGAAGGGAGATACATCTAATCCCACCACCAAAACGCACTCACCCCCCCAACCCAGCAGAGAGAGAATATCTAACAACCACCCAGCTTTCCTATCTACTATTCGCTGGTATGTCTGCTGAAATTTGCCATTTAGACAGAGTAAGAACTTAGTCTTCTGGTTTCGGAATGTGTAGAAGGGGGAAGGGGGTAACATCTGATTACGCCGAGAAAGGGATCGTCTCTACAACCCAGCAGAGACAGAACATCCAACAACACCAACCCATCTCCCATCCACCGCACGACCCATCTCCAACAGCACCAAGCGCCAAGAAACCTCTCAACATCCGGCGTATGTAGAACATCAACGGCTGGATTGCAGAACGGTATCAGTTACTCAAGCACGACACACACCCGATCATTGAAAAGGAAAGGAAAACCCACCCACGCCACACCACCAAGAAAAAACCACCACAGACCTCACGCGCCACCGTAGAACTCCCTAACAGGAGGACGGGCGGGAGCGTAGTATTCCGTCTCGCTGGCTGCGAGGGCACTGGCAGCTACACTTCCACTTGCAGTTGCGCGTGTAGATGGACCCGCGGCAGCAACGCCGCTACGCGCCGCCTCGCGTTTCCGCTGCTCGTCTCGCACGAAGATGTCGTACCGGTTCCCTTGCTCAGGCGCAGGCGCAGGCGCTGTGGATACCTGGCTATTGCCGTGCGGACTGCTACTCTGTTGCGGACCCACGCTCTCCCGCACGACCCTAGCGCCTCCGCTCTGAACGAAGATGCCTGCATGGTTCACCACGCCGCGAGGCACGGGACGGCCCATGGCGGCGTCTCCGCCGTGGATGTAGGGGTTAGATTCCGCAGTGCTGTCTAGACTCACACGTCCACGACCTCTTTCACTTCCCCCTGCTCTCCCGCTTCCACTTCCTCCCGCCCCCGCCCATCCACTTCCACCTGCCCTTCCACTTTGCACAGCACGCCCCGTGACCGGATCCCTTCCAGCCAGCAACCTAGCTTCGCCCAGAAAATCACTGTACACGGGCGACTCGGCACGCGGCGGGGGCGTGGGCGGTGTCGGGAAGTGTGTCGCAGGCTGTGGGTAGGTTGGGTAAAACTTTTGCTGTTGGTGCTGCTGTTGCTGTTGCTGCTGCTGCTGCTGCTGCTGCTGCTGGGGGGTGATTTGAGCCGTGTGTCCAGGATGATAGCGATTGAGATAAGGATTTGACAATTCTTTTCCGTAAAGGAGTTTTTTAAAGAGGGAAGGCATGTGGGTTGTTGGTCGTGGGGGAGGAGGATGGAGTGATGACTGAGAAGTCTTGGATAGGATGGGGGTGTGTAGTCGCGCCCTTGATTTCTTCTTTCGCGGTGTCCTTGCTCTTTGATCTCGATAGATGCGTGGTGATTTGGTTTAGGGTTTGCCGAGGATTCAAGGCAGAGTAAGGTCGATGAGCAGCTGGCGTGATTCGAAGATTTGTGACGTTGTGAGCTGCGAGTCCTGAACCTCGTAGGGCTGTGGCAGCCTTCCGCTAGCCTGAATCCAGCGTCTCCATTTTATTGAGGCGTCCCACGCTAGTACCTTTCGACAACCCCTAGGCTCGTGATCAGCGTGCTTAGTACTTACAACAAGAACAGTGAACCGTGCCGACCGGCGGAGGTATAATTGCTTGGTATTGCTAGAACCTGCTCTATGCTAGACCGTGATCAAAACTGGAAACCACATGGGTATCCTATACAACGCCGTGCCATGCTGATGCGAAATGCGAAGGACTGAATAACTGCGACCACGACGACACTGCCGACTACTTCTAGTGCTTCGACGAGAAGAAGTGGTGCTTCTTTTTCTTCTTATCCTTGTCCTTCTCTTCCTTTCCGTGTTTGCCGCTACTAGATGCGGGTGCAGAGGTTTGTGCTGGCGGTCTTGGAGCGTTCAGATTGATCTGCCCCATCGCTGCCGTCGGCGGTTGCGGTGCGCCCGGGCGTGGTCCGCTGGCACGCGGCCCGGCTGGCAGACCCTGCGGCATGGGCTTGGTGCCCGCTGGCGGGGGTGCTGGCTTTGGGGGTTCTGGCTTCTCGAAAAGATGCTTCGGCGCTGTCGGCTGCGGCTGATCAACGGGCAGTCGGAGTCTGTCGCGGCGCTGGCTGAGATCGCCGACCTGGCGCAGGAAGAGTTGGGGCTTGACCATGTGAGATGTAACGAGGAAGATGTCTCTCGAGGTCTTCTCAGAGACATCATAGCAGGCGCGCGACTCGGAGTAGGTTGCACCGCCGGCCATGAACACAATGACACGCTGCCGTGGCTCCACGCTGGCCAGCCGCGACTTGGCCCAGGTAGGCTTTGCCGAACGGAGGGAGGAAGCCTGGGTCTCCTGCGTGTTCATGTCTTCTGGCGCTGCTTTGGTAAAGGGGAAGATGTCCTGGGGTAGGGAGCCTCGAACGTGCGCCTCCAGCATATCTTGCAGCGCCGGTGTGAATCTGGACAGACCATACTCTTCTGCGTTGGGTGGGGGTACAGCGTTTCGAGGGAAGAGCGGCGGTGTAGGGTCACGCTTTTCTTTCAATTGTCTGGCCACCCGCGCGCCGAGGAGGTCGAGATTGCGAATGACTTCCATGTCAGGAGGAGGTAGCTGGGCGTGGAAGATGAGCTTTTCGAGGTCTGCCGGCAAGACGCCGTCTCGGAAGAGAATGTAGAGAGCGATGAGGCGTAGACGATCGGCGGGCGTCACGGCCTCGTCGTCCAAGGTGCGCACGATCTGGTCGGCCATGTTCTTGGGCTTGCGGTAGTCTTCATCGAGACCGGTAGCCAGACATTGCTCGACGGATGCCAGATCAGGCAGCTTGTGGCGTTGGAAGATGTCCATGCACTTCTCGGCCATGCCCAGGTGCAGTGTGTACGACTCCTTCATCTCCTGGAACTGGGGCAGGCCGGCAATCATGTCCTTGATGGCATTCAGGCCGTTCATGCCGGCTGCATTTTGCGCGTCCTGGTTGGTGAAGTTGGGGTTGTCTGCGATGAACTTTTGGAAGTCGCTAATGAGCTTGTTGAGGGTGTCCGTCATGTGACGGTGGCGGTTCTCGACCCAGATTTTGTCCTTGTCGCTGATGACCATGTCCTTTTCTTCGGCGCCCGGGTCGTCCTCGTTCACGATGGCGCGGTAGATGATTTTGTCGGTGTCGTTGATGGGCAGCAGGTCGAGGGCCATGGCCTGGTATGTGAATTCGTGCAAAAAGGGGGCGTACAGGTCCATGGAGCGATCTGTGATGTAGAGGGCACCGCGGGGGCGGTTGGACTGCGGGGGGAAGTCCTGGTTGAACTGGGCGTACATGTCGAGCTTGTCCTGGACAAAGCGGGCGAGGTGGGAGCAGAGGACGCTCGCTTCGTGGGTAGGGGCGCGAGGACGGTAGTATCGAATGATGGGGTACTCGCCCAGGGCAACGCAGACGCCGGTAATCTGGGGTAATCAGCACAGGCTTGGCAGATGTAGAGGTGGTGGTGTGGGTACCTTCTCCGCCATCTCCTCCATGTGGCGCACGACGAGGTTGTTGCAGTCCGGGTGGAAGAGGGTGGGGAAGCTCCAGGGGTCCTTGAAGGTGACGAGGTGAGACTCCTGAGGGTGGTAGTCGAGGTGGACGGTCCTGAAGGCGCGGATCTGCTCGCGGGCCATGGACGAGCGGTCGATGCGCTCCTTCAGTGGCGGGGGCAGCAGGGTGGTCCAGACGAGGAAGAAGCCGCGGTACCGGCGGACGTCGAACTCGGCCATGATGCAGTCGACAATGTGGGGCTTTGGGGTGAGGATGTAGATGGCGTCCATGTCGCGCTGGGTCTCGCGGCGGTCCTCGAGGCGCTCGATATTTGTGATGTTGGAGTTGAGGATGTCATCTTCCTTGACGACATTGTCGATGAGCTTCTTGGATTCTTCGTCGACGATGAGGACCTTCCACTGGGGGCGGTGTTAGCGGAGGCAGCGTGGAGTACGGGGGGCAGGGCATGCGCACGTCGCCGCGGGTCATGTCGCGGATGGTGGAGAGGACGACTGGATGGTGTGTCAGCGGGGGGAGTGGGCAGGTTGGGTGCCGGGCAGGGGGAGACGCACGCTCGCGCTGGATATCGATCATGGACACCATGTTGGCGGGGGGTCGAAGGAGGGGAGCTGCAGAGCAGTGCAGTGGGGTGCAGTGAATGCAGTGGAGAGGAGTGCAATGCAGTCCAGTGCAGTGCAGTGCAGTGTACAGTCGAGCAAGCAGAGGCGCAGGAGAGAGAGGCGCGCTGGCTGCTACCTAGGTCAGACGCGAGTGCTGGTGCTGGGCGACAGGCTGCATGCGCGACGTTGACGTGTGTGGGGCTTGTCGCAGCTTGAGGCTCGATGCTCGACGCTCGACGGTGTTGCAGCTCCCCCATGTCATCAGAAGACAGACCACCGACCGGCGGCGGCGGCGGCTCGGAGGTGGACTGACTCGGGCGTGGCTCAACTTTTTGTGCATTGACGTCGTCGACTGGGCCGCGCCATTGCAGCACCACGACCGAATCTCGAATTGTTTGACTGATTGCTTGCTCGATTGCTTGCTTGTACGGGCGCTCTGCCTGCTGCGAGCCTCCTTCTCCATGCCTGCTCTGTCTGCGCGGCGCAACTCGCTGTGCCTTTTCTGCGCATTCGCTGCCCGTCCCTCCCACGTCCAACCACAACGCCTCGCACCCCGGATCCAAGTCGCGTACCGCAGCGCCACATCGTCTGGCAATGACAGTAGTAGCAACAACAGCAACAACAGCAGCAATAGCAGCCACAGAAATGGAAACAACGGCCGTCCTGGCGCGTACAGAAACGGACGCGCCCCCAAGTCTGCCACCTTCAACCCGCTCAGCTCCAGGAACAGCTTTCGAAACGGGGGCAGTCCACCCGCCGACGCCCTCCGCACCGTCGTAGACAGCAAGCTCGGCAAACTGCGCCTCGAGTTCACCGAGCCGAGCTTCCTCGACAGCCTGCAGCTCAACCAGGAACAATTCGCCAAGGAATGGCACGACTTTGAAAAGTCCATCAACGCCTGGGTCAAGCAGGCCAGCAGAGAGCTGTCCGACCTGGTACGCGAGGCACAGCGCGGGAAGAACACGCTCGAGACACGCCTGCGCTACCTCTTCTACGCCCAGACCTGCGGCGGCCGCTTCACCACCGCCGAGCTCGAGAACCAGAAGGAGGTGGCCGACCTGCGCCATCCCGCCGAGTGGTATCCCGCCACCCGCGAGGTCCCTCGCGTCGTCCACATGCACGTCGGCCCCACAAACTCGGGCAAGACCTACCACGCCCTCCAGCGCCTCGAGGCTGCCAAGTCGGGCATCTACCTCGGCCCCCTGCGCCTGCTCGCCCACGAAGTCTTCACCCGCCTCAATGCAAAGGGCAAGCCATGCGCCCTCGTCACGGGCGAGGAGCAGCGCATGCCAGAGGGCGACGTCCCGCCCATGTACAGCTGCACCGTCGAGATGGCCCCGCTGAACACCAAATTCGACGTGGCCGTCATCGACGAGATCCAGATGATCAACCACCCCGAGCGTGGCTGGGCATGGACACAGGCCTTCCTGGGCCTGCAGGCACGCGAGATCCACCTCTGTGGCGAAGCCAGGACCGTCGACATCATGCGCCAGCTGTGCGCCCTGGTCGGCGACGAGGTCCACGTCCACGAGTACGAACGCCTGACGCCGCTCCAAGTACAGCCACGCAGCTTGGGCGGCAAGCTGAACAAGCTGGAAAAGGGCGACTGTCTCGTCGCTTTCACCGTAGTCGGTATCCACGCGCTGCGCCGTGAGATTGAGAAGCAGACGGGCAAGAAGTGCGCCATTGTCTACGGCAGTCTGCCGCCCGAGACCAGAGCGCAGCAGGCTCGACTCTTCAACGACCCCGACAACGAATATGACTATCTCGTCGCCAGTGACGCCATCGGCATGGGGTTGAATCTGTCAGTACCCGCTTGCTGTACCTCGATCGAGCAGAGCTAACCATCGCAGTGCCATAAAGCGTGTCATCTTCGAGTCCACCATGAAGAGCAACGGCGTCAAGTACATGCCCTTGCAGGTTTCGGAAATCAAGCAAATTGCCGGTCGCGCTGGTCGCTACAAGACCGCCGCAGACGCCGTGAGCGACAACACACCCAGTGCAGATGGAGTCGAATCAAAGCCGGCGAACAAGGAAAAGATTGTAGGATGGTGCACAACGCTCGACCAAATCGACCACGACGCCTTGAAGACTGGCATGAGCCGCGAACCCGAGCCGATCGAAACGGCTGGTCTGTTTCCCCCGTCGCTCATTGTTGAGCGCTTTGCCAACTACTTCCCACCCGGCACACCCTTTAGCTACATCCTCCTCCGTCTCCACGAGATATCCGAGATCCACCCACGCTTCCACCTGTGCGGTCTGAAAGAACAGCTCGCCATCGCCGACGCCATTCACACAATCAAGAACCTGAGTATCCAAGATCGCATCATGATTTGCTCTGCGCCGTGCAACATGCGCGACGCGGCCGAGAAGACCTTCCTGCGCACGCTTGCAGAGTGCATAGCAGACGGCAAGTCGGGTAATCTGCTTGAGCTGCCGAACCTACCCCTCAATGCCATGGACGGGCCGGCCAAGGGCGACCGAGCATACCTCTACTCGCTAGAGCAGCTCCACAAGATGGTTGTCCTCTACCTCTGGCTCAGCTACCGCTTCCCCAACGTCTTCACCACGCGCTCCCTCGCAGTCTACACGAAGAAGCTGCTCGAAGACCAGATCGAGAACACGCTCACCGAGTTCTCGCACACGGAACTCCGACTCAAGCAGAAGGAGAAGCGCGATCGCGAGCGACTGAAGCGGTCCAAGGACGTCCAGGAGGCTGTCCAGGAGCTTGAAGGCAAGATCCCCGCGCCGCCCGGCATGCCAGCAGAAGCCAAGGATATTGTCAACGACAAGCAAGCTTTTGCAGAGGAGGTTCCAGTTACTGATGATGTTGGCGAGTACCCCGAGGAGCCTATTGAAGATTCCGAAAAAGCAGATGAGCTCGACACCATTCTCGAGGAAGCTGAAGTCAAGAAGCGGCGCTCAGCGAGGGTGTGAGCTGGTTCAATAGAAGAGTGTATTTTTGGAGCATTTGCCGGCGCACTTGAAGAGTTTGAGGATACCATTGGGATGAACAGATTTGTACAATCACTGTATACAAGTAGACTACCTTACGCCCTGTATGATTATGAGAGGGAGAAATGTTCAGTCTCCTGCTTTGACCAATATCTTTGCATTCTGGCGGCGCAACTATCTCTTATGCGGGCAATAGCTGGTGCAATGATTCGCTCTCCCTCATCCAGATGAGGTACACAGTACGAGGACCTGGTGGTTATGTACTTTTCTAAGAAACATGGTTTCAATAGCTATAGTAGACAGTTAATATTCTAAACAAGTCAGTTCTGTTCACGGGATCTTTGTTGATGATGTCGATGTTGCTGGTACATGTTGGTGCTATTAAAACTCAAGTGACGTCTGAGGCGGTGCAAGGGTCAGCCTTAGCGCCAGTCAGCCCTGCGAGATGAGATGAGGCAGCTTGGCCCCTGCTCGGAAGCGCCGGACTGATTTGCGTCGCCCGAATTGCTCTGCACAACAATCACGCCTCACGCTCTTCACACCTCTTTCGCAGTCTTACTGGAGTATCTGCTACTTTCTTCCTTACCGAGCCGCTCAGCTTTGTTTTCCTCAGTCGCGCAGCCTTCGCCGCGCCCGCAGCTGCCATGATGGCGCCTTCCCACATCCTCGACATTCCGCGCCCACGGGTATGTCATGGCCACAGCGCGTGCCTCCCGGCACTACACCAGCGATAAGCACCGAAGATGCTGACGATATTCGCAGACGTTCCTCCAGAAGATGTCTCTGCGCACCGGCGCCGAGATCATCACGTACCTGCAGGTCATCAACAAGGTCTCCGGCCTCTACGGTCTCCTGGCTATCATCACTGGCGCCTCCATCGACGGTTTCCAGCTCTCCATGTACATTTACTCGACCCTCGCACTCCTCGCCACAGTCTTCCTCTACAGGCACATCCGGTTACAGAGTCCCTTTGAGACACTGCTGCTCGCCCACCTCTATGCCCTCGACTCGGTCGTCAACGCCCTGTACACGGCCTTCTTCGGCATCGCCTGGTTCTACACCCTCGCCGCGCACCCCGATGAGCAGTCCTCCATTCCCGGCCAACACGGCATCTCTGACAACGCCGGCTTCACGAGCCCCAAGCACAACGTCTCCGAGGTCAACGTTATCGCCTCGCCCTCTGGAGGTGTTGCAGGCGGCCAGAACGCCGTTGCTGGAGGTGTGGCTCAGAATGGCGCGCCTGGCGTGGGTGCTGGTCTCGGCAACGCAGTTTTCCAGAGCGGCAGCATCATGAGCATCTCCCTCATCTCTGGCTTCTGGGTCCTGCGCGTCTACTTCGTCTTTATCATGCTGGCTTTCGCACGCCAGTGCCTGCGCCAACACCTCGCCGCCCATGCTGCCTCTGCTGGATGGTACAGCTCCAACAGCATGCAGACAACTGCCACTGACCTCGCCGAGAACCCCTTCCTCGAGGGCAAGGAGCAGGGCGCTGGCTGGAAGGGCAAACTCGGCCGTGTCATGCTCAGCGGCGCGCCCAAGTACTGGCTCGGTGCAGACGGCGAGGGCGAGTGGCAGCACGCTGTTGGCGGCAAGTTCAGGAAGAACACGCAGCTCGAGCAGCCCGTCGGCTTCAGTGAGCGCGAAAGGAGGCGCAGGAGCGGTACTGGACCGCCCGTGCCGCAACTGCCCAATCTGCAAATCGTGCGGTAGATTCGCCTATAGCACGAGTTGATTGGGAGAGCGCACGTGAGGATGAGGTTTGGCCATGAATCACGACCGAACCGCACTTAATGACGAACTAATATCTTGGCCCCGAGGCGGGTCGACACCAGCGCGCATGTGTATTATATCTGTCAGGAAGAGAAGGAACTCAAATGGGGCGTATACCCACGTATGGGAGGGGATATTTCTTTATTCATTTCACACCCATTTCACTGCAAGCATAGCATTCAGCACTTACTTTTACAACGCCTGCACGCGTCAATCACACCAGTGAGACTCTTATCTTCACTCTCCCGTTCATTTTTCAACGCCCACTGCCGAGTTCGTCCACACGACACCGGCATCCAGAAGCTCTGCCGAGTGCGCCAACCCCACTCGGCTAGCGCGCGCGCATCATGTGAATGTTTCAGGCCACAGCCCATCCCTGACCGTTGCGTGCCGTTGCAACTCACCGCCACCATGGCTGACACGGCCGCGTGCCTGGGTCGCCGCTGACTAGTTTCACTAGCCACGTGTGACTGCGCCCATGGCCTTGTCATCTGTCAGGGTCCCAGGCATGGGTCAACTAGATACAAGTCGACGTTGGCGCCGCTGGACTGCTTGATTCGGTTGGTTTCTGTTATACTTTCCACCTCTTCTTGAAACCGCCATCTAAGGAATTGGAATTAGACTGGTGTTCTGTGTTGGCGAGAAACTGAACACTTCTACTCTACATAGCTACTCGTTCACGGTACACTCCCATTAAAGCAAGAGTAGGAAAAGGAACAATACCTTGAAAACATCACGAGGACCGATCAAAATGGGCTTCTTCCACCGGCATCGCACCTCCAGCAGCAGCTCCTCCCGCTCAGCTTCGTCAGCGGCGTCCTCGGCGTCCAATTACAGCACACCAAGGACCAGTTCGGATTCGGTGGACGACTACATGAGTGCGACACTGAAGCCCAGCGTTTTCTCGCCGAGAGCACCATTATTGAACCTCCCATTCGAAATCCTCCAGCACATCACGAGTTATCTGGACGATGTATCCGCCGCACGATTCAGCCTGAGTGGACGCCAGATCTGTTACGCTGTTGGCACGAAGTCGCTATCCGCCTATATCAGCTCCTCCCCATCACGGCTCGAGGCACGAGAGCGCCTCGAAGACACCATCGAGCGTGCACTCCCCGGAGCCTGGCACTGCGCGTGGTGCGATAAATTCCACCCATGGACCGCAGCCGACGGACCTACCAGTACCCCTCAAGCATCTCCTGGCCCCTGTGCAGACTACAACAGCTATCTCTCCGACGGCACGGGATACACACTGCGATACCACCACATCCGGCTCGCACTCGCCCACCACGCCCACGGCCCAAGCCACGGCCTCCCCCTGAGCGCCTTCACCCACACGACGCACTCCAGCCTAACCCTCTTCCGCACGCCCATCCAAACCAGCATCTCGCACTCGGCGAAAATAAAAAACTCCTCCTTCCTCCTCCACACAACCTTCTCCCTCCTCCTCCCCGTCTGGACAACCTCGCACAAAAACCTCATTGGCCACCTCTGGCCCCTCCTCCCCGCGGCACTAACCCAGCACCGCGCCAGCGAGTACGGCCACACGGGCCTCATGGCCGCCCTGGACAACGTCGTCCGCCGCGGGTGGCGCGTCCCCGGGACGACTAGCTGCCGCGACTGCGCTACCGACTGGGCTGTCAGCGCGCATGCCATCCCCAGGAGCGCTGCGGGGGAGTTCGTCAGGGTCTGCGTTAGGTCGTGGAGGGAGCTTGGGACGGGGAAATCGCCGTTCGAGGTCTCGTGGCGTGCGCATGGTCCTTTTGTTCCTGGGGCTGAGGAGTTCTGCGCTAGGGATCCGGGGGTGGAGAAGGGGGGTGTTAGGGAGGCTTTTGAGGGGTCGGGTTCCGCTGGGGATGCGCTGGTTGTTGAAGGCGGTGAGGGCGGAGATGGTGCTGCTGGTGGTGAGCAGTGGGAAGCCCTGGCGTATTCATGGCAGGTGGATAAACAGCGCGCTGAGCAGCGGGATCAGGAGAAGGAGTGGCGCGCTATTTGGCGGTATGTGGAGCGGAGGGCTGGAGGTGCTGCGAGGGTGAATTATTGAGGTCGTGTGTTGTTTTCAAATGTAAATGAATAATCTTCTGCGCGGAGTGGACTGCGTGAGAGGTTGTATTTGCGTGTCTATGTATGGACTACCGAATCTTGCAGTTCTGGTATGTGCATGCAGAACCCCTTTACTTTTACCTTTACCTGTACATCTACTCGTACATCTACTCCCCACGTCTTCCTCGTTGTACTTACTATCAGCCCCTTCCCCGTTCACACTGCTTCCATCACACACTCCCAACACACGCCCAGCGCCCTCCCAGAAGCACCATCCAAACCCAGCACAATTTCCCACACTCCCGATATCCTACACTCCCACTGCTATAACCACACCCCGTTCCCCCAGCGCACCATCACGACCACACCGCGATGAACGCGTCTGGAACGGCTATACGGACTCACAGGCCCAGGATACGTGATAGATCGCGGGTTCAGGGAGTTGTGGCGAGGTCATGGGCTTATGTTGACGAGATGCAGGCGGGTAAGGTATTGGTGGGTAGACGTACACCAACCACCCTCCTGCACCGGGAACTAGTTCTGAGTAAGCTGTTCGAGGGGTGGGGGGGTTTGAGCTTCGTAGTCAAATTGTGGGGAGATGCGGTGATGGTTCGAGGTTGATTGCTCTGACGGTGCGCAAGAGGCGTTTATCTCGAGTTTCGTACCGCTGGATGCGAGATCCTCGAATGTGGGACCGCGGGTTCGGCCAAGTCACGCTTGGATGAAGTTGGGGATGATGAGCGGCGTTTCCAACAGGCTGAACTGTCTTGGAGAATACGTTGTGTTTGTGCTGGTCATACCTCACCCACTATAGCAATGTCGTGTGGTGGGGTACTGGACATCGGAATTGAGGCTGTTGAGGTCATCGCGAAGATTTTCACGGTGTTTGCGGGGTTGATTGGGTGGTTTGCGGTGTTCGGCGGGTCTGCTGCTGGCGTTGTATTTGGTGTCGGATGTGTTTGTGAGTAAAGACGGTCTTAATGAGATGAGTGTTGGAGAAGATGGAATTGCCACGGTGGACATTTATAGGCGTGTTCACCGCTGGAGGCGCACTTGCAGCCGCCATGCACTTGCTTGGGTGTTTGATCATGGCTTTTGCTGGTATGGAGCTGTTGCTGGCGGTACCATAGTCGCTGATTTTGTCTTCTGCGTTTTGTATCTCGATGACTTTATCTTCACACTTGATCGCGGCTTCGCTGTTCGCTGTGATATCTCGTTGAGGTGAGCAGGTAGTATGTGCTGGTCTATGTCTACGTTCTTCGTCACCAACACTGGTATCTATTGTGATGTAATTGCAGACCGCATCCTGGTATCTAGTGGTACATGTGGGACTTTAAGACCGATGGTAGCTGTGGAGAGCCCATCGGATGTCGCCAAACGGTATCGAATATGAGAGGAGAAGCGGTCAACGCGGTGCTGTGGGCATCCAAGCACCTTGTAGCCAACATTTTCTAGAAGATATTTTGCAATAGATACCACAGTCAGTCAAAATACGGTGAGCGGGATGGTATTGAGCTGGGCTGTCACTGTTGCAAAGGATATGAGATGGTCACGGGGAAGACTCGGGGAGAAAATGCGCTAGTGGGGCGCGCATCCATCCCGAGTCTTGCTTGTCCATAACAACATCATACCAACACGAGACAACTCAAGCAGTTTCTCTCCGCGACTATTTCAACAGTGGCCGGTGATAGACAGCCTGCTAGTGCTAGATCAGAGTGTTCGGCTGTTCTTGGCCAATCCACACAAGCAAATCATGTCCGCTGCCAATTATCAGCACCAACTAACCATCGCCCGCGACTGACAGCGGAGACATCACAATAGCTACTGCCATCTTGTGGGACCACAGCATTCAGCAGATCTCGAGGCTCATCAAACCGCGGCAGTCGATTCTTGCGGCTCCAAACCCTCAATTTCCGGCAATTTAAATACAGGAGTGACACTCGCTAGGCTGTGCGGCAAACATGGAAGTCTACGTGGAACTCATTAGGACTGGACGATCGTCTGGCAGGGTTTGGTGCAGGGCGTCTGGGGATCTGGAGTGGTTGGGGTTTAAATTGCCCGCATGGCTTATTTTGATTAGGCTGAACTCGATCTCCGGGCCTGTACGAGGCAAGTATCGTCAACCTCGTTATTGACCCTGAACAAACTCAAGGCTATTGAACGCGCTCTTGTCATGGGAGTTGCAGAAACAGCCACGAGACTGTCGCTGTGGGTGGGCGACCTGTTCGCCGCCTTACTTCTGGAAGGGTCACGTTCGATGGACATGTTGTGCACTTGTACCACTGGCGAGTAGACCCCGGTCCTCAATCTATCAGGCGCAGACAGCCACCCAGAACTTCGGAACAATTACACTTTGCGAAGATTCCAGGGCGCGACAGTTAAGCCTCAAGCATTGCACGTCCTGCGGTCAAAGGCATCTCGTCCCGTCGGCGCCGAAAGCTTGCCACAACTTGCGCACAACAATAATCGTCTTCCGGTGTCAGAAGATACAACGAGACGCAGACCAAGGACTAACATGCCACTGCCCAGACTGTCTTTGCATGCCACGAAACGTCGTTGTGAGAGATCTCAGTATCGAAACCTGGGCACACACCGTATTGGGAACGATCACTGCTCAGCATGCCACATCGCTCGAGTAACACAACCACTCCATCTGTCGAGTACACGCCACTGCTACGTAGATTCTACGAGCCTCATGACCTGCTGCATATATTACCTTCCATAAAGGGCCCGGAAGAAGTCCGTGGAAGCCTTTTCAGTCTCGCGTACCTGAGTGAGCCAACGTATAGCCGTAAGCTAGGTTTTGAAACCGCTAGAGATACCAGGATGATCCTAACCTGATGCTGCTTGTCTATGAAGGATGCCAATGAGAGCTGTTGTGGAACTTCATTCAAAGAGGCTAGTGAGTGAGACGTCAAAACTCCAGAGGCAAGACACAGATCGTGCTCAAACGCCCGCACGTATACTGTACTGTCCTCGTCAGCTCATTTGCCTCTTCAGATAGTGGTTTTGCTGTATTGAAGATCAAGACAGCGCCTAAGTGGTGGTATCTACCAATCCAACTGCCACACCAGGCACACAACCGTGGCGAAGCCGTTAGGTCTCCACTTACCATGCTACTCACTACCTGCTTCGGGCAACGATCCCGCAGCGCCTTGTCCGCTATACCCCAGATTACCCCACAGTGAATTGGACTTCATCTATACTCAATTACTGTGGCACTCCGGGCTTCTGTCAGCTTTCCCGACGACCCGTAGGCGCCCCTGGCAGCTGCTTCCGTGTAGTCCATGGTGGAGATCTTCGGGCACCGCAATATCGAAAGCTCACATGGACTCACAGCCTGTATACCGTCGACCGCGTTACGCTGGCCGCAATCTCTATTTAAGAGATCGATGCCCTTACCAAAGAACAACTACCATCACACACTCTCTCCTCTCCATCCACAGACAAGATGTACAGGTCTCTCGCCCTCACTTCGCTCACCTTCCTGAGCGCCGTCCGCGCTCAGCAGGTCGGTACGTCTCAGACCGAGACTCACCCCAAGATCAACTGGAAGACCTGCACTGGTACCGGTGGCAACAGCTGCACCAGCAAGGCCGCTCCCGTTGTGCTCGACTCCAACTGGCGATGGTCCCACAACATTGGTGGTTACACCAACTGCTTCGACGGTAACTCCTGGAACGCCTCTCTCTGCCCTGACGGCGACGCTTGTGCTAAGAACTGTGCCATTGACGGTGCCGACTACTCTGGTAAGTTCTCCTTCTTCGTTTACAGATCTTTCAGCATCCCTGACGCTTCCAAGGTACCTACGGTATCACCACTTCCAGCGATGCCTTGACACTCAAGTTCGTCACCAAGGGCCAGTACTCCAGCAACGTTGGATCGCGTACCTACCTCATGGAGACCGATACCAAGTACCAGATGTTCAACCTCATCAACAAGGAGTTCACCTTCGATGTTGATGTTTCCAACCTTCCTTGCGGTCTGAACGGTGCTCTCTACTTTGTCGAGATGGCCGCCGACGGTGGAATCAATAAGGGCAACAACAAGGCTGGTGCCAAGTACGGAACTGGTAAGTATCCTGAATATTGTCTTTCATTCGCACACTGACAGATTCCAGGATACTGCGACTCTCAGTGTCCCCACGACATCAAGTGGATCAATGGAAAGGCCAACAGCGACGGATGGATCTCTTCCCCTAACGACCCCAACGCCGGTACCGGTGTTACGGGCGCCTGCTGCCCTGAGATGGACATCTGGGAGGCGAACTCCGTCTCCACCGCCTACACTCCCCACCCCTGCAAGGGCACTGGTCTCGTAGCCTGCACCGGCACAGACTGCGGCGACGGCGACAACCGCTACAAGGGCGTGTGCGACAAGGACGGATGCGACTTCAACAGCTACCGCATGGGCGTTAAGGACTTCTACGGCCCCGGCGCTAAGCTTGACACAAAGGCCAAGATGACCGTCGTCACGCAGTTCATCGGCTCCGGCTCCAGCCTCAGCGAGATCAAGCGCTTCTACATCCAGAACGGCAAGGTTTACAAGAACAGCCAGTCTGCCATCTCTGGCGTGACCGGAAACTCCATCACCGACTCGTTCTGCAAGGCCCAGAAGAGCGCCTTCGGCGACACCTCCTCCTTCGCCAACCTCGGTGGCCTCAACGCCATGGGCGCCTCGCTCGCCCGCGGCCACGTCCTCGTCATGTCCCTCTGGGACGACCACGCCGTCAACATGCTGTGGCTCGACTCCAGCTACCCCACCACCGCCGACCCCAGCAAGCCCGGTGTCGCCCGTGGAACCTGCGCGACCACCTCCGGCGCCCCCGCGGATGTCGAGGCCAACAGCCCCAACTCCAGCGTTGTCTTCAGCAACATCAAGTTCGGCCCCATTGGCTCTACTTTCAACCAGGCTTCGGCTGCTTAAGCTGCTTTGGCAGAGTATGCGGCGCGCAGCGTCTGAGAGACGCTTGCCGGCGGTTCAGTTCAGATTGTATATACTTTCAAGACGTGATCGATGAGGGAAATACTGCAAAGGGACGATGTATATAGACCATTCGCTTGAGTAGGAAGAAATAAAGTGGTGTTTCCGAATCTGCTGCTCTTTTCTTACCACCGTGTTGAGTGATCCAATTGCTTGTTTTCATCTTAAATCCATACTTCGCGTTCTACTTGGAGCCTGACTGTCTATCTTCCGCGTTTCTATTGATACACACTACATTTCTTCTTCCTCCACGTGGGCTGAATCAATCTCTGACAAGATGCCGGGAGGCGAAGGTAACATCTGTTTGGATATCTTTCACTAATTCAACACTCTTCCAAAGCTCCATGCCTAAAGCGAACACGACAAAGCACTGTCTTTTAGACATTCTTCAGCTCAGACAAGTGTGTTATGTCCATGTTCAGCTCTGTTTAAACCGTCCAGGCAGAAAAAAAAAACCATGTCAATCCACATCCAGCCATGCAATTTCGCTACTCCACTCATTCCAAGTTCCCTAGCAATAAAACCGACTTGCAATCCCCTACATCTTCTTCGAAGCTATGAAGAAAGGCTAATCTATCCACCATACCACAATTTGCTTCAGCGAGCGCATCACAAAGCCAGATTGCATCTTGGGTTGTTCGTCCTTGCATGCATCTAGTGGCGTGTACACCATCAGCGCTGAAAGTCGCCGACGAGCTACTTGGCGTTCACGCTTCAACACCAACGTGAGCTTTAAGTGACTACAAGAAGCTAAAGTCTTTTATAAATTTACCTGATTATTTCTTAGATACCTCCTAGCAATTTAATCAAGTTTTGAGGTTCTAGCTTAAAAGTTGTGTATGTAGCGTTAATTAGAAGGATTTGTAGTGCACAGAGGTGGCGCTCATCAGCGGCTCTCAGACGGTGTAGGCGCAGCTCACTTCGGTATTATTTAAGCGCCAACAGAACTTCATATCTTAATGGCGCCATCTAATCAGGGACGACTGTAGGCTCTCCCCTCTTCAGAGTAGGGTACACAACGAACCAGAAAGACGGCCGTCATCGCGGACCCTCAAGGTGGACGGACGCAACGTCGCTGGTTGATGAGATCATTCGCCTCAACTGCAAGGTCTGGTGGCGCAAGAAGCCGATCTTCCCCTTTGAACTTATACATCTTAATAATTTCAACGTTACACTCCCGCTCATCAACCCTCCAGATCCTCTGAGGGCGCCCAAGACTAAGATCAACAGAACGAGCAAGTGCATGTCCGGACATGGGTGCATCAAGACGCCTAGGAAATCACGAAGTACTACCAACTGATAGTTTTAGAAGCGCTGCCATCAAACTGTTCAAAAGATAAAGTGCTCTCTACTGCTAAGATTCAGTCTTTCATGCCAGCTGAAAACTCATGCGGATACTCAAGAGCCCAGCTCTTCAACGAGTCAGATCGTCTCTCTGCATGATTTGCACGCTGTCAAGATGACTAATCGTGACAACCTGATCGTCGTTCATCCTCGCCATGTACGATGATTCGCGTACTCACGAGAAGAAGGATGTGTCCGAGGAGGCTGCCATGCCGTCTGTCCATTGCTAGCTTCCCTCACAGCTCGGGGGGCAGTAGGAGCCCTCATCAGAAGTGGCTCAGTTGGTGGCGGCCGTTGGAAAGGCTTGAACTCAGGGGCCCGTGCTGCTGCTCTCATGAGGCTTCGATGTAAAGAAAGTTCTACTCTCGGAGATGAATTGGCGCCGACTTTCTCATCTTCGATCCAGGAGCTGGCGTTGGTTGCTACTCCGCCATTGATGGTGTGGTATTTGACTGGGGTATTCTCCAAGTTCTGATTTCTCTGTGCGTGCGGAGTGAATCCTCTTACTGAAGAGCTCTTTGGAGAAGCAAAACCATTCGAGCTATCGTTGTGCACAACCTTGAACGGAACCATCCCATCAGGTGATGGTTCGACTTCTGAAGGCGGTTTACGTGTTGACCTAGCGACACGTAACCTTTGAATAGGGTTGTCTTGGTTATGTGAGTCGTGATCTCTGATCCGAGACTGTCCTTCTTCTACCGGTACCGAGAAGGCAGCACGCATGTTGACCCGAGCAAGACGATGCTGGAGTAAAGCCAGCTTTGCCTGCTTTCTCGTCCCTTCCTTCTCTTTTGTTTGGCTGGAAGCATCTTCAGCCTGTTCCTCATTGCTCCTTCCCTGTGCCAACTTATGAGATGCAAGCTGTTTGCGCAAGCCATCTTCCCACTCTGGCACCATTTCCATTACAGGACCAAATTTCACAGAACTAAGCTCAGCTTTTGTCCCATGAAATCTTTGCTTTTCAGTTCTTCTGTCGAACAGTGGCGATGCCTTCATAGTTTGCCGCACATTCTTCGTAAACTCAGCATCTTGGGCGTCGACTCTCTGTGAAGCGTCGAATCTTTCTGCAAGAATTTTGCGTTCTTCGTTCAGAGCCTTGATCTGCTCTGTTTTCTTCAATATCTCTTGCCTAGTAAAGCATCGGAAGCAGGGTTCCGCCTGGAATTGGATGTTTTCGATTTGGATCTCCTGGCAGCGCGAAAACTCCATGGTGTTTGATTGACTGGGACACAATGCGAAGTTCCTGGCCACCGTGCAGCGTCGGAAAGGAACTTTGTCGAGGTCAAGAGGCAGTCGGTTGTGCCAACTTTTTGTGATAATGAAGCCGTCTTCGTGGCTTCCGTCTCGAGGACCGCAGTTGCATTGCGAGTAGTGAAGTATGGTGAGTTTGCACATAGTTGTGATGTTTGTTCGAAGGAGGAATCTGCAGGAAGTTGGATGGACAGAAATTTTAGAATGAATATTTGGAAAGAGAAGTCGTGGCAGAGTCCAAAAGTGCTTCCTATACTTGCTGACTACAGCAGCTACAGCAGGGTGTATCTGGTAGAGAAGGCTCGATTTGGCTAGTGCTTTCCACGGCAAACGTGGAACGACCACCATCAAGACCATGGATCTTCTGATGAGGATTCTCAACGATGAATGAATCTCGAGACATCTGCCTAGAAACCAGTAAGTATATTCATCAGATGTCAAGGTCCATCATCTCGATACTTGTTGTCATCTCTCTTCGTGATGGGGAACTTCGAAGCGAGAAAGTACACTCCACAACAGATAACCTTCTATAGGCCGCGTGGTGACTGAGACCTCTCCCTCCTGAGATGGATACAGCAGCAGTATGTTGAGTAATAGCAGCAGTGACGATACGTGGCGTTGGAACGGTCTTCATGCTCGCTTTTTCCGGGTGTCCTTTGCTCCGATCTGTGTTTCTTCTTAAATGCATAGCTATGAGCTACTCAGCTACTCAGCTACTCAGCTAATCTCAGGGCGTGGAAGGTGTTCTTCTGTGATGTTATCGATGCTAAATTTGTTGCGTTGAATGTGGAGTATGGCCCCATTCGCTCATAATCGTCGAAAAACTTTTCTTCTGCTGGTTATCAAGTAGTTCTAGAAGAAACAACATCTGGAAGGCATTGGCCATGTGCAGATGTCACTGATAGCTCAAGTGACCCAACAATACAGTTATAGAACCCCAATTCGGAGACCTCTTTCCTCTCAACGATGGGGGCCTGTCAATACGCCCTTCGCGAAAGTAGGTTACATAAAGTCAGAAATGATTGACCCCTGCCCTACCGACCCTGACACACATTCGGAAAGAGTTACGTTCACCTTGTACCATGTAGAGAAACTGCCACAGTTAACACATTTTTGTTCACCAAGGACCTTCCATGCTGTCCCATAACGTCTCCCAGGGATAATCAAGTAGATCTATTGGGAGGAACAGGCCGTTCATAGCCGATGTGTCGATCATCGTCAGGTCTAGTTCCGCGGAGGTAGGCACAGTAGGTCTAATGTTCGTTGAATCTCCTGAGTCGCCCCGTGAGCATAGGCTGATGGTATCCGCAATTTTCTGTATAGGCTCGTCACATCTTTCAAGACAAGCATCAGCCAGGTCCCAATGTGACATGTCTCGAGCTAGGCGTAAGCGATCCCGGAACAACACCAGTTTCGTGATGCATCTTTGCTTTGTGGCAGGGTCATTGGCTTCAACTGTACATCTTAACAAAATGGTGGCAGCTGTGATGAGGAGGTATGATGTGTACGGCATCCAGAACTCCTCCAACTGAGTCTCTGTGAGGGATGCAGCAAAGTCTATGACTTGGGACGCAGCATCTCTAAGCATGGCAAGTCGATAATGACGGGCCTCAGGCGACTTATCCGCATCTCCCGAAACCGTCTTGAAAGATAGTCGGTAAACCAGCAGTTGGACAGAGAGGTAGGCAAACCACAGGTTACAAGATCCGTTGATGATCACTGTTGTCGAACGGCTGAGATTTAGGTATTCTGGCAGCTTAAGCACCCAGTCGTCTAGAGCGCACTCAACCCTCCGAAGGTGTCGCTTGAGATCCTCAGGGACATCTCGGAGCGAGTAAACGAGTGGAAGGATGTCGCCAAGAATCTGACTAAGTTTGCATAATTGTATAAAAGTTGCATTCTCTTGGAACTGAGCTTGAGCCTGAGGGTCTGAAACGGCTGCTGCGGTGGACGTAGGAATAGGGACATCGTAGTATCGCGGATTGATAGTAGGTGGAATTCCATGGCCGACGCTTGACCAGTAATCGTGAATCAGAACTCCCCACCAGAGGTTGATGCGTACGCTTTTCTCATGATCCGTCGCTCTCCAAGCTGAAGGGTCTCGGTGTAGACCCAGGCTTTGCGCGAGAGTAACAACTCGGCCGGCATTCACTATATTACCAGTCACCCCAATGACTGGACGGCCCAGTAGATCTAGAACAGCTGCGTGTACTGTTGATATAGATGGGGCCATAAAGTCATCCTGAAGCGCAGACACAGCTTGGTTCCAGATGAAATGAGGATCCGGCCGTATTTTGTGGCGAAGGACAGCTGACCGGTTCCAAACTTGCATGGCAGAGGCGTACAGATCACAGATAAGCGTTGGTGAAATGCGCTCGCTGTCGTCACGCCACATTGCCAGGAATGTCTTTTCGTCCAGAACAGGAAAACATGGATGTAGATGAGCAAAGTATGTCTTCTGTACTTCCATGGAAAGACTGCCGAGAACGTTTTCGATTATCTCTCTCTGTGCCCTGCCTGGATCCACAGAGGCTTTCAGCCCTCTGCGCCTCTTGGGTAAGGTCAGATATACTACTGGGCTACCCCCAGGGCCCGTCGATATGGTGTTGTACAGTCTGGACGGCGTTTGACGCTCAGATGTGGTCGTGTTCGAGGTCAAGTATTGCTGAAGGACTGTGATGTCTTCGGCCATGTGTGGATTCATCATCAGCGACGACTCGGTTGGTGAAGTGCCCGTTACTGAGGGGAAACCTGAGAGAGTCGTCTCATCAGCTCGCTTTAACACAGGCGATCGCTTGTCAACCGAATTTTGGTCATAACGTGTCCGTTTGGTGGGCCTCAAAGCGGTATTAGGGAAGGTCTCGACATTTTGCTCGAGCTTATTCTCGTGGATATTCCTGTTACGTTCTCCTCTCAATCAGTCGACGACCTACAGAAACTCTCGAGTAGCCTGGCAATGTACCTGTGTATCAAAAAGGAGCGTACCTGGTGCCACATTTCTCCCGCCAAAATCACATGTTAGCTTTCGTTCGCGACATAGCCGGCATGGCTGGCCAGGCACGTCGAAATCGCATCTCGTCTTTCTGTTGCGGCAAAAACTACAAGCTGGGTACTTGTGCGAGCGGTAACTTCGAATTATTAGCAATTGTTGCAGAGCCGAGAAATCCTCAATGCGTTTCTATGCCTGATAAACATGGAAAACTGAATCTTGCTTTGCAATGGAGAATTGGTAACTCACGGTCGGATTGTGAAGGGCGCTGGTGAGGTGGAATTGGCCATGACGTCACCCGGGATCGAGATTCGTTGACGGTTTTTGTGTTCACCACCGACCGTGGGCACCGTACAGCAGGGAGCTACCAGTAGGAGATACTACCGTGATAGACAGCGACGCCGTTGAAACTGAGAGTTTTGCGTTATCAGGGCGGAGTTTTCCCCGCTCTCATCGGAAATTTCCAAATACAGCACTAGTTCTGATGGTCTCCCAGGTAATGTCTAGCGATATGGCAGGCGGTGAACCGTAGGCTTAATTATATCATTTTTTGGTAGTGTATATCCTTTACTCGTCTCAGATACAAGCTCCACACCCTGTTGACATTCTGCGCTGTCGTAGCTTAACCCACGTGACGACTATGAGCACTCCAATACTGACAATCTGTTTTCACATATCAGCCGGTCAACACACTGTTTGGATTTCGCCAGGCCAGAGCAATGCTCATATGTTCCAACTGTCTTTCCTCATCCACCCAGCACAGGTATATAGAGACGTGCTGGGCTACTCTTGTCAAAGACGTTTCCAAGTCATAGACTGTGCATTACGTGTATGCCGTATCCAAACTCCCTCATTTTCTGGGTATCATATTACCATCGCGCTGCACCACTCCTCAAGCCAGAGTCCACCCCTGTGCCTCATCGTACAACCTCTCAATGTCTCCAATCAGATCCTCCGGCTTGCTCCCGTCTTCGCAATCCTTCCACTCTCCTCCATCATACACACACCGGACCTTATCATCCAGCCTGACCGTACAGCTGATCCCCACGCCGACATCATGGCTATGCTTCACACTATCCCTCAGCAGGCCCATGCCATACGCGCCAGTATCCTTGCTCATGCAATCATTGAGCACGTCAAAGTCGAGACCGTGTTCAAGTGCGCAGTCTTCGATGAGCTCCTTTTTGGGGATTTCTTGGTAGTCGTTGATCAGGCAATTTGTGAACCCGAGATGGAGTTTAGGGTCAGGGTATTCGGAAGCGGCGCACAAGAGGACGATGTTGCCGAGGCATTCGGTTTGGCCGTGTTTGCACTGGACGCCGTCGTCTTCGTTGGTGAGTCTGTGAATGTGTTAGGCCGGGACAGACAGCTGCAAAGGAACAACATGCTGGCCGATAAAAGATAGTCTGAAGTCGACTTTGTCAGACACGTTTGCCATCGTTGGGACGACAAGTTTCTGGAGGCAGGCGCGTGCATCTGGGCATTTAGACCTTTGAGAGAGCAACGTCAGTAACAGGGTATGCGTGCAGTGTAAGTGCTCTCACATTATGTGAACATCCAGCGGCACCCTCGCCTTCACGTCCAAGTGCTCATGTTCGCAGCTCCAAGACCTCGCCAGCCAGAACAGTCCAAAGACGATCGCGACTATGGCAGCGTGGATCCTGCGCTTCTGTTGAGGTCGTGGCATAGTCGCGTCGACAGGCGCATACTCCTGCGTCTGGGAAAGCAAGGGAGATTTCGACTCCATCGCAGCCTTCTCGGATGTCGAGGATTGCATGGCGTGTTATGTAGCTCTGCAACGGCACAGACTCCGGCCGTTCTTGTGCTGCTTAGCGGAGGGTGAACGGGGCAATACGAAGTCTGCGTGAGATTCTGGGCCCTGAGGTGTGCTAAAAGCGGTTGAGGCGTGATAAGTCACTGATAGCGTGTCTGGCACGTGGACAGCAACAAACAAAACACACGTCAAAGTGGGAGATCAAAGATGCAACGGCAGGACGACATTTCAGCAGATGCGCGATTGCGCGACATGTCTGAATAATGAGCTGATCCTCTCGCGTCGTCTCCGCTGATGCGCGGACCGCGGTGCTCAAGTGGAGCCAGAAAAAGTGGAACCAAAGGTGCTTGGTAGCTGCAGCTGGCTCACAACGCCGATGACGGATGAAGATATCATAACAACCATTAGACGTTGTGTCCCAGATATGGTTTCGTATCACTTTTTTCCATTGACATACCTTTGTCCGTACTGTATCGTAGATGAATCCATGCTTTCCGGCGTTGCCGTTACGGTGCCACCTCTCATGTAGTCTTTGTAGTATGGACTGGACCGGTGGCGCCGCCCCTTGAGCCTCGTTCATGTCATGGCATGCCTAGTGTCTCCGTGCTTTACAAAGTTCTTCCCCGCTCCCATTCGTAACCTCTATACAAGCTCGTGATGAGTACCTTCCAGGAGTTAGGAGATGTACAGGGCGTTCTCCAGGAACTGACGCACTGCCTCAACACCAAGACATTGCTCGACCTCGCACGCCGGTTCTCGGAGACGTATGCAAATCTTGCGAGGGATTCCACTGAGCACTTCTTGGTAACACCTGTGACTGCCCTGCCAACTGGGAAAGAGCAGGGTAAATTTCTTGCTATCGATGTCGGTGGATCAAACCTAAGAGCTGGGTTTGTGGAGCTGGTAGGGGATCTGGACAAGCTTGGACGCTCTGGGGATCATGCTCATCATGGTAGAGACTCTCTCTCTGTCAAGATCAACAGAAGCCATGACAAAAGCTGGTCTATTGGAGATCATCTGAAGACGGACAAGCCAGAACATCTCTTCAAGTGGGTTGGCGACTGTATGGCTGAGGTAGTGGCAGATGCTGTCAACGACAAATCAGTCTCAAGAACCGAAGAAATACCGCTGGGTGTTACTTTCAGCTTTCCGATGGCGTACGATCACTATCCGTGGATGAAGGAACGCAAGGGTTGACACATCTCCAGGCAAACAAGCTTGTCAGAAGCTAGATTACTACCCATGGGAAAGGGCTTCGCCATCAACACACACTTGAACCTTGGTGAGATGCTGCTTGCTGGCTACGCACGACATTGCTCGATATCTTCTACAGATGGTCGTTCAGCCGATGACGCGTCGAAAACAACATACGGCGAATCACTTCCAAGGTTGCGAGTAGCGGCTATTACCAATGATACAGTAGCGACGTTCGTCTCCTTAGCATACACGGTCAATTCCACACCGAGCAGCCGTGTCGCCATGGGTCTTATCGTAGGAACAGGAACCAACGCTACCATACCCATGAGGCCTGCCAGTCTGCATCCTTCGAAGCTGAGCGAGTTGCAACTGCCAGAAGCAGTAGATAGCATCGTCATGAACACAGAGTGGACAATTCGCGGTACCGACGAACCTCTCGATGCGCTGGGAATCAAGACACGTTGGGATCGGACCTTGGACCAAAACAGCGACGCACCTGGCTTCCAACCTTTCGAGTACATGACCTCTGGAAGATACCTCGGCGAAATCGTGCGCATGGCGTTCGTTCACATCGTCTCGTTGGACATCGACATGGACAGGATTCCATACACCCTGCAAAACAAGAACGCGCTCCCGACCAGATTTCTTTCAGAGACCGTTGCTCGTCTAGACGACGACATTTCGCGGGAGCTGCTGGCCAAGGAGTATACGTCGGACGTTGCCGGAGATGATAGTTTCTGGACAGCAACACGTGTCCAACTGCTCCGCAGTCTTGCTCAAGCTGTTCAACAACGCTCGTCCGCACTGATAGCCGCTGCTTGTGTCGGACTTCTGGGCTGTGTAGGCGACATCAATCTGATCGAGAAAAGTACAGCGCAGCCAAGCCTCTCTGAGGACGAGCCGAACGTAGTGTCAGACGTGGAAGAGCTTGTGATTGCATACACCGGAAGCACCATCTCACAGTACCCTCATTGGCTGGAAGACTGCCAGAAGTGGATAGACGAGCTTGTGGCCGCATCGGAACTGAACTCTAAGAGGAGAATAGTGCTGATGGAAGCTGTGGATGGTGGCATCATTGGGGCTGCTGTACTCGCTGGCATGGAGAAGAAGACCTCGCAATAGAGCTTCGCCTATGCTAAGAAGAAGGATCTGTACACGATTCCAAAAGTATCATCTATTCAAGGTCTTGACTTTTGTTGGTCATCGTACGCGATACTCCAACTTCAACTGTTGCCATTCCCAGGCCATGGCTTGTTCGTATGCGCTTCCCATTTCTAAGATATTACAACCTACTTGTTGGATCGTTCCCAACTATTGTCCATTCGATTACCATCAACCTCAAGCCTCATTGCGTAGACCTTTCGACCACTTAATGTGCCACACGCCTAATGATATCATTTTTAGGCAGAGTCTGATAACGCCAATGCATCGCTACCTCTGCACTTTAAACATAACACGCGGCTGCGAAAAAAAGCGGCACTCACAGAAGTTACCTCTCTTACACACAAGATATTGTTCGTAATGCAGCTTTTTTTCATTTCTAAATACGTAGACTTAAAGCTCTATATCTGCTTGATAAATCCGTCTTTTAAGTTATAATATTGTATTGTTGTTGTTGAGTTATAGAATTCAGAAGAAAACAAGGTGCTGGTGTTCCTCCAGTTTGGGGTGTTTGTGAGTGCCGCTTTTTTTCGCAGCCGCGTGCATAACAATCATGCGATGACTGCGCATAGGACCACGAGTGTCGTTACTGCAAAGTGTATTTCTGGGTCTAAGTCTACTTTATCGTAGTGCCGTATTGCGATAAAGACTGTGTGTTTCCAACGTTGCCGCCAAAATACTCGCTTTGCGAGTGGATCAAGTGGGTGTGCTGTCCCTCAAAGAGCATTGCCCGTTTGATCCACTCGCAAAGCGAGCATTTCGGCGGCAATTGCCGGGGTCGAACATCATCCGTGGGATGGAAGACAAACCATGCTGAGGGCAAGTTAGCCACAGGTCGCTTCTATACATAAAAGAAAACTTGCCGCCTTGAAGTCAAGAGCACGTGGTGCGAACTAGTACTTTACAATAAATCATCGATCAGATCATCAAACTCCTTAAACAACCAAGGCGGGCATTTCAGAGAAGGTAAAACTGAATGAGGGCCTTCCTAAAGAGCCTCATTCTCAGTTGGTGTCTCGCGAGAAAATTTCGCGAGGAGATATGATGAGTCGGTTGGGTGAGCCGGTTGGGTGAGCCGGTTGGGTGAGCCGGTTGGGTGAGCGGTCTGGCAAGAGAGCCTCGGAAGGTCGTATTGGCATTCATGAAAGGAAACTGGTGAATAAAAAAGGATAAAATGCCCGCCCTCCATTGTGTTGACGATGATCGCAGCTCCCAGTTTCTGGATGGTCAATTTCTCAACATTGATAAGATCTTTTGCTTGCCAGGGTTGCCGCCGGATTTCAGTAAGGTTAGACTGAAAAATCAGGAGGCAATACCATGCTTGCTTATTTTGTGTCTTTTGAGGTTCTTCTGGTGCTTTATTATTTCGCTGCATCCGTCGACGTCGCACTTGTAGCGTTTGCCTTCGTGCTTGCTCTGCCT
The DNA here is from genome assembly GCA_004335185.1 of Phoma sp. RAV-16-625. Lineage (NCBI taxonomy): Eukaryota > Fungi > Ascomycota > Dothideomycetes > Pleosporales > Didymellaceae > Phoma > Phoma sp. RAV-16-625. The sequence continues at coordinate 66,323 of SAUA01000019.1, forward strand.
GTGGTCCCGTAGATTCTTCGAGTGGTGGTACCAGGCGGGACACTCATTGCAAGTATATATCTTGTCTTTGTGAGTCTTTGCATGGCTCCTTTGTGTCGGTTAATGCATGTATCAAATACACTGAACGTGCTGCAGAACAGATTGTGGGAATCTTACCTGAGTTGCTGCTGAAGTGCGAAACCCTTCGAGCAGTTCGGCTTGTCGCAAAAATAAAGAAGAGGAGCGCGTGAAATAGCTTCTGGTGTTGAGTCGAGTGTTGCTTCGGACGCATCTCTGGAAGACGAGCTGAACAAAGTCGCTGAGATTGGAGCACAGAAAGTGTCGGTCACCAAGGCAAGCTGTTTTGTTGGAGGCGTACATGCTTGAGGTGTTTCGAAAGCAGGCGCAGCGTATTGCAATGCTTGAACTGGAGCAGAAAATAAGCAATCACCAGAAGATGAGGGTGTAGTCGTAAGATGAAGATCCGTAGTCAATGTCGAGAATTTGACCGAATCAAGGCCTATGTTACTAGACTCGATCACAGTATCCAGAAACCAGTCGCTGGGCCATTGGTGCTCACGCCGATGGTCGTTCCAAGGGATACAGTTTAGATGATCATTATGCGCTGCCGAGATTGGGACAGCGCGAGACTAGTAGCCTCGCGCTACAATCAACTCAAGGTAAAAGGGCTCACTAATCGGGGTGAGTATACGCCTCGAGATAGGGCGATTGTACATACGATATGTAAGGTTGACCGAAGTCACCGATAGCAGGTGATTGCAAATGTGTGGTGTATTGTGGACGTTGGGGCATGCTGTGCTTATGAACTCCACTGACCCTTACCATTGAGCCGCACGGCCCCCGCATGATTGGATCTGCCGAACGGGTCTCTTTGCGTCCTGCATTAGCCGAGCCATCACAACCCCAGTCTGCGGAAAGAGACCCTCTTTGTGAATCTCCCACGTTGGGCCGATCTGCACAGGTAAGCAGGATATCGGTTTCGTGTATCACCCTTCATCGAAGCAAGCTCCTGGCATCCTTTGTGTTTTGGAAAGCATCTTCACACATCTCTCAGAATCTACCAATGCGTATTGTAATCCATACGATGGCACCTTGAGCCCCAGCTGACTGATATGTGACGTGGTCAGGCTAAGCCAATACAAAGTAAGCAAGCGAATTCGCCCCTCGTACTTCAGAGACCCTCTTGTTCATAGACCCTCGCAGCTAAACAGGCTGATTCTTGACATGGTAGAACTCAAAAAACCTTGCCGATAAACGCAAGAGCTAGCGGTACCGCCCTTGCGCGTCACATGTTGTGAAAGGTGGCAAGTAAAGTCCTGTAGCAGACGGACCTGTCCATGAGAGGTGAAGCAAGCCTAGCCGCTTGTACAAAGAGACCCCCCAAACCAGAGCAGAGAGACCCCCAAACCAGAGCAGAGAGACCCCCAAATCAAAGAAGGGGACCCTTCAAGCAAGTGAAAGAGACCCTACATCTCCACCCAAAAAAAAAAGTCTCGATGCACAACACCAGAAGCTGGTAACAAATCTAGCTATACATAAAGATAGCCTCATCCCCACAATCCCTCTATGCCCATCTCCCAAGCATCATCTCCACAGTTCAAAAACCAGCCAACCACTCTACCACCATGTCAGCCACCACATCCCCATCTACCGCCTCATCTATCTCCACCACCACCACCACCACCTCCCCCTCCACCTCATCCGCTGCACACCAAAACCCAAGCCCCACCGCCACCACCACCGCCATCCAAAACTTCCTCACACACCTCAACCTCCGTACGCCTTCCCCCTTTTCCCTCATCCCAAGTATTCAACCCTCTTCCCCCCTCCTCCCAGATGTTCACCACTCACCCACCAACCCACTAATTCCCGTAAGATAAGAGCACACTCCTGCCCAAACACCCCTGGAACGAGCCAGCTGGAAAATATGTGCGGACAGATGGAGAGGTTGTTTGTATTGGTGAGGGGTCAATGTGGCGCCAGAGGAGGGAGAGGGAAGGGGAATGAAGTGGAGCGTGTGTAGGTGAGGGGGGTTTGGTAGGAGAGGTGGAAAGGAGGCGCTGGGAGAGTGAACATACGGGGAGGAATCAACGAGCGTGTTAGCATAGGGAAGTTGTTTGGCAGCGGGTTTGTTCGTCTCGGAAACGTGGAGTGGACTACGGCAATTCATGTTACGCGTTATATTGCAGTGGTTGTTACTATAACCTGGTATCTATCTCATTGCAGCGAAGCATCAGCACTGAAAATATCCTCCCCAAACACACTACCCTTGAGTGTACCTGTAATGCCACTTGAGCATGGCTACAAATTCTGATCCGTGAGCTTCCCTGGGCGAAATGAGCTAGTTCAACCCAAGGAAACTCAATCGTTGCTATAAGTCCGCACTCTTCGGATTGTGAAGATAAATGTCCGGAACTTTGGGGACTTGAGGACTCTTCTGCAGTGCCTGCTTGATAGCTTCTCGGGTCTTTATGCCTTCCTTTACGTCGCCGCCGCCACCGGTAAGTCTGCGCATGCCGTTCCGTATCCGGCTTCTTGTATCCTGCATCACGGGCTTGGCCATGTTTTCGAGACTGAATGTGCGGTCTGCATTGGTCAGACGAATGTCGTCATCTGAGAAAGACTCGCCAATCTCGTCCAGCGCGGTGGTAGATAGTGAAGGTGAGACACGCTGCATCTGATTCGGTGCAGAAGGCGAGGTTGCAGATCGGGCGTGAAGTCCAGGTCGGGGTGCGCTTGTTGGTCCGGGGGCGGTGGGCGTCGATGTGAATGAGCTAAAAGCGCCCGGTGTCATCACGCCGGGATCCCGCGCGGGTGATAGCTTTACGTGGTCAGAGCTGAAGCCTGACTGGAAAGACGTTACGCTTGCATTGCGCGTCAGCGACTTGAGCAAAATTGGTGCTGTTTGCTGATCGTAAAGATTTTCTCGTGTATTCAGCGTGTTGTTGTAAGAGCTATTGGGTTGGTAATGACTTGATGTAAAGTTGGGTAAGTCGGTGAGTGTCTCGTTGTCGTCATCGTCGTCGTCGTCATCGTCGAAAAAGTCATCCAGACTGTCCAGTTTCATGACCAGGTCGCCAATGTGGCCCTCGCCACGTGTATCTTCGGAAGTCATTGTTGCTGTACGATAGTCTGATAACGGGCTAAAGGGAAACTCGTCTGCACGGAATTCGATTTTTGGCGTAGCTGCTTCGGGAACGTCGGCTCCTTGGAGGTTGCCGCAAGTATAGAAGACAGCATGTACGTTCGCTCTTGTCAGGTGCGAGTGATGAGCAGGCATCGGTATCGACCATCCGCTTTCCTCTGGAATGCCGTATAGCGACTGGGTCTTTTCAAACTGCTTCTTGTAGCCTCTAGTCGAGTGTGATCCAGCCATGCTCATACGTATATGCTGCTTTTCGAATGGCGTTGGGGCGTTGGTCATGCTCAAATTGATGACAAAATCAAGCACCCGCAACGCTTGCGGACAGAACTCAGTCTGGAGCAACCGCAAGAGTGGGGATATGAGGTCAGGCCCCTTGGAAGCTATCTCTGGCTTGCGCATCTCGATTTCTGGTATCAAGATGCACAGCACCTCCATGGTGTTGATTTTCATCCAATCGATCTTATTGGTGAGGAGGCTTAGCAAAAAGATCAAACTACCCAACTCAAGATCGGGGAAGTACGCTGCCCGAAGTGCCGATAAGGTTTGTGATAGGAAGTCCGTTTCTTGGCGATATCGTTTCAACGCGAACGAGGTGAGCGCGTCAGCGAGCGCAGGGCATTGATGCTGTTCTTCAGCTACGCGAGCCAAGACTTCAGCGGTGGCTTTGACACCAGGATCCCTCTTGATCGTTTCGAAAGATCGGATAAATCTGGGCAAGTTGGCAAGTATTGTGTAAACAAGTCGCGTGTCGTCGCCAACAATACGACTCGAAGGCAACACGACCAGCCTGTTGAGGATGCGCAACGATCGTTCAAGACAAATACTTGATCGGATGCCCTTGAAGGTGAGTTGGGCAAGACCTTCGAAGTTGCCCTCCCACTTCTCAGGGCAGCTGTCTTCGAGTATTTGCAACACTGTAGGGTCGCCAAGGTCAAGCTTGTCGAGGAACTTGTCAAGCATGAGAAGACTCTCCAGGAACTCGCCTTCGTGGATCGTATCGAGACAAGCGCAAGTCGTCCAAAATAGCTGAGGATACTGGATTAGGTCTTCTGGGGCTAGAGCTTCAATGATGGCGCGTAGTGTTGTCAATATCTCCATAGAAAAGGTTTGGATGTCACTCTCTTCGTCTGAGATGGTGTTAGAGAGTCTGGCCAACATGTCGGAGAGCATTTGTTGATCCAGAGAGCTGAGAATGCATCGAAACAACTGGAAGGATCGGCACGCCAAGTGACGGACTGGACACGAGGTAGCCCAGTTCAAGGCCACCCTTCCCCATGCCTCTCTGAGTCCTGGATACGCAAGGGTAAAAAACTTCAGCACTTCGCCCGACACGTGTTCCATGGATTCTGGTACCTTGGAGCTAGAGTCTTCTGTATCTTTGCTGTTCTTGTCATCATAATTCCACACAACCTTGGTGTCGTGTTGGCGGATGCTTTCCACAAAGTCTTCGATAGCTCGCTTATCAATGCCTAACGTGTCGTCTTCGATCCTTGAGATGACCAATTCGTGTATGAGGTGCACAAGCATCTCTCGGGCTTGATCTTGAACAACGGGCGTGTAGTGATCCCAAAGCACAAGGACGACCTGTAGTAGCAACGGAACGTGTTCGCTGGCGAGTTCTACGGGAGATACCATAAGATCAACCAGCAGAATCAGACAAACTTGGCCCAAAGCAAAGCCAGACTACGATAGTCAGAAACGAGGCTCAAAAGTCACACATGCGCACTTACTTGTTTGTTGCTGCTCGGAAGTAGAGCGCTAAGGTCGGCGAGATAAGGTAGATTAACGGCATCCGCTGGTGGCGGTATGGGCTCTCGCTTCTCGCTCACTAGAGAGCGTGGGTTGATTTGAAGAAGCAAAAACTCGACGACTTTCTGCCCAGCGGGGGTACTTGACAAATGAACCACGATTTGTTTCGAGAAATCGACATAGTTCTGCTCCCGCTTGTCCAAGCAGAGGTTGATAATAAAGTCAAGAATCAACTGTACGTTGCCTCCGTAGGGGCCGGTCGCCAAGGCTTGCCAGAGAGCTTGAATCTCGTTGTGAAGGGCGTTGCCTGAGCGGACGGTAATCTCGAAAAGGTTGACAAGGAGCATGTAGGAGTTGGCCGTGGGACCACCACCTGGTTGTACTTGGAGTTCGATGGTCTGAATCCAGGGCAACATTGCAGCAACCATGTTTCGCTGATGGTCTGGCTGTAGCTCCTTGAAGTAGTATGAAAACTGCGAGAACACCAAGAAGGCAAGCTCTGCATGCTGCTTCGCAAGCCGACGAGAGGTCTCAAACTGGGCCAGTTTGTATACAGCGATGGTCTTGTCGGATATACTGATGTCAAGGTCCTGCAGCTTCGAATTTTTCTGCTCTCGGCCTTCCAATGTTCTTAGCAAGCGAGAGGATTTGACGCGCAACTCGCTGTTCTCGTGTCCAAGTGTGTAAAGACCTGCACTGAGAACCTTCCAGAATGGTAACGTGTAGTCTTCGCGTTGAGTGAGTACTTGCGTAACAACCTCGAAATAGCTAGCCAAGGCTTTTGAAGATTTGGAGAGATAGCACATCTCTATAGCCCGATCCAAAAGGTACGGATGTTCGCGGTTGTGTATGATGAGGTTCGACAGCGCTCTGCGACCGATTGCATGCGTGCGATCACTTGGAGTTTCGAAGATGCTGTCGATCCAGGATAGCATTCGACGGACATCGAATTGCATCAAAACTTTGCTGTCAGTCGTGATGCTAACCGGGCCGCCACACAACGCAGCCATAGCACTGAGAGCCGCTGTACGTAGATCGCGTTTTTCAATTTCCATAGCTGCCGTTGCAATGCCCTTGGTGCCCATGTCAACTGCTCGATCCAACATAGATCTGCGCATGTTCTCCTCTCGCTGGCGAACAGTAGGCTGATCTGCTGAGTAACCACACCATTCCTCCATCAGTGTGAACGCTGCCTTGCGAGCTTGAAATGACATCCACTGCAGAGGGTCGTTTGTTCGGTTGATGCCTACGAACAATACTTCCACAAGGCCACAATAGTGTGTGCGAAGCTTCTGGAAGCCCCACTCATTCTGCACCTCAGCATCACTGAGGAAAATCCTCAGATCTTTCGTGTAATTGACGAGATTGTTGACAATCCATTCATCATTGTAGGCTTCCGGGAGCCTTAGAAACTGGGAGGTCAGTTTGTAGACGTGTGTAATCTCAGTCCGAAGATGATCGGTGCGTTGATTCCTTCGTGGACTGCTCAGGGTCCTGGTATGCGATCCCAGCCTAGTTTTGGCCTCTTCAGCGCACGCGGCGACAATGCCTTGTAAAGATTCCAGGAGTGTTCGATACAGGTTAATGTTGATGGAGCCTAGACCAATGACAGCAGCTTCTCGGACAGCGCTATTGTCCACCGACAATGCTGGGAGAACCTTGGCAAACAGCTCGCTGGCCGTATGCAGCTTGTTCGTACTTTTCTGCGACGATTTGGAACTCTTCCGCGAGTGCTGGGACATTTGATTCGAAGTCAGAGCTAGAGCGCCTTGGCCAGTGTTTGTCAAGGTGGTGAAGGCGAAGATCAGGTACAGCTTCCATTGTTCAATGATGACTTCGGGTGCAGTTGAAGCTAGACGGTTAGTTATTCTGCTAACACCGCCAGGCTCGAAGGGTGAATAAGGAGTAGTGCGTGGTCCATCGCCCAGTGTAAGCAAGGTTCGATGCATCTGCGTGAGTCTCGCACAAACGATGTCGCGGGTCAAAGTAACCGCAAATGGGCATACTTCGAAGCTTATGCGTACAAGGTTCGGAAAGATCTTGAACCAAAGCGTAGAGTCGTAGGGAACATCGCTGCTGCACAGCTCCACCAGGGTGCTCTGGACGTTGCTTTTGCGCATGCCACGTTGTAGGCGACTTCGCTCGGCTAGGGACAATTTCTCGTCACTAATGTCCATGACCTTCTGTGGACTACCCTCGAAAACACGAATTATGCGAGTGTTGGTAGCGCCGAGCGCTGTGTCAAACTCAGTAACAAGGCGCAGGACTGTAACTGCATACGATCGCACACGGCGTGAGGGCGAACACAGAAAGAAGAGCCCGTGTGATTCGACTTCCTCAACATGTGTCCACACTGAGGAGAGATCAAGTAGCACAGCTCGGTTACCCGTGCCCTCTTCGGGCGTGTCAAGAGCTGCTTTCCGGGCTTTTTGTTTGATTTCTTCAATCCAGATTTGGAGTAGCTCTACGTAAAGCTTCAGCGTGCTCTCGATGTGTCCAGCACCGAGCATGCCGCCATCTGACATGGTCGCGTAGCGGTCATCGAAATTGAAGATGAAGCGAGCAAAACCTATTGTGACTTGTTGCGCGTGTGACTGGCGGGCAATCGACTTCAACGATTGTGCGGAAGAGATTGCTATATTGCCATGCACGTGGGCTGTACCAGTACACAACAGGTTGACAAGCGAGTTGAAAGGAATGTGTGGCGACAAGCATCGAGGCAAGGCTTGGACTGCAACATGCAATAAGTCGTAGAACCCTTGTCTTGGGTCTCCAGAACCTTGGTGATCTTCACGACGGCCAAAGCTGAAGGCCTCTGCCATTGGGGTTTTTGGCGTTTGCAATGAGAACTTTTCATCCAAAACTGCCTGACCGCCGAAGGTATTGTCGCAGATGATCGTGATTTCCCCCAGTATCTTGCAAAAGCGTACATACGACTCCTTAGCCACTTCCGCGAAGCCGCTGAAGTTGACCGGTCGCGACAGCCGCTCTTCCTTCAGTAGCGAGGATTTGATAGGAAGATGCTGAAGTGATCGTGGGCTGACTGGAAGGGCTGGGAGTTCTGAAAGAATAGCGTTGGGGTCATAGTCGAACGAGGTCGGAAATGGTGGCGGTTCTAAGTTCTCGAGATCTGCCATTATTGCGAGGAACGAGCGAATACCTAGGACCATTCGGTCAGGCTCCAAGTTCTCGACACGTAGTTCGCGACCAGAGGCGAACATTTCAGCATTGAGTAGGGGGAAGATGATAGTCTTGAAGCAGAGATCTTGGTACTTGTACCCAATTATCCTAGATAGCTGGATGAGGGGCTCGGCGATGGCAGGCTCGGTAGAGAGATAGGACCGCCGACCAGGTTGGAATATCATCCGAATGATGTCGTCGAGCTTGCGAATGGCGGTGGCTGGTGGATCAGGGCTTTTTCTGTATAAGTAAGTCCACACCAGTTGGCATATGCCTCGCAGGGCAATGGGTCGAGTCGAACGCTCTTTGAGTCGTGGCTGTGTTGACAATGCCAGCGCTGACCATTGCGCCGTGAACGTCTCCGTCGGTGAGACACACAAAAGTGCAGCCATCAAAGGAAAGGCCTCGTGCCAATGCTTGGGTTTGCCGAGCAGCACAGCAGCCCTCTGCCTCATCATGTCGACTACTGGCTTCCACTTGGGTGAGCTTATCTCGGTAGTGGCTTTTGATGCGATCCGGAGCAGGAGCTCCCTCAGCACCTGGCAAAAGGCGTACTTCATGGGGTGGCCATGAGCGCTGACAAACAATTTCGCAAGAGACAGCATGAAACTGCAAGTGCGGTCCCATGACTCCTCTGGATACGTTCGAACTTTCAAGTAGCGTAGAGCGCGTATGAGCTGTGCGCCTTTGTTTTCGATGTCGCGCGTGTACTGGCCCTTGACGGACAGTTGGGTGTCTATAGTCTTGAGATCCACGATGAACCTTTCCTGCACAGGGTCGAAGATGAGGCCACTGAGGACACCAAGTAGCTGGCTGAATATGGCGTAGTTGGCTTTGCTGAGGTTGGAGATCTCGACCAGATCAGGATCCACCGTGTTGAGCTGCCCGTAGAACAGGCCCAGCAGACGATCGGCCATGTCAAAAGTCAAATTCTGTATGTCGGTCTGGCTCATGATCTCGATGAGCACTCGACAGAGAATGTAAGTGGACACGGTGGAACGTTGCTCTGCGAGGGTTACAGTATCTTGTAGGGCGATGAGTTGCTCGGCGCCTGCAGCCATTGAGGTGGTTGAGGTGTTCTCGGGCAGGTGCTGGCTCGATTCTGTGTTTCGTCGAGGGAGATGGGGATGGGCTGGCGCACTTGCTTGCCGGGCCTTTGGATATCAGTACGGCGACAGGAAGGGTACGCTGCGTTGACCTACGGTTTGCAGCTGCGTTCGTAGCTTTGCGGCCTCCTCGCTCTTCGCCTTGCGCCAGAGCATGATGGTGTCGATGAGGGGCTTTGGCTTGTGCCGCGCAATGTGGCCCAGCGCGGCTATGAGCTGGTCGAAGTTGGGGTCCACGCCAGGACCACAGATCAACTCGACTTCGGCCTCGGGCTGGGTGCGGTCTGTCATACATTGTATGATCTTCTGGTCGGCCTGACTGATGAAGGAGTTGAAGAGGTGGTGCAGCGCATATTCGCCGACGGTCTTGAGTTCGTGGTTGTGCTGGTGATGGCGCGACTGGGAGCGGTGGTGGACATGGCCCTTGCGAGACGACCTGCTGGGGACTCGTTCTGGCTTGCGTTGTGCATGTGCGCTGCTGCTGGCGTTGGCGCCGGCGCTGCTGTCACCGGGGGCGGGGGCCAGGCCAGCAGCGTTGAAGACATTCGCAGCACCGGCGCCGGGTGTCACGCCGTGGGCGGAGAAGGCGGCCGTGATGGTGTCCTGCGACATGACGGCTCCATCGAGGCCTGCGATGAGCTGGGCGTGGGGGCTGAGGGGGCTGGTGGCGGGCGAGTTCACGAAGCTCGTGTTGCGCGAGTGCTGGACGCCATGTACAATGGACGTGTTGCGGTTGTGGGCATACGAGCGCTCGAGGGCGCCGTCCGGGCTCGAGTTTGCGCTGGTGCTGCTAGGGATGGCGATGCCGGGCGCCCTGGTGCGTGAGGATATACGACCGCGCGTCACACTCGGCTCTCGTGAAAGAGCTTGTCGAGCTTGCGCATGTGAGTGCGAAGCAGCTGTTCAGGCACTTGTCAGCAGAGCTCACGAGCGCGGCAGGTAGCAGATGGGGCGGAGGGCTGGTGACGTCTGGATAAGCTCGGGGCATGCCACTGCTGGCACCACGACGGCTGGTCGTTGACTCGTTTCAAACACGACCCTGCCTGCGTGCTTGGAGGCCCAGCACGCATTGCACGCATGGCGCGCAGCGGAGCACCCCCGTTGCCTCTCGCTGCACAAGAGCCCTTAGGGCGGCGTCGCGACGTAGGAGAAGGGCCAACTCACACATGGGCACTCATGGGCGGACGAAGAGATCGTCATCTGGGTCGACGGAGGGAAGAGCAGCCTGTGCGAGAGGCGAGCAACGAGCGACGTCTGTCATTGGGACGTCGACGAAATCGCATAAACCCCAGTGCCCTGGCGCCTGTCGTTCCTGCATGTCTAGCCCGATTGGTGCCCATGATCTTCTCTAGCAGCGCGGCAGTAAACGACTGTGGAGACTTTAGACCGAGCAGGCAAGCGGGGATTAAATCACGGTGGATGAGTCTCGCACGTGGTGCATGGCCAGTACCAGTGTCAGTGTCGGTGTCAGGACAAGTGCGAGTGTCGGTGTCAGTACGAGTGCGAGTGCCAGTGCCAGTGCCTCAGATATCTTGTTCCGCAACCTTCCATCTTGGTGCCATCGTCATGACCATGACCATGATCATGACTATGACCATGACTATGATCGCCAATGCAAACGCGAACAGGGCAGCATCCACGCTCGTTGACTGTTTGCCTCCCACATGAGCAGGGTTTGAGCTCTGAGTATTCAGAATATCAACATCTGATCACCGCGAGGCCAAGACTGCTCGATCACCTTTCCAGACATCAACATCACCACGGCGTTGCGCGGATGCTACCACGCGCTTTGACGGAAGAGCTGGGCATGATTAAGCATCAGCAAGTTCATGAATAGGCATCATCCATGTACGGTGACGGCACAGAGAAAGAGTGTATGACGTGGAACAGACTCCAATGCACTGTGACTGTATCGTCTAAATGGTGTGTAGTCTGTTGAGACAAGGTGAGCCCTGGGTCGCCTGGCTACTGGCAACGACCATCAACGTCGCAGCTTACTTCCACGCTATGTCGTTGCGCTGACAACAAGGAAGGAATTATCTCGCCCATCGGCCGTGAGACGGCCCATACCATCAGCTCTCGACGCATAGCCGTTGTCCATCTGTGGATTGCACACAGGACCATCTGCCTCGAGCTTACCGCCGTGCTGGCGACGAAGCTTTAACAGTGCGTCATTGCTGCTGTCGGTGGGCCGTTGTCCTCCAGGTCGGGAAGATGGGCGTCGTCGGCGCTCGCACGAGATTACATACCGGTAGACGCTCGTACATACATGTGGTATTGGGCATAAGTAGTGTCGGTGGGTCGAGGCAACAATGGGGGAATCGACCGAACACGCACAAGCTCTTAGCACTCTATCTTACGACCGTACGCCAACCAGGGCGCTCATGATCGCTGACTTGCTCTGCTGCACGCCCTCACGCCCTTTGCACGGCTGTAATTGAAGCCATAATCAGATTTGCTTACCGGCCAACAGCTGGTCCCACGTACACTACTTGTACCTGCTACCACGTGTAGTCGACAAGACTTCCCCACAGCCGCACGGAAATCTGACGGGGCTACAGCTGAGGCCTGCGGGACTCTCGGAAGTCTGAGCATATGCGGAAATGGTGCGTTCCGAGCCAGGACCGAGCCACCGATGCACACGGTGACGGCATCACTTTTGAGACGGGCGTGCAGAATAGATAATAATAAGGCCTGTCTTGCACTGGTCAGCTCTGACTATACTCTGCGTCTCACCTCCAACGACTCCCATCAGCTGCGACCAGGCCGAACGAGGCAGCGTGCAGCGTGCAGCGTGCAGCGATACCGATACCGACATCTTCGTACATAGTGTGCAGGCGAGCACGGCCGCGCGATCCACCAGCAGCTGACGCCGGTACAAATATCTCGTCCGCTTTCCCCGTTCCAGCGACAGCGACTCGTGGCCAGATCAGCGCGTGTCTCGTCTCCGACTTTCTGTCGTTGCTCGGAACCCTGAACCCCTCCGCCCCCCTCCACACCGTTATGGCGCAACTCGACACGCTCGACATTGTTGTGCTGGCGGCGCTGCTGCTCGGCACCGTCGCCTACTTCACAAAGGGCACCTACTGGGCCGTCGAAGCCAACCCCTATGGCGGCTCCGGCATCACCAACGGCGACGACGCCGATGTCAAGTGCCGCGACATTGTCAAGAAGATGGAAGAGTCGGACAAGGACTGCGTCGTCTTCTACGGCAGCCAGACGGGCACCGCCGAGGACTACGCAGCGCGCATTGCCAAGGAGGGCCACGCCCGCTTCGGCCTCAAGACCATGATGGCCGACCTGGAGGAGTACGACTACGACACCCTGGACACGTTCCCTGACCACAAGCTTGCCATCTTCGTCATGGCCACGTACGGCGAGGGCGAGCCCACCGACAACGCCGTCGAGTTCTTCGAGTTCATTGCCCACGACGAGCCCAACTTCAGCGGCGTCCGCGAAGACGAATTCAGCAAGCCCCTCGGCAACCTCAACTACGTCGCATTCGGCCTCGGCAACAACACGTACGAGCACTACAACTCCGTCATCCGCCACACCGACAAGCACCTCACCAGGCTTGGCGCAACCCGACTCGGCGAAGCTGGCGAGGGCGACGATGGCGCGGGAACCATGGAGGAGGACTTCCTCGCCTGGAAGGAGGGCATGTGGACTGCTGTCGCCGAGTACATGAAGCTCGACGAGCGTGAATCGTCCTACGAGCCCGTCTTTGAGATTACCGAAAAGGAAGATCTTTCGCCTGAACACGACACCGTCTACCTGGGCGAGCCCAACGCGAACCACCTCGAGGGCAAGCAGAAAGGTCCCTTTAACGGCAACAACCCCTTCATCGCCCCCATCGTCGAGTCCTCCGAGCTTTTCACCACAAAGGATCGAAACTGTCTGCACATGGAAATCAGCATCGAAGGCTCCAAGCTCTCGTACACGACCGGTGACCACATCGCCATTTGGCCAAACAACGCTGGCAAGGAAGTCGACCGACTCTTCAAGGTCCTCGACAAGGAAGCCAAGCGTCACACGGTCATCGCAGTCAAGGCTCTCGACCCTACCGCCAAGGTTCCCTTCCCTTCGCCTACTACCTATGATGCTGCCATTCGCTTCCACATGGAGATTTGCGGAACCGTCTCTCGTCAGCTGGTCGCCAACATTGCCCAATTCGCCCCCAACGACGAAATCAAGGCTGAGATGACAAAGCTTGGCAGCGACAAGGACTACTTCAAGCAAAAGGTCACCAACCGTCACCTCAACCTGGCCCAACTGCTCGAGATTGAAGGACACGGCCAGCCATGGACAAAGGTTCCCTTCTCCTTCCTTATCGAAGGCTTCCACAAGATCCAGCCGCGCTACTACTCCATCTCCTCTTCATCGTTGGTACAAAAATGCAAGATCTCCATCACCGCCGTCGTCGACTCCTCCCAGAAGCCTGACGCACCTCACGTCCTCAACGGAGTCACCACAAATTACCTCCTCGCCCTGAAGCAGAAGCAACATGGTGACCCCTCTCCTGATCCGCATGGCCTGAACTACTCCATCACCGGTCCTCGCAACAAGTACGACGGCATTCACGTGCCTATCCATGTACGTCACTCGAACTTCAAGCTTCCCTCGGATCCTTCCAAGCCTATCATCATGGTTGGTCCCGGCACTGGTGTTGCTCCGTTCCGCGGTTTCATCCAGGAAAGGGCTGCCCAGGCCAAGGCTGGCAGGAAGGTTGGCAAGACGGTCCTCTTCTTTGGTTGCAGGAAGAAGTCTGAAGATTACATATACGAGAAGGAATGGGAGGTAAGTCACTATCAATCTGAAAGCATCTCTACTAGGCTAATCCACGTCACAGCAATACAAGGAAGCCCTGGGCGACAACTTTGTCATGCACACAGCTTTCTCACGAGACGGTCCCAAGAAAGTCTACGTTCAACATCTGATAGAAGAGCACGGCGAAGAGGTTAACAAGCTGTTGGAGCAGAAAGCCTACTTCTACGTGTGTGGTGACGCCGCACACATGGCTCGCGAGGTCAACACACTCCTCGGTAAGATCATTGCCAAGTACAGGAACGTACCCGAGGCAAAGGGTGAGGATGTAGTCAAGGCCATGAGGGCGTCTAACCAGTACCAAGAAGACGTCTGGTCATAAGCGACATTTCGGTACATAGCGAGGCATTGTCAAGATTGGATTGGAGCGTCTGGTGTTTGATGATTGCATACAGGGTCCTGGTCATAACGGGGATGAACTTGAGCTATGCAGCAACGTTATAGATTTGCAGGTACTATACTCGCTTCTTTTGTTCGAACTGTAGATAAAGTAGAGATGAATGCCACCTTACGATAGTTTTGCAAACCGCGTCGAGAGCATAAGCTAGTCATGTTGTAAATTCTGCCGTGTTCCTCTAGCACGGTGGTGCGCTGAAGCGCAATTGGCCGGTGTCGGCAACCGTAGGACCCGACCCGCTCGTGAAGCAAGTCCATTCCGTTCCAACTTCATCCGCATGCACACATCGACATATTAGCATAGGCTACCGCATTGAAGCCCCTGTTCAACCCATAAATGAACACAGTTGTATACCTTTCTCAGCATACCCGGGTATCTACATACACTATTACCTGGAGTCCTTCCGCGCACCAACACCATGGTGTACTACCATGTCTAGGTGCTGCCGCTGCCGTATGGATAGGTGTCTCCCAGATCTGTACTATCAACAAAGTCTGAGATCTCGCGTCCAGGATCTATCCGTACCATCGTAGAGGGAGTGAGAGGTCGAAGGCCACAGTAAGGAGCGCCATATGGAAAGCCAACCTTGTCCCACCTGATCCTCCTTGGATGCCGCGAATCTCTGACAATTTGTAATGCTCAGTCAGAGCATGGACCACGATATAGCCCCAAGATTCCCGTGAACCCTGACGACTTCCAGGCGAGGCTGATACGGCACGATTCGCGCCTTGTACCACCTCGAGGATGCAGCTCAAACAGAATCTGAGGACCATGGCCTCTTCGTTGCCCTGGGTGGTAGCGAGTCGATCCGGAATCCAGGTTTCAGGTCGAGCTGAGTAACGTCAACAGAGTCGCAACGAAGCAGCGGTTGGTGGCGCGGACAGAAACAGAAGAGAGTCGAGCGATGTGCACACAAGAAGAAGCAATGCAGCGCTTGAGGGCGCACGGCATGCGTGACATCTGGAGGGCCATCGCCCGGCACGCCATGCGACGAATTATCCAGCGAAACTCTTCTCACGAGCCACCTATTTCATGCACCCCTGGTGATCTCCACTGGAACCGTCGGCCCTTGCTATATGAACGTCTTGCTTCGTGGCGAGCCGCATCCCAAGCCTGCAGTCACTGTTTCAGCAACCCTGCTTGCGAACGAAGCTCCGGATAGCTGCCTGGGAGAATATGCAACACGGTAATCAGTGCTCCTGCGCCCACGCAGCACGCGAACAGACGAGCAGAGCTCTATCGAGTGAGTGTCGTAGCACATCCGCTCACATTGCGCCCCAACTGGCTGTTTGCAGAGCGCTTGAAGGGCACGCCTACAAGCACGGTTAGTGACCTCTCCCAAACATCCTTTTGTACTTCGGTACTCCTCGCTTTCAGAGAAAAACCATTCGCGGCCGCAGCCTTGCCTCTCTATGATCGTGTCTCTTCCACACACCCTAATGACTCCTGATTCCCCACAGGCGTAACGTAGCCTCAGATCGAGGCGCTGACAATGAGGTCTTGTCTGATGGGAGAAAAGGCCCTTGCAGTTGTATAGCTGTCGCAGACACTGCGGAGCTTTTTCTGTCAGCTGCTGCTACGCCGGGGCGACGGCTTGTGGGCCGCTGGAGGCTCTGCATTGTCACCCAAAAAGCGTTGGCCTCAACGTTGACGGGTGGGGCCTGGCGAAGTCGACTTGGAGATGCAGGTCGTCTAATGTAGCTAGCAGCGGCTGCGACTGTTTGCACTGCGGCGGCTTGCAGCAGAAGTCACCAGTGCACCGCAGACCTCTACGACTGCAAGACTATTCCCAGCCCCTTGTGGGCAACAGTGGGGTTACAGGCCGCTACAAGAGAGGTTCCTTGTGTCGTGTTACTCTACTAACGTGCTGCAAGCTAATCTCAGTGTCAAACAGAACGACGCACCTAGGCGGTCCTGGGGGGCCGGTTTTGCGAGGACCCGAGAGCCATTGCAGCGTGGAGGTGAAAAAGTGACAGGGCAAATCCTCATCCCGTGATCTATGACCACCACGTACATCGTCTTCTCACAGAGGAAGCTCGCTCTGCTCGCACGCACTGCGCTACAGGAGCAAGTGGCGTTCTAAATGGTATTCGCACCCGACGCCGTTGCTCCTTCAGCCCTACTGCAAGGGCGCTGAGGACTGCATTAGCTTTGCTATGGCGGAGAGCAGGCTACTGGAAGCAGAAGCTCGAGTGCAGATTGGGACGCCTCGTCGTCTGGAGACTGCTACACGCTCGGCTCAGAAGGGCATGGCTGCCAGGTGCGGAAGCGGGCAGAGAGCACGACTGATGTGACGTCGCGTCGCCTGCACTCATTTGCAGCTGTGCAGAGGCACATCCCTGGCTTGCACATATCATCGCTGCACCTATTGTCTTCAACTGGTCTTATTAAAGCAGTAGACTCCCACCGCAGCCAAATGGCAGCACACGCGCTGCAGCTTCGTCCGTAATCAAAACCTCGACATCACTATTCCTACAGCACTTCCCCAACATCACTGTCCCAACATCACTAAAGCCCCACTGCGCGCCAAACAAGAGGCGAGAAAGGGAAGACGCTCGACCCCAGTTCTGCGCCCACTACTGCTTTCGTCTGTACTGTTACCACCTGTCTACTGCTGCTTCTGCTCCTGCTGCTTCTACTCCAGCACCTATCGTTAACAAGGTCAGTGCCTCCCATCCCATCTACCCGGTTCTTGGCAGCTTCTCCGGGCGGAAGGTGAGGTTGCTCCGTGTATACACGCACGCGCCGTTGCTACTCTCCTACTCAACCGAGACACCACCACGGCTCTTGCCCTCTGCACGACGCCGAGCCGCCACCCTCCAACGCCTTTTCTTCTCGTCTCCCCTCTTCGCCTCTCGTCTCTTCTTCTCTTCACTCATTCTGCACCACTTCTTCCTCACCAATACGCTTCAGTGGCCACATTCTTTGTAGCTTTTCGCAGGTAAGCCTCATCGCTGCCTCACCCTTCCTGACTCGGTGCACTGACGTTGTCCACAGCTTTGGAGTCACTACCGGTCCAGCACATTTCGACTGTTTGACGTTTACGACTCGGTATGTTGAGTTGTCCCCACTTCCCTTCACTTCACTTTCACGCAGCTGGGCAGCTGTCCAAGCGTCACAATCCCCACCCGCCCCTCTTTCGTCTCAAAGTGTGGCTGGGCTCACCATCACCGTTCACCGTCTGCTTTTGCAGCAGTCTCCCAGTTGAGCGTACCTGACTAACCTTGCCCCCAGAGCAACGTTCTTCTGAACATCTCAGCAGCCTCGCCTTCTCTGCCGTTCTTGCTACTTCTTGTCGCTGCATCACCGAGTTCAAATCTTTCGATTGCCCTACTCTTGTCTTCAGCACCCTCCACCATCTGTCACCAGTCGCCCAGCCTTCGTACGGCTTCAGTCTCGGTCATTTCTCTCCTTCCCCCGCCACTATGACTACCAACGCTCGTCAGAATGGCTACGCCGCACCCGCAGGTGGCTACAAAGTCCAACACATGCTCAATGC
The DNA here is from genome assembly GCA_004335185.1 of Phoma sp. RAV-16-625. Lineage (NCBI taxonomy): Eukaryota > Fungi > Ascomycota > Dothideomycetes > Pleosporales > Didymellaceae > Phoma > Phoma sp. RAV-16-625. Next base: position 84,223 of record SAUA01000019.1, read on the forward strand.
ATACAACCAAGTCGGCCAGGGTCACGGCGCTCAGTACCTTCCTCGAGGTCTGCCCATGTCTCCCAACGGTGATGCTGGTTTGCAAGGTCTGACAAACACCATGGCAGCGCTCAACATGCATGCTCCCTACGGCTCGTCTGGCAACCACAAGTCCGCCGGGTCCGGTATGTCTGCTAACTCTTCCGAGTACGGCAACATGCCCATGTCACAGGGCCAAGGCCTCTGGATCCCGAATCAGCACGCTCTCGGCTCCATGTACCAGGTACTCCCTGGAGGGCAGCAACAAGCTGCCATGGCACACTCTTCAGCCATGTACAACCATAACGGCACCTTCGACCCGCAGACTGCGTACCAGTATGGTCAGGCCGTCGTTGGACATAGCCCCATGGCACCTGGCTGGGCCTCCCGTATGTCATCTGGGGACATGCCCTCGCTGATGACGCCTCGACGAGACTCAGTGTCTTCCAACGAGAACGACATTCCTGGAACACCGTTCGGTAGCGGCGGTATGTACCGCTACGGAGCTGGCGCTACGATCATGGACCGATCGCCCAGCGCCCTCTATACGAGCAGTGCAACCCCTTCGCCCTCACAGCTGCCCCACTCGTACCAGTTGATGGCTCCCGTTCAGAAGCAGCAGATCATGCCTACTCTACCGCCCCACCTGCTGGCTCTAGTGCACCAGGAGCCTCCTATTCCACGCGCAATTCCCGCTCCCAACTCTCCACACAAGCCTCTCGACCGCAGCCTCGAGAACAAGTCTGGCGAGACCAACGTCTACATCCGTGGCTTACTGCCAGAGACGACCGATGAGATGCTACATGGTTGGGGCAGGCGCTTTGGCGACATTCAGAGCTCCAAGTCGATCATCGATCTCAAGACTAACCTATGCAAGGGGTAAGTCCAATCCTTCATCTTCAACTGACTAAACTAACGTTCAGTGCAGCTTTGGGTTCATCAAATTTCACAACTTCGAAGATGCAGAGGACTGCATCCGTGGTTTCCATTACCTGGGTTACGAAGTCAGCTTCGCTCGAGTAAGTTCTCTATATCATCTCGTCACCTGGTCCCCACTGACCCCATTAGGAATCATTCTACTCGAAGCTCAAGAAATTCTCCGATGATGGCAATACCAACCTTTACGTATCAAACATACCCAAGAACATGAACGAACATGTATGAATCCGCTGGCCCATTGCTACAATCCCACAATCACTGCTGACTACTTTGTAGGAGCTCGCATCTATCTTCGCCCCACACAAGGTCTGCTCGAGCAGAATCCTTCGTGATCTTAGTGGCACTGGCCGCGGTGTTGGCTTCGCACGGTATGTCGCACGCTGTCCTTGGTCTACGACCGCTGCTTACCCTCTACAGCTTTGAGTCCCGTGATATCTGCGACGATGTCATCAAGAGTTTCAACAACACGCCTGTATCCAAGCCCAACGGTGAGGAACACCTCATTCAGATCCGCTTCTCCGACACTCACGAGCAGAAGATGCTCAAGCAACAGACAGCAGCAGGCCGTGTGTTCCGTGCTGCTGAGTATGAGGTCGGTGTTGCTCAGGCTAGGGCGTTGGGCACACCTGATCGTTACGATAACGTCTCTCCGGTATCGCACAGCGCTGGAAGCGAGTTCGAGATGTTCATGCAGCGTGGCGCTTGCCGCCAGCCATGGGCTCCAGCTGTTCCGTCTACACTTGGTACCTCTCGCCCAGCTATGTACCATGTGTCCCAGCCCGGCGCAGTCAAGAGCGACGATGGTGCATCCGAGCATGGCATCGACACCAACACAAACCCCGCAACGCCCGTCAAGGCTGATATTCAAGCTGACTCGCCTGCTCATCGAGACGAGTAAATGGCTACTGCGTCGCAGTGATCTTTGGACGTGTCGTTACCATACCCTCGTGTACGCATCTATTCTTCACGATTGCTCCTTCAGCATCCACCAGCCGCATCACTCGTGGAGCACGATGTTAATTATCTCAACCGCCATGGCACGATATCCCAGATCGGCTGCTGGCCCGGTCTTTTCTTTCCCGTCGCTCGCTCCGGCTATGATCCTTACGACGTTGGCGCCTAATACTTCCCTTTTTCGCTTCCGGCTCTCTGAACATATCCTTTCCATACTTCATTACGCGACTCGATGGGGTCATTTGGGCGGCTACTGTGATCATCTTAGAAATATCTGTTAGCATGTGAGCTGGGGTGGCGGACGAAAAGATTTCTATGAGTTACACATTGTAGTTCTTCTCATCGATGGCGGAGCAGGATCAGATATGGCAACGGCTAGAGTTGTACTGCCGGGCCTATGGGAGTTTCAATAATGAGTCGTATAATTCATCTTCTTTCGCATTCGTTGAAATCCTCTCTACTTTGCCATGTTGACTTTGCAGGGATGGTAAGCTTGTGAGCTGTTCGTTTTCGTGTTGCTTGGCTGAGAAGCGCTTGAGATTGTGGTGAGGTGTTTTCATGGCAGCAGCGGGCAGTTTGAAGCGGGCAGTTTGAAGCGGGCAGTTTGAAGCATATTGGAAGTTGATGTGGATTTGTTTGATTGTGTCTATGGAGGGAGGGTCATGGATCTATTCGTCGTTGAACTTTTGAGCAGGACACCAGCTAGCCAATGGTTCCAAAGATATGGGTATCGCTGAAGAAACGGGGGAAGGAGGGAGAAGATGTAAGTTGAAATGAGTGAAGGCGAGTGTCGAGTAAGCTCAGATGGCCCAGCCAGCCTTCTTCTTTGCAGCTTTGGTGGTCATTGTAGACTGCGGGCGAGGTTTGCATTCGCTGAGGTCTGGCAGCGGATCATTGTCGCGGATATCAAGCAGCGTCATTTGAGACGCAACAGCAGCAGGTGACTGCTTGTCCAGGGGAGAAGCCTCTGCGGTCGGCGCGCTCTCAGCGGCGACGTCGTCAAGAAGCGTAACGCCGCCGGCATCTTCCTCTTGTTGATCCTCCTCAAGGTCTTCGGCATCGTCTTCAACATCGAGCTCAAACTCGTCCTCGCGACCTTCTTCAGCTCCTCCAGCGTCGCCATCGACACCGTGCTCTTTCATGTAGGTATCCAGCTCCTTTGCCATCTTCTTGCTGAAGCCCGAAGCCTCGACCTCGACGTCGAGTCTCTTGATGACCTTCTTCGTCGCGTCCTTGAAGAACGGCCCTGGCTCGTCACTCGTGAAGCCGAAGCGGCGGTCGAAGAAGCGCTTGATGCACGCGACATCACGGTCGAAGTAGTACTCTGCGTTTGCGTGGTCGATGGAGACCATTTGCGGGAAATCGATAATGGTGGGGATGAGTTGGATGCGCTCGTCGCCCTCAAATTTTTCCTCGATTAGGATGTTAAATTCGTTGAAATCGCCGTGGATTAGGCCGTACTGGGCGAAGCGCACGATAAAGTCCAGAAGCTCAGAGTATAGGGGCGCCGGGTCGCCGACTTTGGAGATTGTGCGCATGGGGAAGGCGTCGATTAGGCCCATGATGACGGTGTGCCTGTTTTGCCCTACGGGCTCGGGGACGGGGAAGCCTTCACGGCGTAGGACTTTCATGAATTCGAATTCTTTGATCGCGGCGAGGCGCGACATGTACATCCAACTCCCGCCCTGGCGGTTGCGCAGGTAGTCTCTGTTCGCCTTGACGGTGCGGAAAGAAATGCGGCCCAGTCTGTGGATCTTGAGGACCAGCTGTCTCCCCTCTGCGTTGGCGCACACGAAGATGTCGCTCTCCTTGCCCACGCCGATCTGGTTGCCCACGGAGAAGACGGTGGACGCCTTGGTGTGCGTGTGCAGGGCGAGGTAGTCGAGGCCGCCATACGTCAGGCGGTAGCCGTCGTACTTTGCGTTCTTGGTCTTTGCAATGAGGCCGATTTTGGCGAGGTTCGAAATGGACTTGTGCACGCCGATGCCGGAGCCGCTGATGGAGGAGATTAGGGAGGTGGGCACGACTTCATGGTTGCGCGAGCCCATTTCTGTCTGGTCTCGATCAGCGTCAGTCCTGGAGTGTGTGCAGACAGTGAAGGTATGCATGCAGTGCATGGCGGGGCGCATACCGCAGTGAGGACGCGCCAGTCCTCGGGCGTGAGGTAGCGGATGTTCTTGACGTTGAGCTTCATTGTGGCGGTGTGGTGGTCCTCTCAGGTGCGTAGGGACGTTGTGTTGTCAAAGTGTCGTCCAAATGCTCCCCCAGTACACTTTTCGGCGCGGGACACTAGAAATAGTTTTGGCGGGACACTTTTTGGACGGGTGGAGCTTTCTCGAACGCCGCAGCGGTCGGCGTCGGTGGGTCAACCTTGCCAAGCACCGACGTACGTCGAGCAGACAGAGAGCTCCATCAACAATCCACCCAGCACATCGCCGCCCTTCCCCCCACCACCGACTCGCGTCTTTGCCCGCGTTTCCTTTCTATCACCGCACCTCACGACGCTATTTGGAGGGATTCCAGCACGACCGCTCCCTTCCGCACCCCAGCACGCCTAGCACACCCACTTCGCCGCCTGCACTAGCTGCCACTTCGTAATCGTCATGGCGAAGGAAGACGAGAAGAAGCCCACCGCCGCCGACAAGGGCAAGGGCAAGGCAGTCAACGGCGAGGCAGACAAGAAGGACGACACAAAGACCGATGGCAAGGACAAGAAGGTCGAGACCACGGGCGGTACGTCTTGCCTGCGCGACCGCCGCAGCGGCATGTCACACTGGGTGCATACTGATGGCGAACACAGAGGAGCTCAGCGAAGAAGACCAGCAGCTGAAGAGCGAGCTGGACATGTTGGTAGAGCGGATACTGGTACGTCGCCTCCCTCCGTCCATGTCGTGTGTCCCCGCAGTTTGCGCTGACCAACGTCCAGGAATCCGACGCCAGCCTGTACAAGCCCGCGCTCGACCAGATCAAGGAGTTCATCAAGACATCGACGAGCTCCATGACAGCAGTGCCCAAGCCGCTCAAGTTCCTACGACCCCATTACGAGAGCCTCGAGAAGCAGTATGCGTCATGGCCTGAGAGCGAGAACAAGGTAGGCCCGCATCACGCTGCGTGGTGAGTAGACACTGACGCCACCAGCAATCCTTCGCCGACATGCTCTCGGTGCTTGGAATGACGTACTCGGACGAAGAGCGCCTCGACTGCCTGAAATACCGCCTGCAGGCGCCATCCACAGACCTGGGCTCGTGGGGACACGAGTACATGCGCCATCTTGCGCTCGAGATTGGCAGAGAGTTCCAGAACCGCATGAACGACGACAAGTCGACCGACGACGTTACCGACCTCGCCTCCAACCTGGTGCCCTTCTTCCTCAAGCACAACGCCGAGGCGGACGCGGTAGACATCCTCTCAGAGCTGGAGATGATTGACCAAATCGAGCAGTACATTGACGAGAACACATACGCGCGCGTCTGCTTGTACATGGTTGGGTAAGCAGGCACCCTCTCCCGAATCGTGTGATGGTACTAACTGCAGCAGTATCGTGCCACTGCTCACATACCCCGACAACGACAAGTTCCTCCGCACCGCATACCAGATCTACCGCAAATACAAACAGTACACACAGGCAGTGGCTTTGGCGATACGTTTGAACGACAGGGACCTGATTGAGGAGGCGTTCAACTCGACCAAGGACAAGGCAATCCGGAGACAGATGGCCTTCCTCATTGCGCGACAGCGCATCTGGTTCGATGTGTCGGACGACGATGACACAGAGCTCCAGGAGTGCCTGAACAACTCCAGATTACCAGACCACTTCAAGGCGCTCGGCAAGGAGCTGAACATCCTCGACCCAAAGACACCAGACGACATCTACAAGACACATCTTGAGAGCAGCCGGACTGCGGGCCTGACCAACACCGACTCGGCGAGGCACAACCTTGCATCCGCGTTCGTCAATGCATTCGTCAACACCGGTTACGGTAATGATAAGCTCATGTTGAACTCGGACAGCAAGAGCAGTTGGGTTTGGAAGACCAAGGAGGAGGGCATGTTATCGACTACAGCATCGCTGGGTATGCTGATGCTGTGGGACGTCGAGACGGGTCTCGATAAGATCGACCCATACACAAACGTTGACGACGATATGGTCAAGGCCGGTGCTATGCTTGCCACAGGTATCTTCAACTCTGGTGTCCGCATGGACTCTGACCCTGCGCTGGCTCTGCTCGGCGATGAGGACAACCTTGCGCACAAGAACAAGAACATCCGCCTTGCCTCCATCATGGGTCTTGGTCTGGCGTATGCTGGTTCGAACAAGGAGGAGCTTCTCGAGCTCCTTCTGCCGATTGTCAGCGACACAAGCCTTGACATGCAGCTTTCTGCTATGGCTGCGCTGTCGCTTGGCCTGATCTTCGTTGGTTCCGCCAACGGTGAGGTCACAGATGCGCTGATGAACACACTCCTGGACGAGGACCGATCAAGCCAGCTCAAGGATAAGTGGACACGTTTCATGTCTCTTGGTCTTGCGCTGCTCTTCTTTGGCCAGCAAGAGGAGGTTGACGTCATCCTGGAGACCCTGAAGGCGCTCGACCACCCCATGGCAAAGTCTGCCTCCGTCCTGACCGAGGTTTGCGCCTGGGCTGGTACTGGTGCAGTCTTGAAGATCCAGCAGTTGCTCCACATCTGTAACGAGCACATTGAAGATGACAGCGAAGAGAAGAACGGCGACGAGTTGCTCCAGTCGTATGCTGTCATCGGTCTTTCGCTGGTTGCGATGGGTGAAGATGTTGGCCAGGAGATGATCCTTCGAACCCTGGGCCACTTGATGCACTATGGCGAGGCCAACATCCGCAAGGCTGTTCCCCTTGCTCTGGGTCTTATCAGCCCTAGCAACCCCCAGATGAAGATCTACGACACACTATCACGATACTCCCACGACAATGACAACGACGTTGCGATCAACGCCATCTTCGCCATGGGTCTGTGTGGTGCCGGTACCAACAACGCTCGTCTTGCACAGCTCCTCCGTCAACTGGCGAGCTATTACCACCGCGACCCCAACGCTTTGTTCATGGTGCGCATCGCCCAGGGTCTGCTGCACATGGGCAAGGGAACACTTTCCGCCAACCCCTTCCACACTGACCGCCAGGTTCTCTCGCGTGTCGCCGCCTCGGGCTTGTTGACCGTCCTTGTCTCGCTCATCGATGCCAAGTCGTTCATTGTTGGCGACTCACATTTCCTCCTCTACTACCTGGCGACAGCCATCTCGCCGCGCTTCCTCATCACCCTTGACGAAGAGCTTAAGCCGCTCACCGTCAATGTACGCGTCGGTCAGGCCGTCGACATTGTTGGGCAAGCTGGCCGACCGAAGACCATCACCGGCTGGCAGACACAGAGCACGCCTGTGCTGCTCGCACATGGCGAGAGGGCTGAGCTGGAAGACGAGAAGTACCTGAGCCTGACGAATGTGTTGGAGGGTGTGGTGATTCTGAGAAAGGTATGTCTTGAATTTAACACTCTTGGTGTGGACATCAGCTAATCTAACGCAGAACCCTGAATGGGAAGACTAAATGACTGGACGTAGTGGATAAGGCACCGTGGTAGACACTTACCAGCAGGAACAGGGTCTGCATCAGCTTTTGGGCATACTAATAGACTTACGGACACTGCCAGATCCCAGCATCTCGCTGCTGCGATTTATGGTACACCGCTGTATGTATAGATGTGCAGACGACGACTTGAAATGAACGCATTCATACATTTTCTTTTTTGTCTATACCACCTGAGGTCTTGATCTTGACCAATCCAACCGTTGTTACAGTCTTGACTCCACTTACTCCAGCAAGCTCTACAACTCGCCCACCCTACTCATCGCTCATCTTCCTCAACCGCTTCCCACCCTCCACCCACTCCAGCTCCCCTGTCGCCAACAGTGCCCGCTCCGCCACCTCCCACTCCCTCGCCAACTCTTCATCAATATCCTCCTCCAACCCCTCACCAGCATCCTCATCCATCTCGATCATCTCACTCTGCACCCGTTTACTCACCCTCCTCTTCTCCCCCGTATTCAAAACCCTAAGATCCACCTCCCCCTCTCCAAAGTCAATGCACCCCCACGCATAATACCTCAACCACCTTACCTGCAGATCCGACGCTCGCGGGCCGTGGAACAGCGCGGCGTTGATCGGAATGCCATAGTCGTGCAACTCCACCACGGGGCCGCAGGATAGGAGGGTGGTTGGGCGGGTGGTGGGGTGGTATGAAATCTCTGCTTGTTCGCACTCGTCGGCGTTATCGTGTTCGGTGTTGTGTTTGTTCTCGTAGTCGGACTCGTGTTCGGCTGTAGGGTGTGCGAGGGGGGTGGATAGTGCATGTGCGGCGATGTAGGATGTGCTTGATACACTTCCCTGCCCATCCTCATCCTCCTCCTCCTCCTCCTCCTCCTCCTCCTCCGTTACCTCAGAACACCGCGGAGGTACATAGACGTGACGTGCGCGCCACCCACGGCTGTGGAAGAAGAGCGCGATTGTTCGCGATGCGGTGGTGAAGCCCGGGAGGGAGGGGTGGTGCGGGTTATTGCGCGGTGGGGGGAGGGGGTGGATGAGAATGTAGGGCATTTTTTCTGTTATGAACAGGTGGGGTGGGTGGTGTTGTGTGAAAGGGGACGTTTGTGTGTTTTGACAAGGTGGAGGTGGTGGTGGATGTGTCGAGGGACGAGGAAGAAGGGTGGATGGGTTTTCTATTCTTTATCATGTCACTGGGCTGCGGAGTGGGAGAGAAGTGAAAGCACGTCTCTCCTCTTCAAATTCACTCTTACTTGGTGCAAACGTGTACTGTCTGTCTGTGTAGATGGGCATGCCAAAAATTGCTCTTCCGACATCACGCGGATGCTACGTTGAATAAGACGTTATCAGTGACCTCGACTCAAGTCAGACAACGATGGAAATTGAAACAACTGTTGCATTTGATGGCACCCAGCGGCTAACTATGTACGCCAGTCCTACAGTAAACCCCAGAAACGCCGTATCATGTATCTCGACCCAATGCCCGTTTCAGGAACATAGTAGACGTCTAGGTGGAGCCGATGAACCCACCTAAGATCCCATCGACCCGGAGGTGGAACATGCAAGGTAGACACCCAGATGATCCAACCGAGCCGTGTGGCCGAAGTCTTAATATATCGTAGTGCAGAAGAAGAAGTGTTGTAGATAGCTCGGCGCCGTTTGAAAAAGAAACAAGTAGTGCAGAGGTTGCAAAATCGCTCGTTTCAGTAGCGAAGATTATCGTACCCAACAATAGGTATCGCAAAGCGGTGGTCGTACACAAATCGGTCGTAAATCATGTTGGAAAATTAGTCGTTAGGTCATCTCGAGTAGGGCTTGTTCATCAGTGCGATTTCACGCGCGACTGTAGCCCACTCGAGCTCGCGGCGAAGAGGCTCGTTGCGTCGCTGACGCTGGTGCTCTTCCCACTTGAGAAGTTCGTAAGTGAATCGAAGATGAGGTTGGATGATAACGTTTAGTCGACGCGCCCTGACGAAGCAGCTAGAACTTCATATTAGTCATTGTCCACAGAACGCTTGAGACGACACCTACTAGGCACGGGGGAAGGATAGGCCCATCTCGTTCATGACCTCCGCTATACAGATCGTCGCAGATCGAGACACGCCTACTCGGCAATGAACAAGCGTAGCCTCGCCCGCAGCCTTGCCAGCTTCTATGAGACGTTAATAAGGTGAACGTCCAAGGCGGACACATTACATACCAATAAATTTCAGACATCGCTCAAACTCATTCCACAGCGGATCAACACCGTTATCCTGAACTCGATCGACCATTAAGAAGTTCTCCTCGGGCCATTGCAGTCGCTTCTTGACATCGTCGGGCCAAGACAGCGCTTCCCCAACGCTTAGGATCCGTGTGATGCCAAGTTCTTTGAGTAGCTCGGGGTTGTTTGCATGACCCAGATTGCCCAAATACATATACGGCAATATCCTGCTAGGTAGGCTGCCGTCGATCTTGGACAGCCATTGCGGCTCAGCAAGATTGAAGACACTCTTGTTGAACTTGGGGGACTCCTGCAAGATGCGTGGCTGAATCGCTGTAAGAAGTGCGACATCGGACGGATAGGCGAAGAAGTTGCGGCCCTTCTCCCGGTGTAGCTGGATCCAGGCATCGTGAACCGGAAGGCCTTCGGCGTACATGAAGTACGCTAATGCGAGAAGTGTGGTCTCTGTGTAACCGTCTGTGCAATGGATGAGAAATTTGCGTGGCACAGCAATATCGTCGAGCTCAATTGCCTCGTCGTCTTCGCTCCGTCTGCGCTTGGACCGACGGACTTCTTGTGGGTTGGCAAGCTCGTACATCCATCTACAAGTCTCCATCAGACCATCGACTTCTGTGTGGGACCATGTCGGTGGCATAATGCTTCCAGAAGACGGGAACTCCATATGCAAGGCAGACTTGCGTGAAACCTTGTCCATCGCCATTCGCAAGGCGCGCAGTGAACGTGACTCGGGTACATGAGCGAGGTCTGTTGCCTCGATGAGCACGTCGTATGCGTCCTCGCCCAAGCAATCCGGATGAAGTGCAGTGTCGGGTGTAGGGCCCAGGAATACGTTGCTGCTGATCTCGGATGCTTTGGACATATCCGACATCTCGTAACGCTCCCAATAGAAGAAGTCGACAACGTTGCCGGTTACACGACCTGCTTGATCGATTGCAACGAGATCAGGATGCTTCTCTTGCATACTGCCGAAGGAGTCCGAAAGCATGAAGGTATTGAACAGGCCAGTGGGGAAGTCGTTGCGCGCTTCGTATTGCCGCTGAGCTTGCGAGATGATCTTGGCAAGTGCAATGGTGTCGTTGGGATGGGTCTTGTGGTCCCCGTAGATGATGATGTCTGACACGGTGGCCAGCTTGCACGCTTGAATCTGAAAGTTGCGCACGGAGAAGCCGTCCTTTGGGTCACACTCGATGAAGGCAGGCGAGTCATCAGAACCGGAGCAAAGGATTTCGTCTGCGGCAATGGCACCCTTCAGCTTTGACGTGGTCAAGTCTCCACCCGTCTTTACAACTGTCAGGCTGCGAATGCAATTGGGGATCTTTCGAAGGGCTTTGCGACGAGAGGCGAAAAAAGCAAGCTGGATTTGGTTCTCAGCATGCAGACCATGTAGCCAAGGGAAGACCTGGTCCGGGTTGGGCAATGGGTGGGTTGCCATGAACTCCAGTGCTTCTGCCATCTGGTCTGCAGAGATTGTGTACACCGGGGGGTCATTGCAAAACTCTGTGCAGTGTTTGTCCGGAGGATATGTGATGGAGGACGTCTCAAGCGGGACATGCTCTTGGGGTGGAGACGCTGGCGGTGTCACTGGAATTCCACCTGGCGAGCAGACTGGGATATGCTTGTTGGGGATTGCAGCAGGAGCGCCATGGGACGTGTTGAGCGATAGGTGCGCTGGAGGTGTTGAAGCGCAGCCTGGCATCTGCAGTGCCCTGGCCACGACGGCAGCCATACTTGCAAGTGCAAGTGCAAGTGCAAAGGTAAAGGTCGGCGGTGCAGTTGAAGGCACGCGACGCGATGTTCTGACAAGGCCGGTCTGTCTTTCCTAAACGAGATCAAGTGGCCGGATGGGGTGGTGCAAGGGTCAAGAAGCACTAATTGCGGGGTGCCAGTGGTGGTGGTGGAGTAACTGCGATTCTACAATCGACTGTCAACACGGCTCCAATGAAGGCCGAGTGCAGATGCCATGTACACGGTATGAGTGCAGGCAGAGTGTACTTACAGCGCGGAGATGGGATGACAGGCCCAGTGTTTTGGAAGCCCCGATTGATCAACAGTGAGGCGCTAGGAATGACAAGAGCGGCCCTGCACGGAAGGAGCGAGCCTACAGTGCGATAGCGGAGGCGCTGAGCATGTTGAAAAGAAGCGTGGTAGGAAGGTAATTGAAATGCGCAAGGAGCTGGTCTGAAGGGAAGAATGAAGAAAGTGAAACGAGCGGGCGAAGGAGAGGGTAGGTGGGTAGTTAGTGGTGGTTGCACAGCGGAATGGTATCCTGTGGTTCCCCGCCTGCAGCTGCAGCCCTTCAGAGGCGCCGCTTGGGACCCAGTCCTGGTCGTCTCCTGCAAGCCACATGCACGCTTGTCCACACAGGCTTGTACAGTTGCACTTGGCTCGAGAGCGGCAACGTAAGAGCACAGTCTGTGAGACCCAGCGTGCCAGCCCTCCTTGCTCGAGTCTCAAGACGTGCGCTCTGTAACTTGTCAAGGCGGTTCGGCAGCACTATCATCGATGGTACCACCGCTGACGACGATAACGATAGCGTGGGTGGGTCTGATATCATTCAACCCCAGCATCGCCCAAGTGGGACCTTGGACCGCCGCGCAGCCTCGAGATCCATCCGTTCGTGAGGCCTAAAAACCCACTCGGCACGCCCAAGCGTTGGCCTGTTAGGGCACCGCCCCACTACTGGCGAGTAACCGCCAGCAGCATGGAATCGGATTCAGGCTGGCGAGTTAGTGCGTTAGTCGCATGCGGATCCCTTGCACCAGTGACCAGAGCGCACTGGGCCACCCCACACCTGCAGCCGCAAAAGCCCTTTGCCACATTCTGAGCTTGGGTGAAGCTCTGGGCTCTGCATCGAACCACCCATCGACCGTCACGATGCGTCGATCAACCCCGCCTTTCGACCGTTGCAGTAGAGCCGCCTCGACAACGAGCACACGACCCCACACGACAAAGGTCCGCTGTGAACGTAAAGCAAAGCAAAGCAAAACGAAGGAGACGGCTGTCGAAGAGGGTTGAACATGGTGTTATCTCATGCTGACCTGACACAACCCCGCACCTCACTAACGTACCGGACGTCGCGGGCGTAAGAAACTCTGGCGACCAGGATAAGGCCAGGAATCGTTCGGCTACATAGACGCCCCGGGCAAGCGTGAATGCACTTTGACGTAAATTTGTACTGTCGGGCGATCCCTTTAGATTAGAGACCTGTGCTGTAGACCACTCGTTAGCTTGACGATATACTAACGGACGATCACTTCATTGTTCTTCCAAATGTTGAGAGGAAACAGATTTTCTTTTCACTCGGCGCACCTGCTCGCCTGCAACACAAGGTAGTGTACAGATGTCGTCGTAACACTGCTTGCGGGTAATACTAGCCCCTACAATAACTCCAAAACTCCAAACAATACAATAAAATTCATCGTCACGTCGTCTGTAGATCGCGCTGTCAAAAATCTCCGATAGGACGGTCCTCGGCATCCTCATACTTCGACCTCGGTCCTGGTGTTCAACAGCTCGTCCACGTGAGACCGCTGAACCGCAAGTTTATCCTTGGCGCCTTCCTGCTCCTTCAACAGCACAGCAAGCACCTCGATCGGAGGGTCGAGGTCAAAGCGGTACGCACGTTTCCAGCGCTTCAGTCGCGCGATACCAGTGCAGGGCTATTCGTTGCTTGTCAGCTCACTCGGCCCCAGTATTTCGATAGAGATACACATACGCCGTACTGTCCGCTCATGTCGAACTCCCGCAGTACCTTTTCGTACAGGCCCAGGTCATCCTGATGCACTCTCGGTGCTAGTCTCTGCTTCTCCTTGGTAGTCCAGTATTTCTTGATTGCAGCATCCGTGATGCGTCTCGCAGTCTCATCCTCGGGACTGCTCTCAGCCTTTTGCGCCGCGACTTCCTTCTCGGTTTGATCGATGATGTCAGCCTCTACAGTCGTGGGCTTGGATTCTTCGACAGGTTCCAAGTCGATGGCGTCGGGCTTGATAGCCTTCGTCGCGCTCTTGGACAGGAGGCTTTTCTTCGCGTCCTGCGCTCTTGCGCCGGCCTTTGTGACTTTGTTGGCACCTCCGTGGAATGCGAGGGTCGCCTGTTGCGACTTGGCCATAGGGCCTGATACTCGTCGTTTGGGCGGCATTGCGAATGATGGGGGATTGTACGATAGCTACTTGAGGATGTGGTTGCGACGCGGTATGTCCAACGGCGCAGTGGAGTGTGACGCAACGATGGAGCTTGGCGTCTTGCCAAACCAATCGTTGGCCAGGTGACACGCGCTATCGACTCACGCGAGCATGTGACCTCTTAATTCACCCTCCCCCTCTGCACAGCTCGAACATCAAATCACACTTCATCCCAACGCCGCGGTCGTACTGTGGAATTGCAGGTAAGTTTTGGTCTATGCTTTGGAGTATGCTTTGCTTTACTCGACTGTTTGAAAGTCTCAATTGAGGGGGCATCTTGTCTTTAAGTGATGATTAAAGTCTCTAGACGTGTTTAGTGATACAAGCACACAAGCTCACAGTTTCGTGTTATGAGCATCGTCTCCCGTTATTGCACGGCATGATAAAGTTTTCGCTGTTCACTCTAAATCCTCACTGATCTTTTTTTAGACTCCATCTCGACCAGTAGACACATTTTCAAACCCCGTTCGAAAAGCTCCCCACGACCATGACCTCAACAACACCCCCCGACGTAGCCGCACACGTGGAATCTCTGATCCCGAAGTTCCAGCTCACGCGTCTCCTCAACTCCGATCAAGCCGGCCGCCGCATCTCCCTCCTCGGCACCATCGACTCCCAAGAAGCGCTTCTAATCGCCGAGCGCGCCGCCTTCGACACCTCAACCGAAATCCTCACCAACTTCCCCACCTCTTTGCGCGCAATCAAAAATCTCGGTGCAAACGACATCTACGCCTGGTTCCTCGCCAACAGCAACCCCTCTCCCGACTCCATCTCCCCGCCCGACTACAAACTCAACTTGATCTACCCCTGCACCGCAAAGCACATCAAGAAATACGAGAAACAAGGCCTACGCCTCGTGCACGAAACCCCAGAGATCTACACGCGCTATATCAAACCGTACATAGCAGCACAGCACAAAAAAGGCACGCTACAGTGGGTGTACAACATCCTGGACGGCCTCTCAGAGCAAGAAGACGTCATATACCGCGAGCCCGGCACCGAGGGGTTCCTACTCCTGCCAGATCTAAACTGGGACCGCAAGACGCTGGAAGCGCTGCACCTCCTCTGCATTGTCGAGCGGCGCGACATCTGGTCCGTCCGCGATCTGCGCCGGGACATGCTGCCCTGGCTGCGGCATATGCGGGAGAAGCTTCTCGATGCGACGGTGAAGTTGTATCCGGAGCTGGATGTGGATCAGGTGAAGTTGTATGTGCATTATCAGCCTACGTACTATCATTTTCATATCCACATTGTTCATGTCGCGCTGGAGGCGGGGGCGACGCAGGCGACGGGGAAGGCGCTGGGGTTGGAGAATGTTATCTCGCAGCTGGATACTATGGCTGGAGGTGCGGAGGCGGGGTTGGAGGGTGCGAGTTTGAGTTATCATTTGGGTGAGCGGAGTGAGTTGTGGGAGAAGGTGTATTTGCCGTTGAAGGAGAAGCGGGAGGTTGTGGTGGGTTCGTTTTGAGTGGATTCGTTTTGAGTCGGGGGATAGATGGAAGACGCACTCGATAGACGTGGATTGACGAAGAAATACTATTCACACATATGATACAGCATAGAACGAACAGTAGAACTTTAGCACAACCCCCCAGTTCCCCACTCGATAACCCTCTATAGCCGCTTCGTGCCTCACTCCGCTCCTACGCAGTGTCGTCCTCCAACTCGATATCATCATAGACCTGCTCCTCGTCACCGACTCTGACATTCAATCCGTCATGACCTACCCTATTATTATTCGCCTCATATCCGCTCCCCTCCTCCTTCAAGCCAACCCGCTGCTTAAACTCCAACGCCGCCAGTCTCTCCCCCCTCTCTATATCCAGTCGCGCGCGGGCCTGTTCCGCCACACTCCTCGCATAGTCCCCACTGGCAGAAGTGCGGTAACTCGTGCTGCCCCTCGCCCTACCGGATCCGCTCTGCCCCTCCTGTCCCGGATCACAGTCGTTTTCCGCGTCGCCAGCGCCTTGAGATTTCCGGCATGCGAAACTGCCCCAGAAAGTGCTGTCTGAGCCTTCGATGCTGCGCCATGGCTTCTCTCGGATGGAGAAGATGAGCGCGTCGGCGAAGCCCATAAGGGTTATGCAAATGGCCCCGCCGACACGGAGGGTCTCGATGGGGTCCATCGCCCATTTGTCCCAGTAATTCATGCAGTGCATCGCGAATGGGATGGCCCACATAAGCGTGTAGACGATGGGATAGATGAACATCAGTCGGAGTTGGCGGTGAATGCGTTGACGCTGTTTTGCGAGGCGGTCTTGCGCGGGGGAGGGCGATGAGCTGCGTGTTGATGTGACCGAGGACAAGGGTGGTGCGATGGGATCGGTATTGTTGAGTCTTCTCGTGGACCGAGAGTCTCTGTCGAGTGGGGAGATGGGCGCTGTGACGCTACGATGTGAGGTAATGGCAAAGAATGCGGGACGGACTGCATCTGTGCGTGAATGGCTTAAGTTAAGCGTGCTTCCTGGTAGAGAGCGCGTTACGTTCTTCTTTTTATTGTCGAAAGACACGCGGCGCATCCCAGATGTGGTACACGGATTAGATACAAGTGCAGACGATACTTGGTGTTGAGGGTTGTAGATCTCACGCTCTGATATTGAGTGCCTGTGCTCCGGCAGAGGTTGCATGATGGACAGTTCGAATGTGATATCTTCCATCTTTGTGTCCTTTTGCTCATCGTTTTGCCGCGTAGTTGAGTCGTCAGATGTTTTGAGGCTCATAAGGCTCTGGTCGACGTTTGAGTACGAGCGGAACTCGAAGCCTACGTGGGCATAGATTGCTACCGCAAGACCGATGATCATTAGGATGATGATATACCGTGGGATCCACGTGAGTGCCAATCTGTACCAGAAGGGCCGGATGGGAAGCGTACAAAATGCGCCTTGGGACACATATGCATATGTTGGGTTGACGAAGGCTAGTCCAGCCATTAAGATGGGTATGACAAAAGCGCCAATGTAGACGTATCGACGGTATGGGTAGAGCCCATCCGAGCTAACCAAGGTTGACGGGTAAAATACTTGTATGGCACTGTGTAGGGCCATAACCAAGACGGCGTAATCTGCGTCATTGTCAGCGGATGTACTGCATTAGCGATGGCACTAACCACTTGTCTGTGTCCCATACTGTACCAGAAAACCGCTCACTTGACAGAAGGTACTTGGTGTACTGACTTTACCACGAGCTAATGAGAGGATGGCGAAGACAAACAGCCAAGTCCCGCGCATGAGGTCACCATAGATCAGTATAACAACCAGTCTCGGCTCTGTTAGTTGGTGTGGTTCTTAGGTGTCAAGTACAACTCACCTGTGGCGAAAACGCTTTTCCATGCGACAGAACCAGTACATGCAGATGATGGACGCCAGGAGACTGACTATACAACATACAAGAGCCGCTATGCCAAGTCCATACTCCTTTGCTTTGTTTGGATCCGACATTGACACCGGGTTAAAGCTTAGAGCAGACACACGGGTGCCGAAGAGAACTGGCACCAATGTATATGCAGCCATGGAGAAACGCATCGAGGATGTATGTGGGGCAATGAAGAATGGAGAATCTCGATATGAACGTTTGCTACTAATTCTAAGCATATTGGTGTCTTGTAGCTTCTCCCAACAAGACCGGGTCTGGTTGTGCTAGTGAACATGTGCTGATGAGAGGGGTTGGAGCGGAAAGAGACAGATAAACGACCATCGTGACGACGAGTAATATCATGACGCGCATCGTTGTAAAAAAAATAGTGGACTGAAAGCATGTGAGACCAGACGTGACTACCTACTCTGGGTGGTGTAATAGCCTTGGCGGCATACCTCACCGAGACACGCTCCTCATTCTTTCTAGCAATGCTTTGTTCAAAACGCGTGCGCTCGATCCGATCGTCATCTCTGCAACTTCAAGTTAGGCTGATGGCAAGACGAGTATGCCAAGTGCCTCTTATCTTGCGTGCCACTTTGTCTTCTGCCACTTTATGAATTCTTTTCGTACCACAATGCCGAGCTCCTTACATTCATCTCGTGTAGCGCCAGTCAGAATGTGTAGTTCTGATACTAGACCTGGCACGATATTCGGGTAGACCTTGGGCACTTGAGCGCTGTGTGTGGACAATGTATCTTCTCAAAAGATTGCTCCGAAGTGTCTCGATGGCCTTCCTAATCCAGTGACTCGGCAAGTGTGATAAGACTGAAGCGGAGATCGCCACCCCCAGCTTCTGATTCGCGCTTGAGAAAGCTGCGTACACCCAGGTCGAGGGCTGTGTCGCTGAGTACATCTTCGTCTGACGAAAGCTTGCCACGTTTGAGAGGGCCTTTTCTCCGCCCGTCCAGTTCCCACAGGTTGTTGTCTCCTGATTTGACAAAACAGACGTAGTGGAGGTCAATGTTGTCTTCTGCTGCTGGAGCGCTGGTATCCCCACCCCCGGCAGCGCTCTGATGGGCGCTCTCGAGAGCCTCGGACTCGTAAAGCAGATCTGCTCGATCAGCCGGTTTCAGTGGAATAGCATCTTTGATGAGCTGTGCCAAGCTCGAACCGGGCTCTAAGCAAGCATCAGTGGATGTTTTGTATCGCGTGCAGCTGCTCTGGGTTTTACTGACGGATGTTTGCTCGCGCTGCTCCGTTGGACACGCCATGGAGCAGACCGATTAAGCCGCAAGCATTTCCGATCGTCTGCTTGTACCAGACCACCTCCTCTTCGGCACCATGGCCCTCGTATTCGGCCTTGTCGGCGTCTTCCTGGCGACGAAACTTCTCGTATGTCTCGCTCACAGGGAAGACAAGGAGGAGGGCATGGGCAGGGCGAGGCACGAATGCAAGCAGTTCAGGCTCATCAATGCTGAAGACGTCATGGAATGCGAGCTTCTCCGAAAGACCGAGTTTGTGCACGAGTGAGGACATGACCTCTGGGTTGTTTTCTGCCGAGACAGGTCAGCGTTGTTGCTTTCGTCCAGAGATGCCGGTGCAGGTGGGCTGTCTTACCCAGAGGAATGAAGCGCTTCTTGCCGATGGGGACGTCTGGGTTGTCTTCGGCCATGACGATGTAGTAGGCTGTCGATTCAGTGAGAGTAGTGTATAAGAAGAGGAAAAGTGCACGCTTTTTCTGGTGAGATTGCGGGGAAGGTAGAGGTGAGGTTTATGTATGTAAACGTGGGGCAAAATTGTAAGCAGGCAACTAACAACGCTGCGTCATGCGTGCAGCTTGGTGCCAAACAGATTTGCAGGTGCAGGTCACAGTCATGCCTTGCGAAGCTGGGTAGTTTTGTCGTAGGTTCGGCCTGATGTCAGCCCAGCTCTCTTGCGAGAGTCAAGAGTGTCATGCTGTTGATATTATTCAAAGCTCGACCGACGACCGACCTCAGGAGGACCTCACAGCTCACGACGACCTTGACCTCACAACCTAATGATAGCACTTGACGACACCATACCAATGTCTGAGTGTCGAAAGGGGTCCGTCGTAGAGCAGGCCGCACCAATCGAAGCACAGCATGTAGCAGCCATCGTAGACGGACAGTATCGACGTTGCCTGGACGGCCGTGGCCTGTGCTGATGCTGGTTGCGAGGCTCGCGGCTCGCAGCTCGCGGCTCGTTCATCGCCGCCAGTCTGCCCCGCGGCAGAGCGCAGGTGGACCCACGAATTTTGGGTTGACTCAGCATGGCGATGCATTCACCCGCAGCCCTGCCACTTCTGCGCACACGACTTGGCCAATTCTCCCCCCGGATACGCCTCACACGACCTGCTGCACGTCCGACTGCTGCACGAATCCCCCCACGGATCTCCCGAAGCATTGCATCCGCTGCATCACCCCCCTTCTCTACCCCGCCATCACCACTCGCCGTCAACTTTTTCCAGCGCACCTTCACCACCATGTCCAGCTCCACCCTCGACGAGAGCCTGGTCACGTACCTCAAGACCCACGCCCCGAACAACGCTGCCGACGAGACAGACGCCGTCAAGGCCTCCCAGGCGCTTTTCCCCGAGGCCAACTACACCGACGCCGAGAAGAAGGACATCACCCAATGGCTGTCCTCTGCCGCCCACATTGCCTCGTCTTCGGACGATGCCGCAAAGTCGTCCGAGCGCCTTTCGTCGCTGAACACCCACCTCGCCAGCCGGACCACGGTCCTCGGCGCAAAGCCCTCCGTCGCTGACATTGCCCTCTACCAGAAGCTTGCACCTGTCGTCTCCAAGTGGAGCGCTGAGGAGAGGACTGGCGAGCAGGGCTACCACCACATCGTCCGCCATGTCGATTTCGTCCAGAACTCGCCCGTCTTCGGCCTGAAGCTCGACGACAAGGTCAACATCGAGCTGGACAGCGTCATCTTCAAGATCAAGCCCGTAGATGCCAAGGCCGAGAAGGAGCGCAAGAAGAAGGAGAAGGAGGCTGCCGCTGCCGCCGCTGCTGGCAACGGTGCTACACCCACAACCCTGACGGGCGAGCAGGGCGCCGAGGGCAAGAAGAGCAAGAAGGAGAAGGCCAAGGACCTTGCACAGGCAGCTGGAGACGCTGTCGCAGGCACAGTCGCAGGCAATCCTACAGGCACCACAGACGCAAAGAAGAACTCACCTGAGGGTGCACCGATCCAGAAGAAGGAGAAGAAGGCGAAGCAGCCCAAGCCCCAGAAGCCGTACGCCCTACCCTCCCTCAAGACAACATCTCTGTACTAACACCCCACAGAGCGCCAGTTGAGAAGCCCCTCTCCCCCGCCCTCATCGACCTCCGCGTCGGCCACATCCTCAAAGCCGAAACACACCCCAACGCCGACTCTCTCTACGTCTCCACCGTCGCATGCGGCGACGCGCCCGGCACAGAAAACACGTCCGAGTACGAGGGCCAGGTGGTACGCACCGTCTGCTCTGGTCTCAACGGCCTGATCCCGCTCGCGGAGATGCAAAACCGCAAAATCGTCGCCGTGTGCAACCTCAAGCCCGTGACAATGCGCGGCGTCAAGAGCTGCGCCATGGTGCTAGCCGCCTCACCGCGTGTAGCCGAAGGCGAAGACGCACACAAGGGCCCCGTGGAGCTGGTCAACCCGCCCGCAGCCTCCAAAGCCGGCGACCGCGTCTTCTTCGAGGGCTGGGAGGGCGAGCCCGAGGGCGTCCTGAACCCCAAGAAAAAGGTCTGGGAGACGATCCAGCCGGGCTTCACCACCACCGAGGGCTTGGAGGTGGGATTCAACGTCGAGGAGGTGCCGCAGCTGAGCGGCGAGGGAGCGGATAAGAAGACGGGTGTTGCCAAGCTGAAGACGGCCACTGGGCTGTGTAGCGTGTCGACGCTCAAGGGTGCTCTCGTGCGATAGATTGCGTTGAATGTACCTGCATGGTAGAAGCAATATCGTAGACATAAAAAGCGGGACGTTGCACTGCAAGACAGTGATGCATCCCAGCTTGCACATACAGTAAGACATGCTGCCAACACAAAGAAGAGTTGGAAGCAATTACGACAGTCTTCGTGAAAGGGCGTGTGAACCGAACCGAACCGTACGTGTTCAACATAGGGATTTTCCGTGCAAGGTGGTGTTCAATGCTTTCAATAAGTCTATGTCTTATGATGTACCATGTATCAACGCCCGCGATGATATGTACCAAACTGCAACGCTACATCCAACCACCCCCTTTGCAACGATCCAACGCCGTGTCTCGGCTTCCTTGCTTAAGCCTTCTTCTTCAGCGCCTCCACAAACGCCTTGGGCGGCGCCTGCTCGTATCCCTCGGGGTTGTTCTCAGTCCACTTCCACAGATCCGCACATGCGTCTTCGAGCGTGAACTCGGTTGTCCACCCCAGCTCCTTGTTTGCTAGGGTGGCGTTGGCAGTCAGGTCCAAAACGTCGCCTTGTCTTCGGCCCTGTACTTCGTACTTGAGATCGCGGCCGACGACGGTCTTGAATGCGTTGATCATCTCGAACACGGTCGAGCCCTTGCCCGTGCCCAGGTTCCACGCCTTGACACCGGGCTGGTGCTCGCGCAGGTAGTTGAGTGCCTGCAAATGGCCGCGCGCCAGGTCGAGGACGTGGATGTAGTCGCGGATGGCGGTGCCGTCCTTGGACTTGTAGTCGTCGCCAAAGACGAGGAGCTTCTCGCGCTTGCCGATTGCAACTTGCGCGAGGAGGGGGAGGAGATTGTAGGGTACGCCGAGCGGGTTCTCGCCCATGATACCGCTTGGGTGGGCGCCAGCGGGGTTGAAGTAGCGCAGCAGAGCAGCGTTCCACTTTTTGCCCTCGTCGTCGTTGCCTGCCTTCTTTGCGTTGTTGCGCTTAGCCTCGATCTGGTCGGTGATAACGCTCTCGATGGTGGATTTTGTGCGGCCATAAGTGTTTGTCGGGCCGATGGGGCAGTGTTCAGGGATAGGGATCATGTTCTCGAAGCGTGTGGCATCGCCGTAAACGGTCGCCGAGGACGAGAAGACAATGTTTGTGACGTTGTTCTTCTCCATTGCGGAGAGGAGGGAGATGGAGCCGCCGACGTTGACGCGGTAGTATGTGAGGGGGATCTCGCCAGACTCGCCAACGGCCTGTAGTGGGGTCAGTATATAGGTTTTGATCGAAGTGGTGTGACGCTGACCTTGAGTGCAGCAAAGTGAATGACATTGTCAATGTCTGGGTGCTCCTTAAACACCTTGTCGAGCGCGGCCTCGTCCTGGATGTCGAGTTGGTAGAATTCTGGCCTCTTGCCGCTGATGAGCTCGATGCGGTTGATGACCTCCTTGGAGGAATTGTAGAGGTTGTCGACGATGACGACCTTGTAGCCAGCCTCGAGGAGAGCAAGGGCTGTGAACGAGCCAATGTAGCCCGTACCACTACGAGCAGTCAGTAAGAGGCTATGTGGTGTATTGGAGAATGTGGGGTGGAGGGGCAGCTTTACCCAGTGACGAGAACAGATCCTACAGCCATTGTGAGCACGGTATGAGAATCTTAATTGCAGAAAAGAAGAATAGGAGCAGGGCGAGGTTTAATGTGTGGTGAGTTGGTGAGCGAGTGCAAGATATAAAAAGTTACGAGCACAGCACTGGATGCAACCCAACGGCTGTGATCTATTCGCAACACCGCCGCGTCACAGGATTTCGAGCGGATAGATTTCCGCTTACGGAGTGCCAGTGGGGCACGGGCTACATGCACGCTTCAACAACAATCCAGTCGACGATTGTACGTAGTACCCGTGTTCTTGCCTTCATTCGTGACGCAGTCAG
Organism: Phoma sp. RAV-16-625; assembly: GCA_004335185.1. Lineage (NCBI taxonomy): Eukaryota > Fungi > Ascomycota > Dothideomycetes > Pleosporales > Didymellaceae > Phoma > Phoma sp. RAV-16-625. The sequence goes on from SAUA01000019.1 coordinate 107,279, forward strand.
CCCAGGTCCGGAGCAATTGCAGCGAAAACTCGTCACACCCTAATTGGCTAGACAATTTACTGAAGCAGACCGCAAGGGCAGTTTGACCCATCCTCGTACTTGCAACAGTCTCACCACGTTGCTTCGTCTCTCCTTTGCCACTTTCAGCAGTCACAACCGCTGGTGCTGGCGACCCTGCAGAGTGATCGCGCTTAGTCGGGTTACCTTGGAGGATACGGCGTTGCAAGTGGAGCACGTACACAGTATGTACATGTGAAGAGAGGTGGAGATTAAGCTTCGACATGTCAGGGTCCTGGAATCCGTTTCGAGGAAGGTGCGACATCGCCTCCCTCTGTGCATCTCGACAGCACAAGCTCAGTGCGCCAGACCGAAAAACACCAACAACCATCTGCTGGGTTCCCGTCGTTGCTTTGTTTGTTGTCGCTGCGCAGTAATGCCTTTGTACATGCGAGCGCACGGGCGCAAATTGCCGATTTCGGTCAAACCCTGGCACACGCGCCTCGAGCTTCACACCACACTTCACAACACATCCTCATCATCACCAAACCATACTACCAACGTCACCTTCAGCCCGTGAACAATAATCCGAAACTCGTAAATGCACGAGAAAACACTAAAATAACCTATCTTGACCTTGCGCTTCCGGTTTGCGACGCGTGTAGGATCGCGGCTACACGTGTTTGGGATCCCTGCCACCTCAAGAATCCCACATCAAGTGCGCTGCAACTATCAAAGAAAAGACTAGAAATAGACTCACGACTGTGGTGATCCTGCGTTTGGAGCCAGAACCGCAACATCTGGAGTATAGCGGCAGTGTAAGTTGATGCGATCTCTTGAAATACTCGTCGGCGCATTCTTACCTACGTTGTTTTTGGTATTCGAAGCCCAGCGTTCACCTTCACCGCGACAAGGTTCAGGTGAACTCCAACACCAGCCACTCGATTTTTGCTATTGTCAACGCTATTGTTCTTACTGCTGCTGTTCAATACCCCGCTCCTATTGTACTCTTTCCTTTCGCTGGACGCCGGTACTACTTGTTTCCTCATCTTCCCTCCATTACGCACACAACATTGAACACCAACTTACATCTGTACAGTTACAAATACAGCAGACTAATCAGAGGTTTCTTCCCAATCCTTATTTTCTCTTTACCGGTATCCACACTTCATCATGTCAGGTTTGGGCGGGCCCACGCCGCGACGTTCTGGACGACTGAGTTCAAGAGCTGGCTCTGTCATTGAGCAGTCGGTGGTGACGACTTATACCTCAGGGGGCGCTCGTCAACGGAATCAAGGACCGCTCACCAAAGTCAAAGCTCGCAGGTCAAATGCTTATGGCGCCAGTGGTCGTGTCGGCGCTGCAGAAGAGTTGTCAGTCTCCGCAACAGGCTTTGCACAGGCATTCCAGAATCAAAGAGGTGATGCCGTTGCTCGCGACGATGACGAGGAAGATGAGGAAGAGGAGGAAGACGACAGTGTTGGCGAGCTGGGCAGTCAGGCAAGAATGAGTGGTGCACTCAACGGAAGCCGTGCGCGTCGTTCGCCGATACACGAACGCTCCTCCCCCCCGCGAATCGTGGCACCTTATATGTTTGATACGCCTGATGTACCATTCAGTGGAGACGACCTTGCATTTTCGCTCGGCAGCACGTCTAAGTCCTTCGGCATGGAGCACGAAGCTGGTATGCTGCAGGACAATCAGCGTCGCACAGCTCAACGCTCCTCCTCACAACAACCTACTCCAGTTCCCAGAAGCACTTTCCGTCCTGTCGGTCAGTCGACCAGGCTATTACCCAGCACCAAGGCTGCGCCTGACAAGGTCGCGATTGATGAATCTATCGAAGATCTTCTTGCAGAAGAGCGTGCCAGACTGCAGAGGGATGGCCCTGGACGATCGCGTCTTGCACCCCGACCTGCGCCACGGCTAGCACCAACACCAGAGATCCGCCATGCTGTGCGACCTGAGGCACGCGTCGAGCCACGACCTGAGCCACGGCCCGAAGCGCATCCTCAGCCACGAGTGGCACGCCAGCCGGAACCACAAGCCCAACCAGGAATCCAGCTCCGCCACCCTGGCGCCGTGCAACAGATGCTCGGGCACGTCGAGCCATTTGAGGAATTCTTTCCTGAAGAGCTGCTGGAAGATGAGCCAGAATGGCCATGGCGGGCAATGGTTGAACGCGCTTATTGGGCTTTGTTGATCGCCGGAGGTATTGTTCTTCTCTTCTCCACACTTCTCCACAGAATCCCGGATGCCAACTCCAAGGTTGCTATGCACACTGCTGTTGGCACTCGGCTCTCACAATCATGGTACGACCTTGCCGACTGGATAATGCCTGGTAGGCAAAGGTACAACGATACGGACATGCTCCAAGACTGGCTACATGAAGGCGACACAACGGGCGATCATCTTGTGTGGGCCCGAGTGTGGAAGAATCACCGAGAGTACACAGGCAAGTTCGACGCCATGCATGGAGCTATTGAAAAGATCCAGGAAGAACTGCCAGAGTTGGTGGTGGTTCGTCGCTATCCAGATGGTCATCGCGAAATCACTGACGATTTCTGGAATGCATTACTGAGCAAAGCGCAGGCCAAGGGCGATGACGCCGAGTGGGTCGAATTTCTCAGAGCGAACAGCCAGAAAGTGCAGGCTTTGGATGGCGAGCCTGTTGACGTCGGAAAGCCTGCGGCTCGGCCGGAGATAGTGCACCGTCGCGAATTCATGGACATGATGGGTCAGCACTACAAGACTGTCTCTGCCGACGTCGATCAGAAGATTCTTGAAAGCTTCAAGACTCACGAGCCGAAAATCAAGTCGTTGATCCAAGCCGAGGTGCGCAAGACCTCGAGGGATTTCATCCGTCTTGAGTCCCTTGCTCAGAGCAACCTCGTCGCCAGCTACGAGCTCAACCTGAAAAAGCCCAACTACTTATCCACTGGACTCGGTGCCATCATAGAACCCGGTCGCACTTCTTCGACATTCCATGGTGGTTCGCCTTGGCTAGCCAAACTAGTCAAGAGCAGCATGCGTGGGGCCACCGCGAATCCGCCCAAAGCCGCACTTACAAAGTGGGAAGAATTCGGCGACTGCTGGTGCGCGGCACCAAATCCCATGAAAGGGTACGCTCGACTCGGCATCTCACTGTCACGCCACATGTTCCCAAAGCAGGTCACTGTCGAGCATGCACCGGTAAGCATGTCTCCTACGGGCAACGTCAACAACGCTCCACGCAACATTGAGCTGTGGGCTGAAACAGATCAACCGATCAAACAACATTATGGCCAGAGCCACAACAAGTGCCTGGATCCTGCTGATCTGCAAAGGCACGGCTACGTTTGCCTGGGTACCTTCAAGTACAACATCCACGGTTCCAATCACGTGCAGACTTTCGATCTCGATGCTGAGCTTTCGGTACCCACCAGCAGGATCATTGTGCAGGTCACATCGAACTGGGGTGCTCCCAACACTTGTCTTTACCGCGTGCGCCTTCACGGCGACGATGCCGAGGAGAACTACAACTACGACGTTACCCTGAACGATTAGATGCAGGTAATTTTTCGATTAGACCACGGTCTGTTGCGCGACTGCATTTCACCGGCGTTTCGGCATTCTTTCTGGGGTTGTTGTGGCTGTCGAAGCCATTTGCGATGCATGTGCTTGTTCTCACCTATCAAGTTGTATACCCTTCCTCATATGTATCTTGCATAAGGCTGTGCAAGTCTCAATCGAACTCCATAGGCCAAATTGGCGTTAATACACTCAGGAATGCATTCTTAGATCTCTTAAAACGTTCACTCAAGCCCTTCGGCACTATGTCTCGAAGCAACCATAATCAATTAAGCCCCGTTTCGGCCTAGCGTTGAACGCGGTTGCCGGCGTGATGAACGCGAGGAAAACGCGTCCGTGGACCCCCACATCACCACCAGCCCGACGAGGACACACGCACCACAGCAACCCACCATGTCTTCTCTCTTGGATGCTGTCCTTCACTCGGATGCTGCGGCGACTCCCTCCAGTACTGTCGGCGGACCCACACCTCGGTCGTCCGGCATACGCTCCTCGTCTGCGAGACCTCGTGGGCCACCTTCAGAGAGCAACGGCGCAAATAGTGATGTCGAAGCGTTCCCAGACGACGAAGTTGTAGGCGCCCGGGGAGGTGCTAGACGGCCCAATGCGCCCAGAACGGACATCCCAAAAGTGGTGGATGTCACTGGAGAGACTCTCTCGCTCCGATTCCAGGAGTTTTTGGAGAAGTAAGCCTGGCGATGCAGTGTACAGACGAAATGCTGACATAACTATAGCTACACTGAAGATCCTTCACCATCAGCCCTGCCTGTTTCGAGTGTTGCGACAACGGACAAATACTACGTCGCGCAAATACGGGGCATGAAGCTGTTCCAGCTCTCCACCCTCTACGTCGACTACACACACCTCCTCCGCCACGAAGATGGCATCCTGGCAGCAGCCATTGCCAGCGAATACTACCGCTTCCTGCCCTACATGATCCGCGCCCTCCACAGCTTGCTTGCCAAGTACGAGCCACAGTACTTCCGCCAGCACCGGCAGCCAGAGTCGACTTCTTCTGTAACCGCTGCCTCGCTGGCCGAGAATGCTACAAGCCAGAACGACAGCCTGAAAGAGAAGACTGCAAACCAGCAAACAGACAAGCTGTTCACTTTGGCCTTCTACAATCTGCCTCTTGTTTCGCGCATCCGCCAGCTGCGAACCACCTCCATTGGCAGCCTGCTTTCCATCTCGGGTACTGCCACCCGCACCTCGGAGGTCCGACCAGAGTTATCCATGGCAACCTTTGTCTGCGAGATCTGCAACACAGTCGTACCCAACATCGAACAGACCTTCAAGTACACCGAACCAACACAATGCCCCAACGTCACATGCATGAACCGAGAAGGGTGGCGATTGGACATCAGGCAGTCTACTTTTGTGGATTGGCAAAAGGTGCGCATCCAGGAGAACAGCTCAGAGATCCCCACAGGTAGCATGCCTCGGACAATGGACGTTATCTTGCGAGGAGAGATGGTCGATCGCGCAAAGGCCGGAGAAAAGTGTATCTTTACTGGTACCGCCATCGTTATTCCAGATGTCAGCCAGTTCCGCGTACCGGGCGTCAGACCACAAGCTATGCGAGATACTTCAAACACATCGCGCGGCAATGACGCTGGAGGATCTGGTGTCAGCGGTCTGAAAGCGCTCGGTGTTCGTGACTTGACCTACCGTATGTCTTTCCTCGCCTGCATGATCTCTCCCGACCACACGACACCAGGGCAATCGTCAAATCATCACCTCAACGGCCAAGCCAGCAACATCCTTGCTTCTTTACATCAAGGCCAGATCGAGTCGAATGCAACATCTGGAGAGGAAGCGCAGGAAGAGTACCTTGCTACTCTGACTGCAGCAGAGATCCAGGATTTGAAAGACATGGTGCACAAGCCCAATATCTTCATGCGGTTGGTCGACTCAATCGCTCCCATGGTCTACGGTCACCAGGTCATCAAGAAGGGTATCCTTCTCCAGCTTATGAGTGGTGTGTCTAAGGAGACACCTGAAGGCATGTCTCTGCGTGGTGACATCAATATTTGTGTTGTTGGCGATCCTTCCACGTCGAAGTCACAATTTTTGAAATACGTTTGTAGCTTCTTGCCACGCGCCGTCTACACATCTGGTAAAGCCTCTTCTGCGGCAGGTCTCACAGCTGCAGTTGTCAAGGACGAGGAGACTGGCGAGTTCACGATCGAGGCGGGAGCTCTGATGCTTGCTGACAACGGCATCTGCGCAATTGACGAATTTGACAAGATGGACATCGCGGATCAAGTCGCTATTCACGAAGCCATGGAACAGCAGACCATTTCCATCGCCAAAGCCGGTATCCAAGCCACTCTCAACGCTCGCACATCAATCCTTGCAGCCGCCAACCCCGTTGGTGGCCGTTACAACCGCAAGACCACACTCCGTGCCAACGTCAATATGTCTGCACCCATCATGTCTCGATTTGATCTCTTCTTCGTCGTCCTCGACGAATGCGACGAAGCTGTGGATCGCCACCTTGCTGAACACATCGTCGGAATTCACAAAAATCGTGACGATGCCGTCAACCCTGAGTTCACAACCGAGCAGCTGCAGCGCTATATCCGCTTTGCAAAGACCTTCCGCCCTGAGTTCACGGACGAAGCGCGAGAGACGCTCGTCGAGAAGTACAAGGAACTGCGCGCCGACGACGCCCAAGGCGGCATCGGGCGGAACAGCTATCGCATCACCGTACGACAATTAGAGTCTATGATTCGCTTATCTGAGGCTATTGCGAAAGCAAACTGTGTTGGCGATATCACGCCCGAGTTCGTCAAAGAGGCATACAATCTCCTTCGCCAGTCCATTATTTCCGTTGAGAAAGACGACGTTGAAATGGAAGACGAGGACGACGAAGCGGTTCTCGCCGCCGCTGCAGCTGCCGAGGGCGCAGACGATGCCGCAATGGATGAGCGCGCACGTACAGAGACACCTGCGCCTGCACCGAGAGAGAAGACAAAGATCACTCACGACAAGTACGTTGCGATGCGAAACATGTTTGTGCGACGGGTCAACGAAGATCAAGAGGAGATACAAGATGGTGTCGAGGAGGAGGAGTTGCTGGTTTGGTACTTGGAGCAGAAGGAGAATGAGATGGAGACACAGGAGGACTTGGAGGCCGAGAGAGTGCTCGCCAAGAAGGTTTTGAAGAAGGTCGTCAAAGTACGTCGTCTGGTGCTGCATGCATGGTTCGAACGAATACTAACATGTGCAACAGGAGCAATACCTCATGTTAATCCGAGGCGAGGGCCTGGCGGACGAGCAAGGCCAACAAGTCAATGCGAGCGGCAAGGTCGTATATGTCCTGCACCCCAACTGCCCAGTCGAGGACATTGTCTAGGCTCTGCAATACGGCCACAAACACGACGCCAACACCACGAGACAATGAGCATGACGAGTATTCGGCGTTCAAGTACGGTGGGTTTAGAACTGGCGTTCAGATATGCAAAGAAAGATTTTGACGCAATGTTATACCCAATTCATTTCCACTTTGCAAGGCTCCACTGCTCCCCCCAAATATTAGTAGCGACCGCGGAATCTACGCCACATGGGCAAATTTGGGTATACTTGGAAAGCGTCTTGCAGCTCGTTATTACATCGCGCAGTCACCATTCTCACACATATAATCTAGGCTACCACTGCTGCGTGGTCTTTAGCTAAGCTTCTATACTTATCATCCCGTCGACTGTTCAGCCAACCTCAGGCTACGAAGTGAGTGACTGCATCTTCGGGCACGTATGTGTGGTAGGAAATGCGAGTTGCTGGACCCATACATGCACTCGATCGTGAACAGGATTGACCGAAAAATGACAGTCATCACTCTTTATAGCCAAGGTCAACAACTACGCACGGCATATAAGTACTGTATGTTTTGTCTCGATGGATTGTTTCCGATAAATGTGCAAATGGTATAATGCGCGGATCCTGCATGCTAGAACTCCTGCAATGATGGAAATGGACCCCTGAGCGAGAGAAGAGCATCAGCTCTTGTTTGCCTACTCGGACTTCCTTCTATAATTACTCCTTCCAATGCTGTTTACCATCAGGTCGACCAGGAGCAGAAGAGCTACCTTGATGTAGCTGCCTGTCGATATCAGGGTATCTGTAATGAGACGCAATGCTGAATAGATGCCCGCCGCCTTGAAGCTTTCGACAATGAAAGCGAGAAAGTTCTGGAAGTCCAGAACGGATTGTACCGCAAGCGAGCTGATGAACAGAAGCCATCTGCGCTGCGTCAATCGGGCTGGCCGTACTTTGAGGTACGGCTCGAGGTAGGGAGACAGTATCAGCATCGAGTGCAACTCACTCACTCCCTGATCTGTGCCTTCAGCCCCGCGACCTCCCTCTTCAGCCTTGCGTTCTCTTTCCTCAACCTCGCAGCCTCCTCTTCGCTAGCTCTCAATCGACGATCGACTTCTTCGCTGGCCTTGCCTCTGCGTGCATTACTTGTAACCCTCTCCAGCTCCTCATTGAAACGCGCGTACAGTGCCTCGTTTTCGGAGTTGGAATCGCGGTACAATTGATCGAGCTGCTTGACACGTGCCTCAGACACTTGTAAAGAGGTGGTGACATCGGATGAGATGGTAGCAGCGCGGGTGGAGAGAGCATCGAGAGTGGCCTTAGCTTGCTTCTCGAGAGCAGCTATGCGAGCTTCTAGTGTCATTGACTGTGCTTTGGTAGGTGTACCGGATCCTAAGGATGGAGCTGAAGTCTGAGGATGGAGGCGCGGGGTACTCTTAGCGCTCAGCTCATGACCGATGTCGTTCAATACGTTCTGCAGGTCGTTCGAGGCGCTCTCAATATCCTTTTGCTGAGTTTGAAGTCGCTCGCGGAGTTTCTGTGGTGACTGCATACGGAGTCTCCGCGGTGTGCCTGTCACACCCGTTCCGGTACTACTTCCATTGGTAGTTGCTGAGGGAGCGACAGCTTTGATAGCAGACCGAGGTGTGGAAGGCGGTAGCCTGACAGTATTACCGGAGCCTGGACGTTCTGATAGACCGGCAATGGAGCCAGACATGGGGCGAAGAGTGGGTATACTAGTGATAGATTCATTACGTCTCCTGGAGTGTGTGGACGTTGATTGTGCGAAAGACTTGATAGTGACCTCGTCTTTACTCTCCTGTCTGGGGGTAGCTGGCTTGGGTTGCACGCTGCCCCTACGAGTGAACGATTCGACTGGCCGTGATTCCGGCTGAATGCTACCCCTTCGTGGAAGGGTAGGGGCGGGCTCATTCTCTTTCCTCATAGGCGAACCTAATCGCATTGGAGCTGGGATAGATGACGTATGTTTGTGGGAAGACCCAGCAGTCCTTAAAGGTGTACGAGGTGGTGAGGTGCTGCCTCGGTTCTTTGGTAGGGTAGAATCAGGTCTTCGAGGAGTCTGTGAGGACCACGAAGGTGCGTCGTCAGTAAATTGCAGTTCCTTGAGGTCACTCAGTGAGGAACGACGCTTCTTGCGGGGCTGGATAGGGACAGCGAGCTTGGAAGTGGCAGGAGGTACCTCGCCAATGGTTCCCAAGAAGGAGCGATTAGTCTGACTCCCGCTCTCGTATTGGAAGGCACCAAGAACGGTTGGACGATCGCGTGATGATGGGCGCTTAGGCGAGTGGCGGCCAGCGTCTATGGAGTTGGAACGACCAACTGATTTCGACACACTGGCGGAGAAATTCTCCTGGCTGTGGCTGTTCTTGCTCAAGGACCGCCAGAGCGAGCTGACTTTAGATTCGTTCTCGGACTTGCTGTTCTCCCTGGACAAATTCCCAAAGCCAAACCGCCGCCTCAGTGAAGTGTTCGAATTGATGGAGCCACCAGCATTAGCGCGACCCTTTGCATCGATGGAGCCGTAGTTCGGTGTTGAGGTACCAGGAGTCTCGGCTGGAAAGAGGGCGTCTATGTCCTGGACTAGGCGGTCGACTAGGGAGATAAAATCGTTTGCGTTACCAGCAGGTACCATCATCTCAGCGAACGCAGCTGTCAGTATACCGCGATCTCCATCGTTGCTCGTACCGTCGAGCAGTTCGGCTAGGAGTTGGATGATGACTCGAGTCGCTCGCTGATTCTGGAGTGCGAGGCTATTGAAGGTCGCGCGAAAGTATTCTTCGAACTCTCCAGGGTACATGCTGTCTGATCGCATCTGCAGGGACACGAACGTGGCGTGCGACAATACAGGTCCCATCCTCTCCTTCCAAGCAACATTGAGAAACTTGTCAAACACAGCAAATAGAACATCTACTGAAGATTGCGAGGCGAGGTCAAGGTCTGATGGCGTTTCAAGGAGTGAGTTGTAGAGCTCGTTAACCACAAGTTCGTCTGCAACAGCTCGAGCACGAACAGAACGCCCAACAATGTTGCCTTTGCGCGCTGAAAGAGCCATTGTAATATTCGCTAAGGAGTCTTCCAGCTTGGAGAGTGAATCGATGGGTTGTGCCTCGTCGAAGACAGCACTCCTCGACGATGTTGGTCGCGAGCTGGGTCCGTCGCGACTCTGGGTCCGAGTTGGTGCGAGTTGCAAAGGAGGCGGCATGCGAGGAATGTCTCCAAGAGTGTGAGCGTTACGCTGAAGTTTTCGTCCTCCGCCTTCTCTGCTGACGCTAGCACTGAAAATATTGCTGAGCATCTTGACAGGCGAAGCGGGTCGGCTCTTCATCTCTCTCCACTCTTCCACATCTGTCATCCGAAGATTTAACGACTGTAGGATCATTTGGTTACGAAAGAGGTAGGCCTCAGATAAGCCCGGGTTCTTGATGCTGTTGCGTTGTTGGAAGTAGTTGGCCAATCGTTTTGTCAGCACGGGCAGAAATTCGACTTTGGTGAGCTTGTCTCGCGCGAGGTAGCCGTTCGGTCCACTGATGTCCATGAGGTAGAAACCATTGTCAAGGATGGAGATTTTTACGACCACCTCGATACCGTCATAGCCTACTTCAATAGGTTGGGAGAATTTTGGTGCCTCTATCAGAATCTGTATCCTGGAAGGTTCTCTGCGGCCCTCAGGTGGCGCGTTTCCTGCTTCCTCCGTGACAGAAGAAAACAGATTGAGGTCCCCAGGCCGGCTTCGCACTTCCCACTTGTAGCTCTCGCGCTCAGCCTCTGCGAATCGCCCTTCAATTCTGGCCTTGGTAAGGTCTTCGACGACTCTTTGTGCTCGGCCCTCATAAGCACCTTGCACATAGTACATACGAATGCCGATGTTTTGGCGATCTGGAGTCGGAGGACGTCCCATTTGAATCGCGCGGGGTGTAGGAGATAATAATTGGACAATGCTGGATTCGGCGTGCTCACTGACAAAAACGTCACATAGTCGGAGATGCTGGTGGAAGACGAGCTCAGAGGAGTCATCAGAGACTTCGGCCAGCTTAGGGCTGTCTAGGTCAGCCATTAGACTACGTGCAGTCGCGGTGCAGTCGTTCGGTTTGTGTAGGATCACGAGATAGTCCGAGAAAAGCACAAAGATGCCTGGCGTAGTGGCTGGTCCGCTGAGCTCTCCATGGTAAGGCGGTGCCAGCTCCACAAAGTCGATGGCAGTGATCAATCTTCCCTGGGGTCTGAGCGATGACGGCCACTGATAGACCATCTTGCGCAGACGATCTGAGATTTTCATTTGCTGCGCTGCTGACCCCTCTCTCGAGCAGATTTCAGAGATGATGTCTCTGGCCTTGAGAAAATCCTTGATTGCTGGATGCCTCACCGGTAGTTGCTTCACGATTTGGTCGATATAGAGGTTGTAGCGAGGCAAGCGCTGCACAGGCTCGATGAGTAATGATGTTAGTCGCTGTTCACCGGTCTCGTAGACCCTTTTCGAGAAGCTGGAAGCTGGCTCTTTGGTGAAAGCCTTCAGCAACTGCGAGAAGTCGCCGTGCGCCGCCATGTAGTCAGTGTAGCAGTCGCCGAACTTGGGGAACCATTCGAGAAGTGCCTTTGCAACTCTGGCCGCTCCAGTGACATCTGGCGGACTCTTTTGGCCTCGTAAAGGAGCGATGAAGACGTCGTCTGTTGACTCTTCGATGTCTTGGATTGCACCATTCTCTGTCTCTTCGAGTATTCCTTGTAGCTCTTCCAAGAAGTTGGCGTTTACCTCAAGGATCTTGTCCAGGCTCGGTGGAAACAGGCCTTGAAGCGTCTGCTCGTTCGGACTTGAGCTCGAGGCGGACCTGTGCTTGGCCTTCTCACGAAACTCGGTTGCCACATTGTTGACCAGATCGTGAATCTTGCTGACGTAGTTCTCCTCTGTGTCCAATAATTCGCACATCTCTCGGCGCAGTGCCTCCTTTTGCTTCCTTGAAAAAGACTGTGACCGGCTAAGTTGACTGGCTTTCGAGGGTGCTCGGCGAAGGCGTGATGTGGGTAGGAAGGTGGACTCTCCAAACAATCTGACGACCGGCGCATATGATCCGTACTGCTGCTCGAGAGCATCGTCTTCTGGCTCGTCGAATTGTTCAGACTCTCGTGTGTTGACCTTCTGGATGCTCCCCTGTGGCAGAACCACATCCATGTCCACCCACGACAGCATCTGCTCTCCCAGTGCATGGCGCACGTCCACAATGACCTCCTCCGTATTCTCCACCTTGACCATCTTGGCTGCGACGATGGCAGCATGCTGCTCCGAGAACAATGCGGGCGCCATATGCATGTGAGCCCTGGTGCTGTAGCGCCTCTCCCAGGCATTCTTCACTTCGGCGGGCAGTTCAACGAAGTATTTGTAAAGACTGAAGGCCAGGCCACGACATATCTCGTCGCCCTGCTCCTCACGCGGCAGACATGTGACGGCGTTGTAGAAGGAGGCCGTGGGCGACACGATCAGGCGCGCGTAACTGGACAGACCGGCCGGGGTGAAGACGTGGGTCTGTATGCGCGAGTTGGTGGTTTGTGCGGCGGTCGAGGTAGGCCCGTAGAAGATGAGGACGGGCGAGTTGGACAGCAGCTCGTCTGTGGCGTGGAAGAGCGACAGGTCCGCGGCGGGGAGCGCGGCGGGCTCCTGGTTGATGACGACACCCATGGCTGCAGCGCGCGTGAACGAATGGCGGAGGTGGGGTTAAACTATGAAGTGGGAGAGTGAAGACGCAGCCGCATTGGCATCGCGCAGTCAGGGCGACGGTGGGGAAAGGAGAAAGGAGGGTGTGGAGGCTGCTGGGCCATGCAAGAAGGAAGGCGCGATCGTCGAGGGTGCGGGCGCGGGCGCAGGCGCGTGCGAGTGTGTTTGAGTGTTGGTGTTGATGTTGACGTTGACGTTGGTGTTGAGTGTTTAGCGCAGATGTCACTCGGAGGCTCGCCTGTCACCGCGCAGTAAACAAGGCACAGAAGCAGAACCAGGAACGGTGGCTGGCTGGCTGGCTGCACGTTGCACGCCAAAGCTGCGGTCGAGTGCTCCGAAATCAAAACAGGCGGCGGCTAGCGCGAGCGGTGCAGACGAGACACAGCAGCGCACAGCAGCGCACCACGATAACGTGGGACAGGCCGCTGGGATCTGGGAACGGGGATGTGCTGGGAACCCCGTCGCACCCACTGCCCGCCATGGCTGTCTATTTCGGTCTGGGTGCGGCGACCACGACGCCCTTGCAGCGTGCAGCATGTTCGGCTGTGGATCAAACAAACAAACAGCCGACATCATCAACGTGAGCGCGCGCCGCTAGGCCCTGGGTCGGCGCCATCTTCTGCCTCTCTCTTGTTGCTCTCCCCACCAGAGCACCAGAGCCGCCCTTCCAGCCATGGCCACGCAGCAATACGACGGCGGCGTGCCCTTTGCCGTCAGCGCCCGCGCCCAGAAGCTGCAGCTGCTCGAGCTGCCCTCGGACGTGGCCGCGCTGCTTGACACCCCCAATCCCCCGCGGTGCGCTCCATGCTCCCGTCCCGCTGCTGCGTGGATCCTCTTCTGATCTCTGCCGCGCACAGGCTCTCAATCAAATCCACCGCCGCCATCCCCGGTACGTCTGCATATGCCGTGCTCTGTACGCCCAACAAGACCTTCCACCTGCGCCAGGTCCAGACGTCGAATTCTCTCTTCGTCACCCAGCCCCAGGCCCTCGATGCCCATGGCAACGACATACCCGTCCTCGCCACATGCGCCGTAGCATTGTGCCCTGCGACCCTGGAGTTACACCCTTCGGACGCTTCTGCTGTCGCTCTGCTGCACGAGGTGCTGCCCGTGTACGACATTGTCGCTGGCCATGTCGACGCAACGGGCAACGGCAAGAGCAAAGCCACCATCTTCGAGAACCTTCCCCTGTCAGATGCGCAGTGCCACGCCGGATGGAACGAGCTGATGGCCTTTGAGCTCGACCAAGACACCTACCGACCCTCTGTCAACGCACTGTCGCACGTCTGGACGTCCATCAATGCCGCTGCCCTGGCCGAGGGCCTCAAGCTCGATAGCCAGTTCCTCACCCAAGATGTAGCAGCAGCGGTGTCTGAAGACGGGCATCCGCTGTCTTGCGTCAAGGCCGTGCTTAGACACCTTTCCAACGACGAGCAGGACGCTGACGGACCATGGTCATGTCTTGACCGAACAAGAACCGTTGCGTTTGTCGGCAAAATTCTGCTCCAAGCGAAACAGGAAAGCAGCGGTTTCCTCATCGCCGAATTCACAGACAACTGGGAGGACAGTCTGCCGGAAGCATGGCGAAAAGATGCGAAGCTCAGTGCAATCGAAGGGTGGTACGAGTTTCCATCAGACACCACCATCAGGGCCAAGAGCAAGGATGTAGCCGTGGCCAACGTGCAAGATGCGTCTGTGGCGACCAAACCGTCGGCGAGGAAGTGGCATGAGAAATTGGCGAAGACGCGAAAGAAATGATGGTGTGCTGAGAGAGTCGTATAGTGGACAGTGCCCACGACGAGTCGTGGCCCAACCAGACAATATGGCCTCACAGACCGCAACTCGTGAGTCGGTGGCCGCGTAACACGTATGGCACTATTCGGCAGACCGCAACTTGGGAATTGAATGCATCTGGGCAGACATGTCAGTTGCATATGACGTACCGACGAGAGTGCGTATAATGAGAGCTGTCAACTGGCCTGTCTACCACACGCGTCGCGCTAACGCGACGCGCGCCTTAGTCGCGATTCCGCACGCTGTGTCGCTCGGCCTCTCGGAAGGGCACCTTCCGTCTTTGTCATGAAAAATGAGTAAGCCACGAGTGGCCCCAGAAGTGCCGAGTCTCTGAGCTTTCCCAAAGAAGAACATTCATATCAACGTCCTGCTGTCTTGTCAAATCCTGCGTCTCCGTCTGTCTTGCATACTGTTGTCTCCGGCGTTTTGAGCGTATGAACATCCTGCGTCCTTTGAGGTTTTTGCCTTCGCCACACCAAATCTTCCAAACTTCCTCAAGGCGGACCTTCACCCGTGGCATATCTGACATAGCAATAACAACACCACCACCACCGCCAAAATCAACGGCAAACACAATGGCGACCACCGATCCTGTACTCTCAGACTCCCTGCCCACGCCCACCACTCCCTCAGAGCCTACTCTCCCCAAGCTTACCCAACATGAATTCCGTATCTACAACCGTATGGCCGAGCATATGGACTACTTCCACAACCACTTCCGCGAAACCTGGAACGTTCTTTACTCTGCGTGCGAGACGGGCAAGCGGAGTAAGGGCATGAGTATTAGGCAATTCATCAGTCTGGGCCAGCAATTTTGCAGTCAATTAGAAATGCACCACGGTATCGAAGAGAGGTGCGTTTCTCCCGAGAGTGCTGACGCATTCAAACATTCACTCATAGAGTCCCAAAACATTGATGTTCAAACAGACACATCTTCCCCGTCCTTGCCAAAAAGCAGCCAGCGTTCAAAAAAGAGCTGGAACTCCTTACCCAGCATAAGGAGATCCACGCCGGGCTCGACAAGCTCACAAAGTACCTTGACGAGTGCAGTACTGGCGAGAGGGAGTTGAGGCTGCCTGAACTGAAAGTGATTCTCGATGGGTTTGGGAAGGTGCTTTGGCAGCATTTGGATGATGAGGTTAGGGAGTTAGGCGCGGAGAATATGCGCAAGTATTGGACTAAGGAGGAGATGATTAGGATGCCTATGTGATGGGTTGGTGGCGTGTGGTCTGAGGGGTAAGCAATCCTGCGTTTCAGCACATTGGGCGCCGTTGAGAATTGAGAAATAATCATTGGCTAGCTGCTAGAGCAATACGAGGACACATACAACCACGTGCAAGCCTGCGTTGTGCCTTCCCAACCGGACTAGCGGTAGCTGATGCTGCTGCCTACTTATGCGTCTCAGCCTGACGTCTGTTTCCCCCACCTCAAAAGCTCACGACCATAACACCACTGATACCTCCCTCAACGTCGCGTACCGAGTGGATGTCAATCCTGTCTGTCTGCCGATTGGCCGAGAGCTTGCAAGGGCTCCATCGAATGGATTTTCAGAGGTCGGAGGGGGTGGATAATGTGTGTACGAGGTGCGCTGATAGTCCTTGGGTTGCCATCACTTCAGAGACGTTCTCTTTGCCCCCCAGAGGTCCCATAAAGATCGAAGAATCTCCGGAAACAATGAGACTTTCGAGCTGCCGGATCTGTCGTTTCCTTGCATCATGGTTGTTGAAGTGCAACTAATTCAACATGACTGCGGAGACGACGCACTGAAGAGCTGTTCTGGGTGTGTCGGGTGTATCAGAATGGCAAGCGACTCGTGCTTGTCCTGATCAAGTGGCAATAGCCATGTCTTGTCGGTCTTCCGCCAGGATTTAGACCGAGTAGCATATGATCTTCGAGCACTGCATCCATGTATATTGGATTTTGGTACTGTTCAAAAGTGGGTTGCGAGTTGTGTATACTGCCATGAAGGGTGTTGCCATTCGCATGATACACCAGGAGTACCTTCGCTAAAGGTTATTGATTGCGAGCAAGGAATCGTCGTACCAGCACCTGCTCGTTGCAGATACGTGGCATTGTCATATGTTTGGGGTAATGCGGACGCTCAACCCGACATGGAAAACTTCAACTTGGATGCAAACTTACCCAAAACAATTGCTGACAGCTTTCATGCTGTGAAACTGCTAGGGCTCAAGTATCTTTGGATCGATCGATAGGTAAGCTTTCTCAATCACATTCTTGTTTGTGCTTACAGATACAGTGTATAGATCAGAACAAAAGTGAGGAGAAGCATGCTCAGATCATGCGAATGGCCGATATCTACAAAGCTGCATACTTGACAATATTTGCTGCGGCTGGACAAGACGCCAATCACGGTCTTCCGGGGCTGTCCAGTAGCCCGCGGGATCTATCTGTATTATACAAAACACTTGGTCCAATTTGTTTATCAGTGCTCGCTTCTTTGGACTACAGCCTGTCAGACATTGCACGATCTCGCTGGGCACGGCGAGGCCGGACTTTCCAGGAGGCTGTGTTCTCTAGAAGACGACCATTCTTTACAGAACGCCAATGTGTCTTCACCTGCAACACGGAGGTACACTACGAAGTTGCTAACGATTCTGATTGGGGACTAGACCGAAATGGAATATTGGATGCCACAATCTGAACGTGTCATTGGAAATCGGATGATGCAAACAATGTCATACCTCCAAGCATACAGCACCAAGGAGCTGTCGTATCAACCAGATGCGCTCAACGCAATCAGTGGTACTATGAACACGTTCAGAACAGACTTGATTTATCATATTTGGGGTGTCCTTTTCTGTCAGTTCAGCACTAACAACAGCACAAATCAGTGGGATCCTCCGAGGTCAACCGCGGATTTCTGCTGCTATGGCTACATAAGTCCAAAAGTTATCGACGACCTGCCTTTCCCAGTTGGTCACCAATAGGCTGGGTTGGTGAAATCTCGTGGGATCGCGACCTTGACCGCTATCAGACAGATACTGTCAGCATGCTCAATATCTCAATACGTACCAGCCGGGGACGTATTCCAATGTCAACCTTTACACCAAGTGTCGAAGAAATCGCTGCCAATGAGACCCGGGTTTTAGAGATTGAATCGAGTACAGCCGATCTTCCAATCGTTGGAGCCTCGCACGAGGTCGCACTGTCTTTCAACGAGTCTTACAAAGCGTTGTACATGGTTGATTGGAGTGTGCCAGTGTCGGAACTGGATAATCTTACGGATATCAAAGGTCTTCTCATAGATAGCGAGGCCCCTAGAATGATGTACGAGGCTAGTCATGCTAATATCATGTCGATCAGACCGGAAGGCGATCATTATGAGCGGATAGGTGTGCTTCTTCTTCATCTGGCCGGGAATTGGACCATACCAGAATACTACCTGATCTGCGACAATGACCTCCAGATCTTGGATCGCCAATTGGAACTGGGGCATGAGAGGAAAATAGAGGCCTCTGATCGAAGATGGTGGCGACAATACTTCAAGGAGGAGACGATTCTTCTCGGATAGAAAGCTGAGCAGCCCATCTTAAGGGCTTATAGAGTCGCTTCACTCGGTCAAACTTGTTCAGGGTAGCAGATGTGAATGTGCACACTTATCGCTATTTCCCGAACATGGTTACCACATTCACGAAGCTTCGCGAACATTTCTCTCGGCCTGCACGCTCAATCAAACCATCTACCGCTTTCAACCTGCCCAAACTGCCCATCGCAAATCACAACAACAACACAACAAAGGCCTCCCCTCAACAGCGTACAAGGCAGGCAGCCACTTCGAACTCCCCACCCAAACCCTCGTCATCACGCGTCCCGGCTCTCCGCCCGGCAACTCGCAAAACAAGCCCTTCTATTTATATCGCCAACGTCAAACACCGCTCGCGGTGGCAGCGACTTCATGTTTACGCCGTCGTGCCTCAGGGTTATTGGACCGTGTTTCACGAGTCGTGGCGGCGCGGCACTACTGTCAGGACCCCCACAAGACAAAGTTCGGGTACCGGTATCCGTTCTTGAGGAACGACATGTAATAGTGATGGGTGGAGAGGGAGTTCAGTGTTGTGTTGGCTTTGCAATGTGGTGGTGCTGGTCGTGTAGATTGTAGTATACAGGCGCTTTTCAAAAGCGGATTTCGAACAAAAAGAAAATGATGGTAACACTGCATTAGTATGGTGTAGCCAAACGTAAATCGTGGCTCAAATCGTATGTCGCAATAGGATATCCCCAGTACCTTCCAAGTCCAAAACGCCGTCGCTGATGTTGTGATGTACATTCGTCCTTCTTCCCGACTCCTTCACTCCCCAGTAACCCTCCTCTTCATACTCAAAAACCGCCTGGGGCTCCTCAACTCCCAATCCAACTCGGGCGTCCACCCGCCGTCAGCTCTCAGCGTGTCGCGCAAGCTGGGCGCGGTGACGACGCTCGGCACACCGATGGAGAGGCCAGTGCCCACGCTGATTCCGCCCACGCTGCCGCGCGTGTCGCTGCTGATGCCGGTGCGGAACGAGTGGATAGTGCTGGTGGGACTTAGAGGCTCGATGGGGCTGGTTGGGGAATCGAGTTCCTGCCACGGCCCGCCCAGGCGTGCGATGATGCGGCGCTGTTCGCTGTCGCGCCAGCGCTGCTTTTGGTCTGCTGTGGGTGGGGGTTCGAGGGGCGACGTGTCGGGTTGGATATGTGGTAGGGTCGGGGCTTTGGACTGGCGCTTGAAGAGCGATTGGAGGAGCGATTTTCGTTTGTTCTTCGGTGGCGATGTTGGGGATCTCGTGGGTGTGGTCTCGGTAGAAGCGATGTACGTGTCCGGTGATTCTGGCGAAAAGGCAGGCGTCTTCTCCGGATCGTGGACCTGTATAGTAGGTATATTGGTATCGATCGTGAGGCCAAAGGTAGGAGGGTTCTTTGATGCGGTTTCATTGTCAGAATCAACAACGGTTTTCGAGGCTGATGTCGGGCGTGAGTCTTGCATTTCAACGTCATCCAGTTGTTGCGATGAGGAGTATGACCCAAAGCCCTTTGCACCATTGGGGATGTGGTAGCGAAGATCTACGCGCAAAATTGCGTACATCAGGACTGTTTGAATCTCGACGAAGAAGTTGAAGATGTAGAACGCGCCTTTTCCAAGGTAGCCTGGCAGAGGCTGTGATCGCGGAACAGGTGGTGCCCAGGTACTTCCGCACCTGTACCACGCTCCGATGGATAACAGTGTGGTGCTGACGAGCAATACGATGACCTTGGTGCGGAGCCGGCCTACGCCAAACCGGTCTGGTGGCGAGTATGGGATGAGAAGCGAGAGAACAGTGATCGGAAGTGGTAGTGTGGCGACAATAGCGAGGAACGTCGAGCCGTAGAGTTGTAAACTTCGGTCGACAGCCTTGGTGTTGGGGTCTAGAGTATAGAAGCTCTGCACTGTACCAGCAATAACCATGATGATTGTTGCTCCGGTAAGAACACAGAGCAGTTTGAAGACAATGCCAAATGCGGGGTGCCATCCAAGAGACGGGTGCATCGACCGCACGAGACGCATAGCGAAGACTAGGTTGATGATGAAGAGGATAAGGACGCCGGCAGCAACGAAAATTGATGCCGCGATTGCAAGCTTGACATTTCGAGACTGCACTGTGGACGCTATGCGAAGTATAGACGTTAGGATGCGCGATACGCAGAAGACTGCACAATGAGTTAGCAAACACTACAGAGTTGTTAACCAAGGGGACTTACAGAATATGAATAGGTTGAATAAGAATTTGTGTCCCCTCGCTCTGTTCTTCTGAAAGATTTTCATGTGTACAGCCGCCCCGATCATGAACAAGATCATGAAGATCGTCTGTGCGGGTATATCGACTTTTTTCACAGGAGCCCCGCCCAGTGCCCACGCCATTGGAGGATATGGTGGCTTCGTGTTGGCCTGAAGTTGTCAGCTTTAGGCTTTGTCCAGGCATTCCTTCAGTCTTACCATCGAAGGAGGCATGCCGCCAGGCGCCGCCATAATACCGAAGAGCTGAGCCTAAAATTTGAAATGTTGGTACGGCTAGACAGGCGCTCAAGGTTTTTTCAAAGAAAAAGGGCGCGCGGAGAGGGTGAACATGCAACAACAGCGTAAGTCAGAAGGGATGCAGCTCTCCATATATTTTCTATTACACTATGACCAACTGTGTCGAAAACCCCAGATCCCTAACAGTACCAGTGACATGATACCAGACGACGCATTGTTTCTAAGTACGGGGGGTTTGGTGTTTCGACATGTCGGTAGTGGTCGCACTAGGCGTTCGACGAACTGGTAGCTCTTAGTACGAAACAACGACGCCGAATCTGGTGTGTGCCTTGTACCTGCTTTCTTTTGCCACAAAATTTGATATGGAGCGGATTGAGACCAACCTGATAGAAACGAACAGAGGCAATCACATCCGTACAAAATCGTGTTGGTTTACTTTTGTAAAGCGTTACAAGTGGACGGTGGTTAGGTGCGAACACCAGTCTCAGAGCTAGCAACCTCAATCTGGAAAGTCTCAATCAAAGGTTTGAACGACTTATCTTTCGCTGCACTGTAATCGCTCTGCACCTATCAGTGCTTTGTTGAGTGGAATAGGGATTTTCGCATACCTAGCATCGTACGATACGTCGTAAATGCCAAAATTTGCAATGCTAAAATAGCGTAGATTAGAAAGCGAAGCCTCTATGTTTATCTGACATATGAATGCACATTGCCTGCTCATTCGTAGAGCACTGAGCCGGTGGCATCGTCTTCGGAAAATCCATCACTGCATTCCATCCCCGAATACTGTGTTCCCGAGTCCCCATCCACACCATCTGATCTGTGAGCCGCAACACCGCTGCACGTTGCATTCGAAAAACGACCTGCGCCTGCGAGAAGAGTGGGAACACGACCTAAAGAGATAGGTTGTGAAGGCCGAAGAGCATGGCGTGCGTCACTGTCGTCGCTACACAGTTCATTGCTTGGGACGCACTTTTCGACGTAAGCTTGAGAATTCAAGATTCCTGAGACGCGTCTGATGAGTGCCTCAATGCTAGAACGTTGATCTGGTATCAAGCTTTCGCACTGTCGTAAATTATGATCATGGCGTTCCCTGGCTTCTTCCTCACTCAATGCTTGTCGACTTTCCGTCAATGGTCAATGCTCGCTCCGACACTGGCTGCATATCGTGTATGCGAGCTTGTGTATGAGATGACATGCGATGTGTGACAGGCAGAGCTTGCACATGATGCTCGACCGGAGGTGTTGGTAGGTGCCCAGGTGCTAAGACAAGTCCTACAGAAGCTGACGCGGGTTTCTCCCTCCACGCCTTGTTATTGTTCCGTGCTTTGTTAAGTCTTCTCGTACGCTGAACGCTAAGCTCAGCACCAATGAAGCCATCTGATCCTATGGAAAAACTGCATGTCGAAAGCTTTTGGTGATGGGGTCCATTGCGCTGTACTGAGCTGGGGACGCCGAGCTGCCCTCGCAAAGTTAGCCCCGAGCGCTTTAACGAACTGGCGATGACCGTTTTGATTGGACTCTGCGTGTGAGGTTTTTGAACCTGTTGAAATGCCAGTAGCTTGCGAGGAGTTCTGAGAGATACACATGAGACCACCTGACTATCTTCGACTGGGTCACCGGCTGCGACTGGAGCAGCGACGACCTTGTCTGCATCCTAAAGAGTGTGATAGTTAGTTTGATCCAACAAAACCTGCTTTACCGGATGGTATCTCATACTCGGTCGAGGTAGGCCATCTGAGGACGTAGATCGCACTAGAGCGAGTTCGTTCACAGACAGCCGTCGTCTCTTCCGAGTATTTGTTGCCTTGCGAAGCTTGTTGGGTGCTTTTGTGGCTGTTCTGACTGATTTGGCCGATGTACGCTTCTCTACGAGCTGACCATATGTGAGCTGGACACATCTGGCTTGCTCGTCATCTTTTGGTTGGATACTTCTTCCTGCAGCGGATAGTGATGGCTCTTCTGGTGCTGGCAGGTTCTGTTCTGAGGTTAAAGAGCGCACAACGCCGAGAGTTGACACATCATCAGAGAGGCCTTGATATGCAGCTTTTTCGACTGCAGAATCAACTGCACTACCGGCGTGTTCGGGCTCATCATGATGTGTAGACTCATAGCCAGTTCCGACAGCTAGTAGGCGATGTCTGAGACGTGTTGGTCGCTTAGGGAAACCATCATCAACAACACGAAGGAACGCATGAAGGCGTAGCCTGTCTCCGTAAAAATCAGCTTCGTGAGACATTGTCGGTAGGCCACAAAGTTGTATTCAGTGGTGATCAAAAGCCACAGGGCAACATTGAGGGCTTGCGAACGCTCACGTGGCCTAAAGGTCCATGTTGAATTGACGGACGATAGGCGTATGTGAGAGAAAGGACAAGGGTCGGTGCCAAGGAGCTATGACGTTTCGGCGACCGCCTCTTGCAGGTCGCGCTCCACAAACGCGACAACACGGCTGGTTACACGCGCTTTTGATCGGGAAAGGACCAACTTCGAACATGTCGCTATTGTCCATGTCGAGATGGCCGACTGACGATGCTGGCATCCCTGAGATTGATGGTGCGGAAAGTTTCGCAGATCTGGTGGACAAGCTGAGCCAGTAAGTTGGAAGCAATTGAAGCAGAGGACGGCAGCAGCTAAGCGGTGCCTAGATACTTCGATCATACCGTTAGACTCCCCCATACCTTCGAAGATTTTCGTACCAGCCAACATGGTCGTGCGCTGCATCCTCTGATAGCCCACCTTTCGAACCAGGTGCACCATCCCGCCTTGGTGTCCGCCTTATTGTGCGTCAATCACTCCAGCCTTAGGCGGCATACACCTGAGGAAGAAGCAAACGCTGATGCGGATCAGAGCCCTGAAAGGTCACTTCTCTGCTCTCGAGGAGATGAGTGATGAGCCAGGCGTGAACCAAGCGAGAGGTTACGCCTGCGAATTTGTGGCCTGGCAATTCCTAAACAGCCTTACTGACCGCGATGTCATCGACTTCTTGCTACTCGAATTACCTTCCGCGCCATCTCCCAACAGTGAATCCCCCTCGAGTACAGCTGATCACTGCCATCAAGATAGGCCCAGCGCCGCTCGACCTGGTGAACGTACACCTTTGCTTGACGCAGCCAATGGTGACTATTTTGGTACAAGGAGTGACGATGCCGCGAACCCAAGGTTTGGGTCACTCAAAAGTCGTTGCGAAAATCTTTCTGCGCTTGAGATAGCGGCAGTAGGTGGTGCAAAAAAGTTTCTGAGTCAACGCCCAATACAAAAAGTCATAAATGGATTATGGCGTGGCGACATCGTCTTTTGGGAGACGCTCAGCGTTAACTCTGTGAAACGACCTAGGAAGTATAACCGCAAACAGGCTGATCCATTCTCGCGTTTGCGCGTTCCTCGATACTTGAAGATCTTCGAAACGCTCTTCTTTGCAATCTTCTTGGCTCTCTATTACGCGGTACTGGTACGCCGTGATCCAGAAAGAGTCACCGTTCCCGAAATTATGCTCTATCTGTGGATAGCGAGTTTCGCTTATGATGAATTCGCGGATTATTTCGACGCGGGGCAGACGAGTTTCTATGTGTCAGATTTCTGGTGGACCTGGGATATCAGCATCGTCGTCGTTGGCATGGCTTTCTGTATACTGAGAATAGTGGGCTTGACCCATGGCGACAAAGATACTATTGATCTCGCCTATGACGTTCTTGGTTTGGAGGCGCTCTTTCTTGTACCACGCATATTCTCTCTCCTGAGTTTGAATCCCTACTTCGGCACCCTGGTAGGTCATTCTGTGATCTCTAAGTAAGACTGAAAATGCTGACAAACACACGAGATACCTTGCCTAAAAGAGATGGTAGGTCAACCTCTTCTATCGACAGGAAATGTATGCGTGTCTAATTTACAGTAGACGAAAGACTTTGTCAAGTTCCTGTCACTTGTCTTGATACTATACCTAGGTAATGCTGCTTCCCACTCTTCATGTCGTCAGGAGCAGACTGATCCGCTGCACAGGCTTTCTTACAACTTTTGTCCTACTGGCTCGCGATCACTTCAAACCACAGGAGATGGTAAGTCACATAAAATAACGTCTGATACGTGCTACTGACAATCGAACAACAGAGTTGGATTCTGATCAAAGTCTTCTTTGGGTGAGTAGAAAACTGCCTGAGATCCTATCAATACATGCTAATGGTAAATGTAGATCTAGCTATCTCGGCTTCGGTGAGTGATAGTAACTGCATTCAAGCTTGCTACTGACGATTTCAAACTATTAGATGTTGCTCAGGAAATGTACGTACAAGGGTTTCATACACGAAAATTGGCCGCTAATTATCTTAGTTCTCCATTCTTTGGGCCACCTGTCATGGTATGGCGTTCAAATGGAGCCTTAACGCTTTCTTTACTGACTGCAAGTGTAGCTGATATTCATCATCCTGACGAATATACTTCTCATTACTAGTTTGATTTCTCTCTTGAGTAATTCACTAAGCAAGGTACGTCCCTCATGTCACGAAATTCATTGGCTCTCGTCGCTCTGTTTCTTAGTCTTGGCGCATTGCAAGACCTGTGCAAACAACACAGCCATTACTTGAAGCCTCAGCCTCAGCCTCAGCCTTCAAGGCAGACTTTCCAAATTTGGTGTTGGAAGATCATCGCCATCCCCGGTGCTTGCTGGTCGCTTGGGTCTGTTCATGAGCGGACGGCTCAACAACTCTTCTGCGCATTTTCCAAATCTGTCAGCAGGGACTTTACTCTCGCACAATCTCATTCAAATCCTGGTAGAACTAACTGACTGTCGTGCAGATTTTGGAGCATGCACGCGACGAGTATCTTTTCATGTTAGTGAGCCGCGCAAAGTCGTTCTATGCTTGCTAATCATACTGTACGATCAGCTACTCGGTCTACGTCCTTGAAGCGTCATCTTCAAACCGATTGACATACTTTCTGCCACCACTTGTAAGTGTCGTGCTTCTCTTTGCTATTCCTGGTGCTGTGAAACGTGGCTCTAAGCGCCGGGCCGTGATAGAGGCCGACGACATAGCCTCTCCCCTCCGACAGAACATGAGGTGCTTTACCCAATTCCCACAGAGCCAATGCTCTCTAGTGTACACAATGGTGAACAGTGTCTTGCGGATGCTTCATTAGAGCAATGTGACAAGCCTCACACTGCCGCCCAGGCTCTCTCGAGCAAGTGGGCCTGTCGGCCAAAATCGTGCTATCACGAGATCTCTACTCGCACACGAGCCCAAAGCTGACAGACCCTAGAATCTAATTCCACTCTGCACGCGGCCTTTACGGCTCATCTTGCCGTCTGAACAGCTGAGAAGTGCACGCATCGTACTTTTGAAAGCGACGCACCTACCATTCGTAGGCGTCATCTGGGCTTATGAACAACTCGACGTTTATCGTAGGCGTGACGTAGGGCTCATGTCATTCAGTGGTCCGCAAACCCCTACAGTGACGAAAAGAGCTCCGCGGCTGGCCGTGAACTCGCCTCGTCTGCTGAGAGCAGATACGCAGGCGACATCTAGCACGGCAGGGAGAGCGCAATCCACAGGCCTGCCTGAGACAGAAACAGGGCTGGCAGAGCCAGATGCACAACTCAGAACCCTCGTCATCAACCTCACCACCCAGGTTGATGCACTAACGGCTATTGTTTGCCAGCTTCAGGAACAGCGGGAATTGAGCGAGGTCGCTTGATGGCCGGCGCTTATAGTTCTCCGCAGCATGTGTGCACGCGTTTTTGAGGAAGAGCTCAATAGCAATTCAGAATGGTGCGTTCGAACGAGTCATATCCCTCGTCTCAGTGACAGTCAAGCAGCAGGCCATTGAAGCTGCGCGGTCGTCACAACGAACCGTCTGGAGTTCATCAAAAGCACAGGCAGCACAGCTAGGGATCAGCCGCACTCACCGTTCGTTGCACCTCAGGCTACGGCTTGCGCAAATCTAAATTTCGGTCGGCCCGCGAGGCGCTTCCCGACACACTGGGTCACTGAGTGGGCCATCCTAGTCGCGCCACCTAGTTGTGCTAGGGTGTGGGCCTGCATAACTTGCACTACTACTCTTGCACACCCCTCTCCTTCTCAGCCCTCCGCAGGAACCTGGCCCATGTCGCTAACAGGCGCTGCCGCCTCGCGGCTGGACCCCATCATGTCTATGCCTATGTCTTTCCTTGATTGGTACAATTTCCGAGTCTGCCTTATCCTACAAAAGCTCACTGTTCGAACGACCTGCTCCAAGAAGACACTGCCACTGTCCTGTAAACCGACCTCCGATCCAAGATCTGTGGACTCTTTGTACCACCTGCGTCGTATAGATATATACCGGTGCCTGGATGCCCTACAGTGCCACTCATCCTCCAACAAGATCAAACGCCTCTGCTCAAATCATAACGTCTTCAGCTCTGGCTACCAGACACACTGCTCGCCATTGTGCACCACACTTCGAATCAAACTCTTGGACAACAGCCCTTTGTCACCATGCAGTACACAGAGCAGCCTACACCTCCTTTCAACTCGCCCTATCAAACGCATACATCGCGAGCAGACGCTATGCTTGAGCCACCCTACCTACCCTCAAACCGGAACGAAGCCATGTCGAACCACCCGCAAGGCCTTGGGCTCTACAACTACCATCATCAAGTTCCCACAACTCTGCCTTCATCGCCCTCCTCCTCAGACTCCTGGTCGAGTCACGTCTCAGCTGGCGCATCCCCTCATATCACGCAGCCGATCGCAGACCCTTGGGCGTCAGGAGCGTATGAACATCCTATTGCTCGATCGCCACAGCCTTGGAATGCCGCACAAATTTCGCCTCGACCTTCGGTGTCATCTGTCTCCATTGTCCCAGTGTACTCTCACAACGGAACCGACAACACCTACCATGAGATCAATCATGGTATGCATGCAGTGAGGCTTGGAGACCAGGCGTGGGCTTCTGATGCACGCTACGGGCACAATGAACTAGCACTACCATCGTCGCGACCGTACCCGTTGACAGTTGCTCCTGAAAGGCTCAGCAGTGCCATCCTTTCCTATGAAAACGCGTATGGTTCAACACAGATGGCCACATCCACCCCAGAGTACAATGACACGCCCTCGCCCCGCCGGGAATCGAGGGAGAGGAGCACTGGGTCACTATCAGACTTCCCTACCACTACTGCACACCGACAGCGTCGAGGCAGCCGCAAACAGACTGATATTGCCAAAGCTCAGTATAGCTGTCTTACGTGTCAGAAAGGGTTTTCGCGACAATACAACTACAAGCAGCACTTGTTAACCCACGACCCAAACAGGAAAAAGGACCACGTTTGTCTCTGGGATGGCTGTGGAAGGGGTTTTGTTCGCAGGACCGACCTAGACAGACACCACAGAAGTGTCCACCTAAAGGAGAGATCACACAGGTGTCGCAACTGCCCTGCAGGGTTTGCACGCAAGGACACATGTGGCCGGTAAGCAGAGAAACCAGTTCATGATGTGCTTCGAATGCTGACCCTCTACCAGACATGAAAACGACGGCTGTCACCACCGCAGGGCACTATCTGCTGCGGACCCGAGGGTCTCGCATTACCGTCGCGATAGACTGTTCTGCGCAAAATTGTAGATGGACATTGATGGGGGTGGTTATCTGAGCCGTTGCGTCTGAGCGTGGGTGGTAAAATTTGAGCTTGACATGCTATCTTATTGCAGTTCTGGGTTTGATTGGATATGTTGGAGTCGTGACCATAGGCGGAATCTCTGTTTCTTGTTCGTTTCACTGTTTTGAGGGGCGCTCTAGAGTTAGAAATTGTATATTGGCTTCACTCTACTTTCTCGCAACCTTCTGTCCGTACACACCACGTCAACATATGTCTTCTTCTTCCGACACCTTCGCTGAGTCTTGCTCGTGCCTTGAGATGGCCTTCACGTCATCAGTCGACATCAATGGGGTCGCTATGGTCCCCTTCCAGCACGGCCATCAAGCCAACCCTGCACAACTCCACCCTGGCACTGACCAGGACGTTTTCTGCACCGCACACACTTGCGGTCCCACGGGCCCCACACGGGGATGGCTGCCGTGCATGTGCCAAGCGATGCACGCCAGACAAACTTGGACGAACCAGGGTGGCACTGCGCGAATATGCCAGCGGCAGGCGCTTAAAGCTGCACGATGCCTGCAGCCTTCACACGAAAGTCTCATCCTGACTGGGCAACAACACGCTCGATTCGCGGCACAGACAGTAGGTGCCACTCGAGAGTAATTAGGCGCAAGAAAGCCTTTTGTTGGTTACGCCACCTGCCTTTTCTTCCGTAGTCCACAGTGCACACCATCCGTCGCTGCGGCAGGGGCGGACGGCGGCTGTTGCGAACCCTGCTCACTGGTCAAAGCCCTTGCCCTCTGGGCGCTGCACCTTACACGCAGAGCCAGAAACGGCATCATGCTGTCCACCGACCCGTTTTACAACATCGCCCTTCCGGCGTCCACGCCGCTGATCGTAGTGTTCTAGCGGGCGCTTAACAGACGGGCCACCGGGCATCTGCATCTGGCCTTGTTTCTTATCGTCGCTGGGGCGAGGCTACTTTGGCTCGCTTGCCGTAATCTTAGCGTAGGGTAGAGTGAGCACGTCACAAGTGCACCACCTTCATCGTTCTTGACATCGACCCCCAGCCTCTCGGCGCCTCAGCACCCCAGCATTCACTCAATCGAGCTAAACCGTTGACACGCCTCGTTTTCTTTGGGATGTCCTTGTCTCAGTCGTGCACGGCCCACTCGTGTCATCTTTCATCCGCTGCTTGACCCAGCAGTTTGGTTAAATTGCACCCCATCTGCACGCTATTGCTGCCCCAACAAGCTGCTCCTTCACGGTGTTGTACGCGAGTTGACCAGCGCGCTTCCTACGGATCATCTCCTGATTCACCATTGGAGCCATGCGGGAAAAAGGCGGGCTGGACAGAACCAGACCTTCCAGATTCACATGACTGCAATCTCAAGCGGGCTACTGGACAGGGCTTGCGTTAGCGACCAACACGCGTCCTGGCATCAGTACTCTCCATCTCACCGGTTCTGCAAGTCGGTTCTCCGCCCGAGACACGCAGAATCTTGTCACTCGGTCCGGTCATGACAAATATCAGACCGCTACGACGGAGACACTCACACCCAGCTCTTCCCTTGGCCAGTAAGACCCGCCGTAGCCATTTGGACGGCGCTCCTCGTACGCTTGCACCCACCTATGGAGCCCAGCAGTGACACACCGCAGACGAGACTATGGAGTAATTTTCCATCTACTGCTCAAGCACTCCATTGGTCAGTCAGTCAACGTGGGTCCGCAATACTTGTTGGCATTTTCCCGTCCACTACCACCCTGCCGCCCGCCGGCTGCTTTTCGCTAGAACTTCAAACAGCGCTCATCGCTGCTCTATCCTGGCGCCAAGCTGAACCAATGATGGTTTGTTGTCTATGGCGTCTGAGGACGACCAGCCTTACGCTCCAGCCACGCATTGACGACCCGAATGTCCTCTCTATCCTCGTACCTTTATTTCATCCCGTACGGAAGGGTATACTGGAAGGGTACACTTACGGGGCAAGCATCTGTTCTTTGATTTCATCCAGAGAGGGCGTTAAGAACATCGCACGAAGTCTGTTCTTTTGAGTCGCTGATCACTGCCGTTTGGTCACACAGACGAGATCCTACTGGGTAGCAACGGCATCTCTTGGTCATGCTCTCGGCAGGTTACTGTAATTTTGAGTTCTTCAGAGGAATGATCTGAACACTTCACCCTTCTTTTCAGCAATTTTGACTATCTTGCATGTAGCACAATGTGCATCTCCGAGAAAGACGGTACAGGAGGCAAACAATGATGCCACCTATCACATCAGCATTCACCTGGTCCAGCGAAGCTATCAAACGCACACCTGACGATCCCCGCAATGTTCTCGCATATGCTGCCCAATGTGGCGACCGCCTTTCCAGCAAGTAGATCGCGCTTCGTATTGTTCGCAACGTCAGTGTGGGCGATCCAAAACAAGTGGACTGCCACTCAAGTCCCCTGCATGTGCATTCCAAATGTTCCACGCTGTGGCACATTCCATCTCGCCAACCCCGCCCGGTAGAGGCGCATCTGCGTGTCTTCACCGTTTCGATGTGATCGGTTAACGAACCGAGCCAGGCGCTGTGCAGCATCAGACCCTTGA
This sequence comes from Phoma sp. RAV-16-625, assembly GCA_004335185.1. Lineage (NCBI taxonomy): Eukaryota > Fungi > Ascomycota > Dothideomycetes > Pleosporales > Didymellaceae > Phoma > Phoma sp. RAV-16-625. Next base: position 137,848 of record SAUA01000019.1, read on the forward strand.
ATTCGCAGCCGCGATGGTCTCGCGCGTGGAACCCATTAGCGTCGCGCTAAGCAACGACCTCCATCCAAGCGCCCCAAACCGCACGTTTTCGCCGTCTGTCGCGCGGCAACTCCAAGCTCGTCTACCCTCACATGCCGAATCGCGAATGCAGTGCAACATTAACATATCTTACAGATCATGATCTTCTTCGTAGCCGGCGTCAGGTACAGGATCAACGCTACCTTACTTCTGAGCAAACGAGCGGGAGATGCAATGCAAGCCACAACCCTCAAATGATCCTTGTGGCTTATGCTTTCTGGTCGTGCTTGCGGAATATCGATCAATGGCCAGGATCCTGGTGTGTGGGGCATCTTACGTCGACATCTCCTGCCCAATGCTTCATGATGAGCTTGTACGCTTTGGGTTACTCGATTGACGGCTACGAACATCTACCAAAAGAAGTACATCACTGCTGGTGATCTGACTCGCAATCGGATGCTCCTGCGCGCAATGCCCAGGCTTTGGTGCGCAAGATTCGGTCAGCATCACCTTTTGTGGGCATCCACGGGGACCAGTTCCGGGTATTCTCAGATGTTGCGGGAGCTGCGTCTTGACTCCCCGGCCAATCAAGCTTGCGCCGCTAGGACATGTATTCCTATGCGGAGCGCTCGCCGAGGTTTCACAGCTTCCGGAACTTGCTGGCTCACAAATCTATCACAATCCTACCATGCACAAGGTATTATTCAGGCAGCAATGTACAATCTGCCACCCAGCTCGCGAACATCCACTTTCGATAACTGCAGAGTTGGTCTCTGCATAATCGTCGAACCGGTGAATGCTCAGATTGCGACGACTTCGTAGCGTACACTCGGCATCTACTACCGCGGCCCGTGGGCTTTGGCCCAGTGGGGGTACAGATCACGACGGCGATAGCCTTCGATCCGCGAAACCATGACTCTTGCAAGGCTTCCACAAATGTCACCTCTGCTCACTTGAGGCTTTGAAGTATCGAAATTACCAGGTCGTCGGTACACTGTGCCCACCATGCGCTCGATCTCTTCTGCTGTACAGGAAAGGCTGCAATCGCGACCCGCTGTACTCATACGATTCTCGAAAGTTTTCGTTCTTGGTTCGCAGCGTATCTCTTCCATGTCTGATGGTCCGGGATCTCTCTCTCGCTTGGCCCTTTGACCTGCAGTTTCAAAGACGTGATACTAGCTCGCTCCTCCGCTGTGCAGCTTATGAATATCTTGGGCTCTTGCTCAGTTTGCAGGCAACGTGGATTGATGTCCGTAACGAGCACTCAATACAAGATCTGTATATAGGCCTTGGCTAACAAAGCGAGACGGACCTCTCCGTCGCCTATCGCCCCAACGTGGCGCCCTGGCAATCTTCACCACGCCGCAACACGTGTCGATGTTCACGGCGCAGCCATCGGATTGTTTATGCAGCGACCCGCTGCCACTTGACAGATCATAGCTTGCGATCCCTGAACCACTGAAAACAGATTGCGATACCACATTGACTTTGAAAATACTGAGGGCACATATCAAGCAAATCACAGCGGGTCAACAGACGAGACCTTCCTCGCGCTCGGATCCGAATACGCCAAGTCCGGTTGGGCCTCACGAGCCTTCCTCATGCTGAAAGCTGCAGGTACCCACTTGAGAGGTGCTGATGTTGTCAAATTTCCGTGTCCTGATCTCAGGGGAAGTGAATGACAATGTGCCACTCGACGTGTTACGGCACAGTTATCACAATGACACACCGAATATGGACTCTCCAGCCTCATCGTAGATCTTCTTACTGTGCCCTCACTGTGGGTCGTAGGGCTGCTCATTACCCCGTGTGGACAGCACGATAGTAACACCCGTTAAGCGTACCCGCGCCCCGCGCCACACGACATCTCTTCCATTCCCAGACAGAACGTCGCTGACTCCCCACCGGACTCCGGCAGGAGTAACCGCCACCGACGTCCGACTCTGGACCCATGCACTATGCGAAGAGGAAAAGTTCAAGCGAGCTGCACGTTTTCAGAAGTCGACAACGACATGATGCAACAGAGTCAACCGCTTAGTAGCGTGTGTTTGATGCATCCCTCCACAACGGTTACTTGCGGTAGGTACGCAAATTGAGTCGTAGGATTGCGGCTGAAACTCGGTAGGGCTCTGGTTCGCTCACCCTCACAGCACGCTTCGCAGGCAAGCATCCTGGAAGGATGCATCCTATGAAGATGCTCAGGATCTCGACACCAACAGCGACTAGCGCTCAGCTCCGCAAGGGCGCCCTTTCCTACTTCCTTTCGGACAAAGGACATAGGGATCCAGGGTCGACATTCCGCACAAGACGATCTTTAGGGGATGGGGCCCTGGGTGTGTGATGGCAAAGACAAGGTGTGTATGGGATGCAGGCACAAGCTGTGACGACGAAGGAATGAGGACCGCAAGATTCGGAATGTAACATCGCGTGGCAAACTGGCAAAGGCGCGTGGCAGCGTGGTCAGAAAGGGATTGCTACGTTGGGAAGGTGAGTTGGGTTGAAGTGTGGGGAGAATGATGAGCAAAGAACAGCGTGTGGGTACGTGTGTAAAATTCTTGAAAGCACAGTGACGGCTGGAAGTAACCGATGTAGACAGTAGCCTCACTTTTGAGGGTACAGGCCTACCTCGTGGTTCAAGGGAAGCGCCATGTGGGCTGTGGATAGTAAGTGTTTGGGCTAACTCTTTTGACAAACTCCTACCCTTGCATAACTCGACGCCTCTACCGCTATGTGCTCAAACTCATCGACTTCACTCGCTCACCCACCCAAGCGAGCGACGATTGCTGTCAAAGCGCAACTTCTGCGACATGGGCAGTGGGACAGTCGAAGCGGTCTGAGCGTCCAACATCCTCAGGAATCCTGAGCCAGGAACATACGATAGGGCGACCTTGAATCATTGTACCTGACTGAGGATGCACTATGCACTACATACGGGACAATTGAGAGCATTGAGATAACACAGGTGGGTACGCGAGGCCTCTGGCCATACCGCCTTGTTACGACGTCAGTCCCAGATTCCGAAAGAGTGCGACAATACCTTCGCTTTCGACCGCCCTTCCCAGTCCAGACGATACGCTCGTCTGTGTGGAGTCTAGAAGCTGGTCGCAGCACGTACGTCCCAACAGAACACTGCCTCGATTGGAGGAAAGTCGGCCATGTTGCAAGGTTCTGAATATTGCATTGCTTCCTGAGCATGAACCTGAACAAGACTCCGCCGGCCAAACTTCTACCGTCAGCTTTGAGTGTCTGAGAACAATTTTTCAAACTACAGACAGCTGGCGTTGTAGAACTTAGTGCATACTCAAGCGTTTTGCACGTAGCTTACTGCCGCTGTGGTAAGAACAAATCTCATATGCAAGCAAGACGTCAATTCTCTGCAGCGGTCTAAGAAAACGAAGGTATGGCAGACCTGCGAGTATGGAGAATGTGGGGGCTGCTCTCACTTGTAAACCGAGACGTTCACATTCTGTTGTTAAACGTCGACGACATGTACAGATCTACCGCACGGGGTGCAATTGATATTCTGGTAGCCGGAAACGAAGCAGAGGATGAGAGAAAAGTAAAAAGCCTATAATATGTGACTACTGTGCTTCAACCTGAAAATGGAATTCGACTAAGGCCGTGTCTCGAAGCGGGTCTGTGTCGGATGCACAAGACAGCGAGAATGGCACGCTGGACACTATGTATAGAGATTTAGTATGGTGACTTTTTCTGGTGGTTGTGCACCATCTTCGTCAAGGGATGTTTACCAGCGAGTTTTATGTATACAGATTGATATGTACATTGATTCGACATGCTACGAAAATCATACTACACTCTTTTTGTCAATGCTCTTGTTGAGTCTCTTCGTCTGTCGTTGAATTCATGTCATTGGTAATACTACAATATCGCCGCTTCGATACAGATCGATAGTCACGAGAGCGCAACCCATGCACCATCTGGCAGATTGGTGAGAGATAGTGTAGTACCAATCGGAGCGTCGGTTGTTCTGGGCTGCTGCTCTCGTGGTCTCTTATATAAAATCGTTTCCACCAAACCCGCCAAATGGATTCGGTGGTCCGCCAAAGCCTCCTCCTCCAGGAAACCTAGGCCCACCACCACGGTTATCTCTTGGCGCGCCACCTGGTCCGATAGGATCGTATCTGGCGCCTGGAGGTGCCATAGGATCGTAACCTCCTTGCCCGCCCTGTCCACGGAACAGCGGGTCGTCGAATGTGGGATGCATGCCACCACCAATGCCACCGCCAGGTCGAGGTATGCCTGGCCCAAGATGTGGACGGAGAGGATCATTTGGTCCCAGACCCGGAGGATATAGATCATCATGGCCTATCCCGACTGGATATCGGTCGTCTCGAAGGCCGCCACGTGCTGGCCTATTGACCTCGTACTCGTCTTCAAAGCCAGGTATGGGCTCGGGCAGCGGTCTGCTCGGCTGTCGTGGTACGGCTAGAGGATCATTGAAGGGGTAAGGTCGTGCGGGCTCGGGATCTTGTGGTTGTCGAGGGTTGGGTTGGTTGTTAGGCTGCGGTGTGGGGTTGTTGTCTCGCGTTGTCGCATCTCGTGTGCTTGATGTGCTCTCTTCTTCGTAGCCAGTCTTCTGTAGGCTCGGTGCCAGCTTCTGGATGACTTTGATCTTGAGCAGCGAACCAAGATCGTTAAGGCGGCCTGAAGAGATGAAGAGATCCATAAGTGTCTTGGCTGCATCTTCTGTTGATGTGTCTTCCGGTATGCTCAAAGGAAGCATCGATTCGGACAGATACTCCTTGGTTGTAACGTCAAAGTTCTTGGGTCGATCGTCACCAATGGCGATAGCAGAAACGGCTGCTTTACTTCCAAGCCTGTGTACGTTGATGTGATAGTCCATCGCAGACTGCGCGTGCTTGTAACGAAATGTATACAATGAGGAGGCGTTCCATGTGGTAGGCAGGGGGTTTGGGTTCTCGGCGTCTGCATGCGCTTCTATGAGTGTCTGAGCACAGGAATTGGGAACATGGCAAATGAGCAATGGGATAGAGCTGGATTATCTCCGTGTGCACTCACCCGTTCTTTCGTCCTCTCCAACTCCAGCGAGTCTGAAGCCTACTGCGAGCATACCAGCATGCACTGCGAGTGCTATGGCTTCTGTACCATTCTTTAGCTTAGAATTCTCTCCTCTAGGCAGTGCCGTTGCCATGAATAGCGAAAGAGATCCCGCACTGAGCGGATTGCCCGTCGTTCTGTCTGAGACCATTGTATGGCGTTGTATTTTATGTTGCAAGGGAGATTGGGTAGTATGTGAGTGTGAAGATAAAGATGCTGCAAGTGAGAGACAAACGTGATTAAAGAAGGCAACAGCTTCAGTTTCCACGCATGATTCGCGTGCTAATGTTCGCCCAATGAGGTCAGAGGCGGGGTTAGCCGAAGGTGCACCCTGCATGCGGCCCTTCCGCGGTCTTACATCTGCAGTTTGACAGGCAACGACGATCGATCTGCTGAGCCGGGTGCGTCGTGTAATATCGAATCCTACAGTGGCTACAGTCCACGATGCTTTGAGTTGCTATTATGCCTACATTGACAGCGCATTATCAAGGTGTCCACGATAAGTCGAGTCGTACTGCTAAATCATGACATCACCAGTTTTAACAAGCTGATAGCACCCAGCAAAAGCAAGATACGGCACCAAGGATCAATGTAGTGAAACGTCGCACCAAGATGCAATTAGAGAAGTATAGTAGGCGAACATTGCTCAAGCCTTGGGGAATAATATGGTTTGGTCAACGCCGGTGGCCATGCAAAAACAGTGTAGAGACAAAAAAGCAAGGACAAATTCAGAGATGACTGAGTGTCCTGCGCGACACCTAGTCAGCGTAGTCCTGCATGCCGCTTGATGCGAGTTCGTTTGGTTCGAGGAGCCTGCAGGAGTCAGTGTCAAGCTTGAGACGAAGGCTGAAATAACGTACGAGTACTGCTTGTACAGCGTCCCCTCACCTCCCTTCTCGAGGTCGATATTGAAGACGTAGTAGTTGCCTTCGCTAGTTACCACCATGATCTGCGGTCCGTTGTTGCTGAGTGCGACCACGGTCCTGATAGGTCCACTAGAAGCACTGTTCGGCGACTTGGGTACCTTTACCCACGCAAAGTCGCGTGAAGGCTCCCAGATCTCGGCCACTGCGCTTGGCAAATAGCCCCCAACAGTGGCAGCGAACGACTTGCCAACAGTTTGTGATGTCCGCCGTATCAAGCTGCCAAAGGTCGGGTTTAACGGCTTGCGCTCCGGAGTGGTGATATCTCCAAGACTATCTCCAAATTCGTCTGGGACTTCTTCACTCGCACGACTGCTGCTACGCCCGCGAGAATTCTGTACGGGTTTGCCAGTACCGGAAGAAACGCTGTTGCTGCGGCTGGTATTTGGCGTGCCGAGACGGAAGATATGAACCGTCTCTGTTGCTGACGAGACGCTGAGCAGCGTGGAGGTCGAGTTGAAGGACATGCTGTATATTCTGGCGGGAATGGATCCTCTCCTAAACTGATAGAGCTTCTGTGCATCTGGTATAGAAAAAACGCGGATGATGGTGCCCTTCTCGGAAGCTGTTGCTAACAAGGTTCCATCGTTGTTGAGCGCTATACATGACAGAGGAGAGTTGTGTGCCTCTATTACGTTGACTGCCTCCATCTTTGTAGCGTCGTATATGAGGACCTCGCCGCTGGTGGGTGCAACATGGTCTGATTTCGGCGGTGCATGCGAGGGCGGTTGGAAGGTAGTCGGTGCGGCTTTTGTAGGAAGAGGGTATATGAGGTAGTTGTTCTCGGAGGACGCGGAAAGGGCACATATCGCTGCGTATGTCAGAATGTGTCATGTACGGCGTGTTCAGTGAGACTTACCATTAGGATTTGGCGATGTCTTCTCTGTCTTCAGCATCTGCATGTTGCTAATGTCGTAGATGTAGAGCTCAGACTCGAGTACCACTACCAGTCGTTTCCTGTTCAGTCTCATCGCCAGGATCGCGGTGCGGAAGGTCATCTCGCAGATAGTCGAGTGCCGCTGTACAGCAGTTAGTCGGACGAACAGCAGAACCAGGCACGGTGGAAGTTTGTGTACCTTTGTGTTTTGTATGCGCAGAACCCGTGGCGACAGGGTGAGGGCAACCAGAGAGGTCGAGAAGAGCATCTCGAGGCTGGATACATCGCCTTCACGGGACTCGGACTGCTTGTTGAATGGATCGGTGGTGTATACGCGGTAGCCGTTGGTAGTGCCTGCGGCTAACGTCAGTACTGCTTCTGTAAGCGGTCGTGTTGTCGCATACCGACGCCGAGGTGGCTGTGGTCCTGGTTGAACGTCACAAAGTTCATAGACGCCATCGTGTCGTGTGACAGAGTGAGAGTGTGTGCGCTGGGTTGTGTCTTCGAGATCTCGTAGATAGGTCTGGAGCTTGGGCCGCCGGGCAAAGTTGTCGCTCTGCGCTATGGGCGGCGGTAGGTAGGAGCAACGGCAGGCTGGGGGAAGTGAGGCAACGAGAGCGACATGTGTACGTTTCCGCAGTCACCGGCAGCCTTGAAGGCAATCGTCTATCGGGTGATGAATGATCGGCGGGCGCATCGCGTGCACGACCAGGGTTCTTGAGCCCCGCCCTCAGCCACACTTCTGTGGCTGTGGCTCCGTTGTCAAATTTGGCGGCAGTGACTGCACCGGTACCAGCAAAGCAACCATGTCCGCAAGGCAAAAGGCGAAGCCCCAGAATGGCACAGTAAAACGCAAAGGTCATCTTCGGTCCAAGGTGGAGAAGCGGGACGACGATATCATCCATGTGAGAAGCTCTGCTGGGATCCCATCACCACCATGCTTCCAGGACTGGTCTGACAGAATGCTCAGACAAACGATAGCAGTATCGTTTCGAAACGATGTGTCTCGAGAATCTATCTCAGTGACGAGCCAGACTTCTATGAGCCATTTGCTCCGAAGTATGTTCGCCGCAATCCGCTCATCAACCGTGGCTACTGGCTGCGAATGCATGCCATAGAGCAAATCGTCAAACGCCACCTCGAAGAAGACACCGGCAAGAAGAAGGTGGTAGTGAATCTAGGATGTGGATAGTGAGTAAGATGTCTGCTAACAACACCATGACGCCACATAACACTGACTGTCACAAAGCGACCCGCTGCCCTTTCAATTTTGGCAGCGATATCCACTGCTCACTGAAAAAGCCACTTTTGTGGATGTGGACTACCCACAGTTGATTGAAAAGAAGAGAGACGTAGTCTTCACTAAAAGTCTGCTTCGAGATGCACTTCTCAAGACAAGACTGCGCTCAGCAGACCTGCCTGTCCGTGTTCGAAGTAGCCAGTACATGGCCGTAGGATGCGATCTGAGAGATCTCCAACTCCTCGAACGGACCTTGCGAGCTGAATTAGACATCCCGAACTCGTCCATTCTGTTCGTCGCAGAAGTGAGCGTGACCTACATGCCACTCGCAGATGCCAACAAGCTGATACACTGGGCGAATAGCTTCGACAACTGTAAGTCATTGTTGCTGTTTCATTGCTGCACACGTTAATGCTGAACAGCTCGCTTCTGCGTGTTGGAGCAGTATCTTCCACAGGGGCCAGACCACCCTTTCGCACACACCATGTTGACACATTTTGACAAATTGCATGCATCAATCAATTCGGTCAAGCAGTATCAAACACTGGCCCAGCAGTCGTCGAGATTCCTCGATGCGGGTTGGCCTTCGCTTGAAGTGGCTTGCAATCTGTGGGACCTTTGGTCGGACGACACCTTCACACCGCCACCCCTTCGCAAGAAGGTGGACATGATTGAGCCCTTTGACGAATGGGAAGAGTTTGCCCTGTTTGGTGGCCACTACTTCTTGTTAGTCGCATCAAACGCAAAGGCAGGAGCCGTGTCTCCACCAGGAGTCAGTGCAATCCCTACAGATGCGCAAGACAATCCGAGCCAGACATCAATCTCGCTACAAGCCTGGAAACCACCAGCAGACTCTGCATGGACGCCACGGCGCTTCTCTGCAGCATTCTCCCTTGATGAACACTATGTTGCCGTGCACGGCGGCCAGGGTCCGCAGAACCGCTTGTCGAGCATTAGCGCACTGAGTCGCGGCAATGCAGATTGCCAAACCCAGTCAGACTCTACACAGCAGCCATCAGCGCGCATGTGTCACACGATCACATCGATAAACAAGACTAGTGCGCTGTTGGTTGGGGGCCGGGCGTCTCCCACTCAAGCACTGGCAGATTGCTGGCTAATGGACTACGGGAAATGGTCTGCAGTAGATGGCATACCTTCATCACGATACAGGCACTCTGCCGTTGCTGTGGATTTGACGTATGACATGTCTCAGACTATGAGCGTTTTGATCTTTGGCGGCAAAACCAGCGACGGCACAGTGCTGGACGACTGGTTCCTTTGGACGCCCGACAACGGCTGGCACAATATTCCCGTTGACGGTCCGCATCCACCAGCGCGTTTTGGTGCCGCAATATCTGCGATGGGCGTGGCACAGCCGGCTCAGACTCGTGGCCTACTCATTGGGGGCATTGGCGTTTGCGGCACAGTCCTACACGACGTCTGGGAGTGGTCGCTTTCAGGCACAGCACAACCACGCCTTAGTTTCCGAGACATGACCAACAAAGTTTGCAGTAGCTTTACCAAGCCCACTTACGCACGTATCGGTGCCAGTATGGTGCCCTGGGGAGACCGTTTGCTCCTTATTGGAGGGGTTTCAAAGCTGGGGATACTCAGTCTGGAAGAAGAGTTTATGCTAATAACGCACAAAGACACAGGGATAATTATTGAGCACCCCAAGATCCACTTGCCCACCTACTGGCCATTGCTTGTTGGTGCAGGCATAAGCGCAGTTTCTCGAAACGAGATTATAGTGGCAGGTGGTGGCGCGGTCTGCTTCTCGATGGGCTCTTTCTGGAACGAGCACTATCTCACCATTACGCCCTCGGCGATACAAGAGACTCAGTGGCATGCACTTGTTTCTCAAGCGGATAGTAGAGCGACAGCGAAGCTAAGCTCCTCTTCCCAAGACGAGCGCAAGGCACCGTCCAAGAAAGGCAAAAAGACTACGGCAGAACCAAAGGCCAGAAAGGTTCCTCGAGTTCGGCTGCACAGTCCAGAAGAATTCGCTGTCTTAGTAGCAAGATCCCAGCCTGCCATCATCACCGGACTTGATATTGGCCCCTGCACCAAGCTATGGACACTCGACTATATCCAAACCAAACTCGGCGCCGACCGTGAGCTTGTGGTCCACGAATGCACGTCTTCAGCCATGACGTTCGGCACTAAAAACTTCACATACGAGAAACGAAGCGTGTCGTCTTTCTTCTCCAGCATCAGCAGCGGCGCACCGTCCTACCTGCGCGCCATCTCAAGCACACAACCCAACAAGCTGCCGACGCGTCTGGAGGACGACTTCCCCGCCATCACAGCAGATTTCTACATTCCAGAAATCTGCCGCCAAGTCATCAACGAGGAGACATATCACAGTAGTCCATTGCGCATCAGTGGTCCGGTAAGCTTGTGGCTGCACTACGATGTGCATCCCAACATCCTCTCGCAGATCTCGGGCTCGAAGACACTGACCCTGTACCCGCCTTCCGATGTCCCCCATCTCGCGTACCCGCCCGGCGCTTCCTCGTCTTCACTCCCTCTCTCCGCCCTTTCGCACAAGCCTGCGCTGCACCCACACGTAGCCGCCTTGGCACCTGGCGACGTGCTCTTCATTCCGCCGATGTGGAGCCATACTGCGACGCCAGATGAGGGGGTGAGCGTTGCGGTGAATGTGTTCTGGAAGGGGTTGCGCGATGCAGAGTATGCGGCGGGGAGAGACGTGTACGGAAACCGGGATTTGAAGGGGTATGGGAATGGGAGGAGGGATGTGGAAAAGATCGTGAGAGCATTTAAGGGTTTACCGGCGGATATTAGCGAGTTCTACTTGCAAAGATTGGCGGGCGAGATACTCGAGAGAGGAAGGAAGCAGAGCGAAAAGGATATTGAGAAAGAGGGCGAGGGAAAGTAGTGGAGGAGAGCGTTGCGAAAGCACTTTTGCAGATGTGGTTCATCAGTTAAAGAAGCATGAAATTGCGCATACATGTATCCTATGACCAATCTCATATCTCCCTTCATTTGAGACTCAAGCTCGCGAACTTGAAAGTGTCTTACATGGCTCTTTTACTCGTGAACCGTACACCATTTAAAGTATCAGGATCCATCCCACAGTGCAGACTTGCAAAGACAAGGCTTCTCCAACGGCTTCCACGTTCTATCCCCGACACCAGAGAAAGTACAAGGCCAATCAGCCAGATTGTGACTGCAGGCATGTGCGTCTCCACTATATCCTCAGACGCGTCAACGTCTAGACTAGTATAACCCACTCTTGTTTCACCCACTGACATTGCGTTCCTAAGCTACGTGAGGATTGACTTTTGAACTGTGAGGTAAAGCAGTCAGTATCCAGTCGGCGCAAGGCGCAGCTCAAAGATGTCTCGTATTTCGCCTGGCGCGCGCGGTGTTGAGTATGACATATTGTTGACATCGGAAGAATCATGCGTGGTGGCTCACTATCATCGTGCAAGTGAGAGCTGAGGTGGCTGAGAAAGCAGACTGTCGCAAAATGGCACTGTTGCATTGCTGCGATGTCTGTATCAGTACATCGTGGACGGGAGCATAGCTCATACGTTTGCAAGCTTTCAGTGAGCGGCATTGGAAAACTCGTTGCATACGGTAGTTGTTCTCAGATGCGCAAGGCTGAGGTTTGACGTGGCTGGGAACGGAACGCGCCTACGTCATCCGTACATTCAACACCAAAACAGGCATCACGAACACATTCAGTCCCCAAAACAAGCATGCGCCAACACCGAAATAATCTCTGCTCACATTTTGCCACCAACCTGTACAGCTAGAAACAGTTACCCAGGATGTCGTTCTCTTCCCTCCTCTCTCTAATCCCCCTCCCCATAGCCTCCCTCCTCGCCATCCCCATGCTATCCTCCTGGTCCACATCTCTGAACCTGATCTTCCTCTCCCTGGCCTGGACAACGCTCGCCGCAACTTACTCGCCCCTACAGCTGGAGCTGTTCGGACCCTTTGCGTTACGGTTAGCGTTATACATCATCCCGTCTCTAGCCTTCCTCATCTTCGACATTGGTGTGCCGAGCTTAGCTGTCGAGTTGAAAGCGCAGGGCAAATGGGGAATTGCTACGAATCAAAAGGGTGGCAAAGGAAAAATAAGGAGGGTGGTTGCGTGGAGTGTCGCGAACGTGGTGTTGTGCGTTGTGCTGCAGGCTGCCATCGAGTTCCTGGTTACTGATGTGCTGAGGATGAAGAGTCTGCTCTTGATCAAAGGGAGTCGGTGGGGGCTGAATCATCTGCCGAATCCATGGGCGATGGTCAAACATGCGCTTGTTGGGATCCTATCACGAAATGTAAGTTTCTTACTTGTTTTGCGATTGGTGTAGAATATTGACATGGTCTGTGTAGGTGCTGCAGTATTATATCCATACACATCTACTGCACTCGCCGAGCGGTGGTATGTTGGCAGACTGGCATGCGAACTGGCATCATAGTGTTCGGGTACCATACTCGTTTGTTGCCAACTACGATCATCCAGTGTGCCATATTCTGCATCGGTGGCTGCCGCTTTATCTCCCTGCCATTGCACTGCGAATGCACATCTTGACCTATCTTCTTTTGGTCGCTTTCTTCAGTCTTGAAGAGACATTCGTGTACTCAGGATACAACATCCTTCCTTCGACTATCATGATCCGTGGCATGGCACGCCGCACTGATGCACATATGCTCAGTGAAGGAGACGGCAACTACGGGTCCATTGGCGTGCTGGATTGGTGTCACGGAACGACGCTCGGAAAGGATGTCATGGAGGACTTGAAGGCGGAGATGGAGAAGCACGATGTTGAAGGAAAGAGTGGAAGAGCTATCGATGGAGCAGGAGAAGCAGCAGGGGGTTTGGCAAATAGGTTCAGATCAAAAGTCAGGAAGGGTAGAGGCAGAAAATGAGAGTCGAGGGGACATGACTGGAGCTGGTCTTTGGTATAGGTGTTCGGTTATGGTTGGATATGTCATGGTACGGTGTTGTGGGGAAGTGGGCCTCAGACTCTCGCTTGTTGTCCTGGCGCTCATTGATACTCTCTCGATTTAAGGTCGTGTTTGTCAGTTCGGTGTCTGGGAGACGCGGACGGCGGATGTTGGTACAACGGTCGGGCGCACGCGTACAATGTAATGTGGAATTCTATTTCGCCATCAGTATCGAGTAACCGCCCATTGCTTGCTCCATGTAACGCCGAAGAGATGACATCACGTTTGCCAAAGCCATCTGATCACTTTCGGATCGGTTCGTATTCGCTTGCTTGTATCAAGTCTTATATGAGAATGCAAACGTTGCCTTCATGAAAAGAAGTTGGTAGCCGCGCCGTCGCTGGATTGATTCCTGCTGTTACGACTTCAGCACCCGAGGAGGTCATCTTTCATCCCATGCACTCTAAACGCCAAATCCCGTCTTGACCCAACACTTAGAAAGCCATCTGGTGTGGCCTGTCCGAGGTGCGGAGGCTGAAGGTGGAGGCGAGGTAGTCGACGAGGTGAGCCTCCTTCTTGATGTTGGCCAGAAGGGCCTTGTCGACGGCCTTCTGGTCCTCAACGCGGTCCTTGGAGGTCTCCTTCTTCTGTGGATTGTTAGTGCTGTTCGATCGTATCGCCATGGAGGCTGCGTACCTCGGGCTTCTCGCCCTGCTTGAAGAAAGCATCCTCGCCAGGCTTGTGTGCGGCCTTGTCCTTGGTGAAGTAGCCGTCCTCGCTGGCCTTCTTCAGGACACCCTCATCGATACCCTTGATGTCGACGGTGGTCGAGGTAGCAATGACATAGCGGGCGTTTACTCGTCGCAGAGGAACGCCGTTAACCTTGAAGGGACCGGTGACGAGGAGGACACCCTGGGAAAGGTGCTTGAGGAGAACGACACGCTTGCCGCGGAAACGACCAGCGAGGAGGATGACGACGCTACCGGGCTGGAGGGAGGCACGGGGCTTCGCAGGGCGAGCAGTCTTGCGGGCCTTGAATCGAAGTTAGCGAAGGTCCATTGTGTGCATCTCGGATCATGCAGCATATAGATCGTGCGCTCTCGCAGCCTGCAGTCGCAGAGTTGTTGCTGCTGCAATGCGCCCATGTCCTCCTCTTCCTAATCCTCCCATGCTGTCGAATCTGATAACGTACCTTCTTGGCGACGGCGACGTCCTCAGCAGGGTAGTACTTGCTGGCCTTCTGCGAGTGGTGCGGTATCGACCTCTCGCCCTTGGAGAACTTCTGGGTCGTGGGTTTGGTGTCCGCCATTTCGAATTGCTGGTGTCGTTAGTGAGCCCTGGGGAGTGTGGTTCGCGAGATTCGGTATTTCGAGCAGCAGTGTGCGGCGCTTTCGGCGAAACCATTCTTCCGCTCCGCCACCCCCCAGGAAAATCGTAGGGCAGGCCTACATGACAAAGGAGCGGTCAAAAGTCATTAATGGACAGCTTGCGAGGTGTACAATTGCCTGAAGACTTTGCAACTCTTTTGTACATCTATAAGGGTCTGGTTTCTGCTGGTCGCATTGCAGTCGCTGCAGTTCCTGGTGTCTTGTAGGCCAATGATGAAAGTGGTATCACCGGACTCCCGAAGCTCTATGCCGTTGCCGAACAGCTTCTGTATATTGATCGGCATGCGAGATTTTGCTTTAGCTACGTGCATTGTTGCCGCTCGGTGATCGTTGCTGTCACAAAATTGATGGGCGGTGGCACATCGTTCCTTCCTCCATGCACCGACCAGCAACACTCGATTTCGTAGAGCAACAATCGTTCACCGGCCTTAATCAGGTGAGACAAAATGTAAGTATGTTCAATTCCGCTGCCACCGATCAACAATCATCGACCAAAGTGCAACAGAAGATGAAGGCTTTACTATTTCGTGAGGGATGTGGCTGTCGCTCCCAGGTTTGGCGCTCCTTCGCTGGAATACGGTATCTTCTACACGCCGGCATTCGATTCAGGTCGAGCTCAGCCAGTGAATCATTGCATGCCAGCTGTACTGTGCACTGGAAAAGTTGCGCGAAAAGTGCTGAAGTTTTGCGCAGGTTCATGTCTGGGACGTGTGTGGCTACGAAGCGACCAAGGTTCAACACCATAGGTCCTGAATATGCAAAGTGCAGGGATCTGATATGCGTGTTACCAACGCACTTGATCTGTCATCATGATAGCCTGTGCAAATGGTCGAGTATACGAGAGATTAGCTGCACGGAGCAAGTGCGACACTACGCCTGCTCACGTGGATATAGCTTGACTGCTGTTTGCTGTTATTTGATACCCTATTCCTTGGTCTGGAGCGTGCACTTTGCTCCACTTTAGTCGCAGGCGTCCTAGCTATATCGTTTGCTGTTCCAGACGTCATTTCGAGAAGCTGTGTACTGATTTGTCCTGTGGTGAATTTGCCATCCCCGACGATTACCTCATCTGGATTATTGGTCCGTGCCCCAACCTCCGTCGCCGCTCCCGCGTCTCGTCGCCGCATTGCTAGTACGTACGCAGGCAGCTTCGAACCACCAACACCATACCCTTCTGTCTCCATATACACCCGTCACCATGTCTATCGAGCCACTGATCACGTTCAAAGCTGGCAAGTGCGATATCACCGTCAGTACCACTTACACCTTCAATCACACGCAAAGCTAACACTTACAGGCTAGAGACGGCAACAAGCAGTCGGTCAAACCTGTCCGCACACAAGGTTATGTCTACCTATACCAGGGCGAAGACGGTTTGTAAAATCAGCCTACAGCCTTATGACTTCACTCACGCAGCTTAGAGTTCGTGCACTTCTGCTGGCGACCCCGCAACAAGTCCCTCGACGAGTCCGAGCTCGACCTTATTATGATTCCTGGCGATGGCTCTTTCTCCCCATACACCGGCAAGGATGCCGCTGAAGACTCCGAATCAGTCAAGTCGCCTACCGACGGCCGTATCTTCGTCCTCAAGTTCAATTCTAGCTCACAACGCTACCTCTTCTGGTTGCAATCCAAGTCACAACACAGGCGGGGCGATGCAAGTTGGTTCAGCGAGCGCGACCTGAAGATTGGGCAGGTTGTTGACCTACTGCTAAATGGAGAGGAGATCGACGTTCAAGCCGAGCTTGGGAGCATCCCGCACGCACCTGCCAGCGGCGACGATGACGAGACTATGGAGGATGTAGAAGAAGAGTCCTCCAGTCGCAATCGCCACGGCAGCACCGGGGGCGCTGGATCTGGAGCTACAGGAGGTGACATTCGAGATGAAGGAGAAGAGTCTCGTGAAGGCGGAGCTGATGGCGGCCGAGCGTAGGTTCTAAGCATTCATTGTGGTTATATCGCAATCGGCGTCGTGGCGCAGTCGACATTACCGGCATGGTTCAAGCAGCTATCCAAGACATTGGTGAAGCAAGCATTAGATTCAAAGGACCGATTGACACGGTGAGGCGTTTTGGAGCACAACATGTCCAGACGACATGGCAGTACTGGCTGCTCATATGTAACACTAAACAGAATATGCTTTTCGTACCATGTCCTCCTTCGCCACGACGATCGATTGCTGCTCTTTCTCGCTTTCTTTCTGGGTTGAACCTTCGCTGACATTTGAGCAGAGCAGATTCAGGCGATGTCTCATCCATTGTCCAGAACTTTATGAACTCTCTCAAGGGCGGCAACCTTGGCGGCGGCGACGACGGCGGGTCACAGCAGTCTAGCGGCGAGTCGTTCACAACTCTACTCGATCTCTTATGGCCAACATCGACAGTCCCAACGGTTGAAAACGCATCAGACGAGCTTATCGATGCGCTTTGCGCGCAATTACCCACAACCCCATTCCTGCTCGAGGCTGAGGTCGAAGATGTCGACCAGATCGATCCCAACTCTGAGACCGCACAGATGGCTATGCAGACGTTGGACCAGGACTCAAAGAGGGACGTACTGAAGAGGATATTGCGCGCGCCGCAGCTTCGCGCTGCGCTTGGTAGCTTGACTGAAGCACTGAGAACAGGTGCTCTGCCTACAGTCAGCCAGGCGCTCAACATAGACGTCGAGCACGGCGGCTACATGAGAGGCGGCGCTATGCCGCTTGGTGGCGGTGATGCAGTCAAGGCTTTCCTCGAAGGTGTCAAGAAGACCGTGGAGAACGAGAAGAAGGGTGACGATGACGAAGAGATGGACGAGTCCTGAGTATCTCAAGTGCTTCATGCTCACTGAGGCTGATGACGTGCATACGACAAGCTGTTTGCATACTTCCGTATATGCCAGTAAGCTTGACGCATGTCCCCGCGAGTACATATTAATGCGAACCATGAGTCAACGGCAGTACCGCAGTATTCGTTCAAGTCAAGGCTATCGCATTTCTATACCACTCTCTCACGCCAGTTCCTACTGTTACAGCTTCCTATAATCACTTACACACCATCGCCAAAGTTCTCATCTCATGCCTCTACTCATTTTTGTCTTCAGTGCTCTTCAGCATCGTGGTCACTTCCGCGAAATACTTTCAGCCATCTCCCTCACATCTCTAATCCCACTCAATCTCTCCGTGTCCTCAATCCTGTCCAGCGGGTGACCTAGCCAATAATTATCCATCCACGCGCTCCTCAACGCTTCCCACTCAGGTTGCATATAGCACTCGACACACGGGTATTTGGATGTAAACTAGTATCGGGGAATATAGTAATCGCAAAATTTGGAATCCGGCTCTCTCGCCGCAGCGGAAGGTGCTGGTGAGGGAAAGCGGCTGGGCGGTGCACTTGGGTTGGGGTGATGAGAAGCCATGGTCGGGCTCACGGGCGACACAGAAGAGGTGGGCGAAGGTTTCTCTGGCGCCACGAAGCGGAAGGCGGGGATGTGCGTTGTACGTGTTGATGCTGAGGTCGTGGTGGTGACGCGGAGTGGTGAGTGCGTTTGCAGGTGGGAGAAGTTGGTTGCTGAGTTCTCGCGCATGCGTGGTGCGGGAGAAGAGATGGTGGAGTTCGAGTGGGAAGCGGGTTCTTTTTGGTTGGCTTCAAGGCGCGTGGAAGGTTGAGTGGGTTGGGTAGATGCGAGGGCGTGGGTGCAGGGTGTTGTGCAGATGCTCTTTGAGTGCCTGCAGGCGTAGGTTTGGAAGAGTTTGTTGCACATCTGGGCTTCTGTGTATCATGGAGGTCAAGTGGGAAGAAGTGATCGCGTTCCAGGACATTTTTTTGTTTTCATTCTTGGTAGTAGCGCAGTGAAGGTGAATGTGACCGAACAGTGGAGCTGTGCTGGAGGACAACACATGTGAAACGTGGAGAGCATTGTGCGTTCAGAGGCTCGCCAAGTGCACACGTCTATCATCACGCTCAGCTGATGCTGCAGGAAGTGCAGTGCAGATCTTATTCAGACTCTGAATTTTGCTGAACTTGTATGAAACGTTAGTCATCGTGGCAACGGTACCTTCAACACAATCATGCCGCGCAAACACATCTTCAACGCCCAGCTGTCAAATGCTCAAGGCTAAAACAAACACCCGTTCTTCCACTCTATCTAGTAACTCCTTCCAAACAGAACCCAAGCCTTGGCAGGGTTTGTGCAGTCAGGGTTGATGCACTTTGTCTTGCCAGGCTCGATGCCCTCAGGCTGATCGAAGGGAATACACAAGCTCTTGGCACCCATGGCAGGGGCCTGTTTGTCTTCTGCAACACCGTCACCAAGCGCTGTCTTTGCGCTCTTTGCCTTGACCTCGTCTTCGCACTTGTCGCCTTCGCAGTGGGGAACGAGAACAACGTTCTTGCCGTTGAGAGTAGGAACGAACTCGTCCCAGTTTGTAAGCTGGACACGGTGTTCGCGGTAGGCCTTGTCAGCCTTGGCGAACATATCGGCCTGGATCTGCTCAAGCAGTTTGGGAACCTCATTGGCGACATCGTCGACGTTGATGGTTCCACGTGCAGCGTCCTTGTCGTCGATGTCACGGCGCGAGGTTGTGACGACGCCCTTCTCAGCATCCTTGGGACCAAATTCGATTCGGAGAGGAATACCCTTGAGTTCCCAGTCATTGAACTTCCATCCAGGAGAGTAGCCCTCGCGGTAATCCGACTCGACACGGACACCAGCCTCAATCAAGCTATCATGGATGCTCTTGACTTTGCCGTACAGTTCCTCCTTAGCCTCGGCAGACATCTTCGCGTTGACACCGACAGGAATCAAGACAACCTGGATCTCAGCCACACGGGGGGGAATGACCATACCACGGTTGTCACCGTGCGTAAGGATCATGACACCAATGGAACGGGTGGTCAGACCCCACGAGTTCTGCCAAACGTGCACGTGCTCTGCCTTTCCGCCCTCCTTGGGGTTGGGGTCCTCTACGGTGATGTTGAACATCTTCGAGAAATGCTGTCCGAGGCAGTGGGAAGTGGCGGCTTGGATGCCACGACCAGTGGCAGGAATGAAACCCTCGATGGTTGTTGTGTAGTCGGCTCCAGGGAACTTCTCGTTGACCGTCTTGGTACCCTTGACGACAGGGACAGCGAGCAAGTCCTGGTAGACCTGAGAGTACCACTCAAGGATCTGCATAACCTCGGTATCGGCCTCTTCCTTGGTCAGATGCGCGGTGTGGCCTTCTTGCCATAAGAACTCGCGAGATCGAATGAAGGGCATAGGGTCTATGTATGTGTCAGTGCCAGATACCGAGAGAGAATTGGAACAATTTACGCTTAAACTCCCATCGCACCACGTTGTTCCACTGGTTCAGCTTCAGAGGAAGGTCACGATGCGATTGGATCTTTCGTGCAAAGTAGGGGTACATGGCAGTCTCCGAGGTAGGGCGAACGGCAACAGGCTTCTCAAGATCGGATTTTCCACCCTTTGTGACCCAGGCGACTTCGGCGGCAAATCCTTCAACGTGCTCCTTCTCTCTCTCCAGGTTGTCTGCGCTGATGAAGATTGGGAAGTATGCGTTGCGGACCTTCAAGGTCTTAATCTGGCTGTCGAACCAAGCCTTGATCGACTCCCAGATGGCATAGGACGCAGGCTCGAGGATGTAGCTGTGGCTGTTAGTGGCGTACTCGATTTTAGGGAGCAGATGTATTCACCATCCGGCAACCTAGGTGCACGTTAGCCTGCTGGACCTGCATATAGACGAAACCGACAACTTACATCGTAGTATGAGATCATCTGACCCTTGGTGATGACCTGCTGGTACCATTCACCAAGATCGTCCTCCTTTGCGACATCAATGCCAATCAGCGCAGCGCCCTCGATCTGTGACCGTGTGAATATTCCGAACGCTTTCTTGTGGCCTTAACGCGGCTGGCTGACCTTCTTCTTCTGCTGCTGAGGCTTTTTTGCAGCTGTCTTGGGAGCACCGTCCTTCTTGCTCTTTTTGGTCTGGGAGATCTTGAGATCCTTCATCTGCCCGTCGGCGGCAGTGGCTTCGGCCATGGTGCAGGTGCTAAGACGTGGTTTACAGGAGGTGGGTCTGAGGTAAAGGACGGTTGTTAGCGCAAGGAGCAGGGGCGAAAGTGAGGGGGGAGTATGGTTCAAATCGCATTCATTTGTGAGTACAACAGCATTTGACCATCAAAAGCTATCCCTTTGGGAAACAAAACTAGACACGGAATGTTTGGCGGGGTATAGCGGGGTACAATCACGGAGGAATTTACCTGCAATTGGAGAGTCCTAGACAGTCAGAAAATTGAATCCGGAGAGGGCAGTAGCAAGCAACGACAGAGGCGCGGCGCGTACTTAAGTAGCAGCTGGTAGAGCTCAGCACAGTCAGAACTCTGGCTTTGGTGTTGTGCCCAGATGTGGAGGGCCACCGACTCATCCGCTGACAGGGGTCTTTTAGCGCGGTCGGAGCTACCTTTCGCCGACGTGAGCGTCCTGCGTCCCAGAAGTTTTGATACCGCGAACAGGCAGCCCAAACACCGCGCAAACAGCTACATCACGACAACATGGCCGGAATCTTTGAACAGTCACGCGGTGGTGGAACTCTTTGTAAGCTTGGGCGCACCTCAGGGCTGAACGATCGCTGACATGACACAGTCCTCGGTGGAAACAAAATCAGCGGCCAAGATATTCGCGACCAGAATGTCCTCGCAACGCAGGCAATCGCCAATGTCGTCAAATCGTCTTTTGGACCCTCTGGTCTTGACAAGATGATGGTGGACGATATTGGTGACGTTACAGTTACAAACGACGGCGCTACCATTCTCAGCTTGCTCGACATCGAGCACCCTGCAGGAAAGATCCTCGTCGACCTCGCACAACAGCAAGATAAGGAAGTCGGTGATGGCACAACCTCGGTCGTCATCATAGCAGCCGAGCTGTTGAGGAGAGCAAACGAGCTCATGAAGAACAAGATTCACCCCACCACCATCATCACAGGCTACAGGCTGGCGTTGAGGGAGGCGGTCAAGTACATGAACGAGAACATTAGCACAAAGGTGGACACACTCGGCCGCGATTCTCTGATCAACATCGCCAAGACATCCATGTCCTCCAAGATCATCGGCTCGGACTCTGACTTCTTCGCCAATATGGTGGTTGATGCTATAACCTCCGTTAAGACGACCAATAACAAGAGTGAGACCAAGTACCCTGTAAAGGCGGTCAACATCCTCAAGGCACACGGTCAGAGCGCTACTCAGTCGGTACTCGTCAAGGGCTACGCTCTGAACTGCACAGTTGCTTCGCAAGCCATGAAGACTCGCATCACCGACGCCAAGATCGCCTGCTTAGACATCAATTTGCAGAAGGAGCGAATGAAGCTCGGTGTTCACATTACTATCGACGACCCTGAACAGCTCGAGAAGATTCGCCAGAGGGAAGCTGGAATTGTCGAGGAGCGAATCGAGATGATTCTGAAGGCTGGCGCGAACGTTATCTTCACAACCAAGGGTATTGATGATCTATGCTTGAAGCACTTCATCGAGAAGGGCGCTATGGCGGTGCGAAGGTGTAAGAAGGAGGATCTGCGAAGGATAGCAAAGGCTACCGGAGCGACACTGGTCAGCACACTGTCAGATCTGAATGGTGATGAGAAGTTCGAGGCAGCCAACTTGGGTCAGGCGGAAGAGGTAGCACAGGAGCGCATCTCTGACGATGAGTGCATTCTTGTCAAGGGTACCAAGGCCTTCTCTTCTGCGTCGATCATTCTGCGAGGAGCCAACGACTACGCGCTGGACGAGATGGAGCGATCAGTGCACGACTCGCTCTGTGCCGTCAAGCGAACGCTGGAGAGTGGACGCATTGTCCCCGGTGGAGGTGCTGTTGAGACCGCACTGCACATCTACTTGGAAGAGTGGGCAACCTCTGTTGTAAGTGCTTCACTCGTTCAAACCCAAGAAGCCAGAAAACTAATCAAGCACATAGGGCTCTCGTGAACAACTCGCCATCGCAGCTTTCGCCCAAGCTCTCCTCGCTATCCCCAAGACCCTCGCCATCAACGCCGCAAAGGATGCTACGGAGCTGGTCGCCAACTTGCGTTCGAGACATGCGCTCTCGCAACGAACCGTCAACCCCACAGACCCTTCATCCCAGGACGCGAAACAGTTGGCCAAATCAAAGAACTACAAGAACTACGGTCTGGACCTGTCGAACGGCAAGGTACATGACTGTCTGAAGGCCGGCGTGCTGGAGCCTAGCATGAGCAAGGTCAAGCAGCTGAAGTCTGCCGTCGAGGCTTGTGTGGCCATCATGCGCATCGACACTTTGATCAAGCTCGACCCCGAGCAGCAGGGTGGAGGTGATGACGGACATGGTCACTAGAGGGTCGATCGTAAATGAAATAGGCAAGAGCAGGAGATACGACCACCCGTAATGAAAAGACCAAAGTCACGAATCATGGAAACCATATTGGAGTTCTATACCCATTTATGTCTATCAAACCATAAGATGCCCAAACTCCTGATGTATCTGACAAGTCTATAGCTATGTTCCACGCTCATACGTGCCTTTCACCATATACCAACCGACAACAATACACTAACACCTCCCCAACCCAGACTAGACGTGGCTTGAATCAGCATTGATCAAGCGGCGGACGTCCCGTACATCAGCTTGTTACAAAGCTATGCCCTAGAACATGCTGCCAATTTCAGCCATGCGTCGCACACCCTCCGCCGCCTTTTCCAGCCGTTCCAGCAATTTCTCGTTTGCCATCTCGAGGTCTGTCATATTTGCGTGCATGACCTGAATCATGACCTGTGCGCCGTCGAGTTTAGCGACCAGGTCGTCGATAATCGCCTTGTTCGCCGTGTGCAGGGACTCCTTGGCGTATTGTTCGCTCTGAAGGCTGAACTTTGCAGCCTCGTAGTCGATCCGAGTAGTGTTAACTTCGATCGTCAAACCGTCAATCACTTCGTTCTTCCGCGTACTGTCGGCCAAGCAGTCGCGAAGGTCCACTTGGAACTGGATATGATCCTCGAACAGGGTGCCTCCACTCACAGCGAGGTTGTTCACCGAAGTCCTGGCATGTTCAATTTGTTGTTCGTACAGCTCAAGGCTCGATGCCTGCTTGGAAGAACTTGACATTAGCCGTGTCCCCACGTATCTCACGCTTCATCGTGAGCTGAGTAGCTTTGACTCGTTCACGTACCTGCTTTGTGGTCTTGAGGGACCAGGATGGAACATGGAACAAGCCGGCGAGGGGAGATAGAGGGCAGGGTGTGAGCAAGCCGAATGCGAGACACGATAGGATTGCCATATCGATGGGTAGACACTAAGTCGACGGGGCTGTGCCAAGTGTGCGGTTGGTTTGGATGTGTGGAGGTGAGTCGATTGTCAACCTGCAGAGTATCTATGACTGGGTGTGTTGAGTTTACTGGGTGGCTGTTGTGAGCGCTCGATGGCAGGATATATATGATGTGCGAGCGTCCGATCGGGATAGTGCTGATACAGTGCCAGACAACTTGTAGACATGGTAAACGCAGGGACAAAGGTTCAAATCTGTCTCGACTCTCTGCTGAACACAACTTGCGCCGTGTAATGATGACAGAGCAAGACCTTATGAGACTGGGGCTCCAGCGTTGCTAGACTAGAGAAACTGAAGCACGGTTCATGTCACATGGGTGTGAGTGTCGAGCAAACAATATGAGTAGTGTGGAAAAAAATTATGTCTCTCAGCATGAATAGGCGCGCACTGGACTTAGCACCCATATTACTTGTTTGCTCTTTCAAGCGACCGTGCCAACGCGGCGTCTGTGATCGACTGTCGTCACCTTTGTTCTCGTAGAGCATACACATGATAACCTAGACTTGTTCATCCCACAGACACGATTCAACTTGTTTTCTCCTCTTATATGAATCAATGGCTCTTGAAGTCATTCGTTAATCTTGTAGATTGTACATCATATTATTGGTTCCACATGGGTGAGATAGTCCTCGCAGTGCCCCGTGCTTCTCTCAAGAGGCAGCAAACATAATTAGTTAGCCGTCGCGTATCAACCAGCGTGCGGGTGATAGAGGCGTGAGATGCCACATTATTCCCTGATATTGCCGGTCGCCTGTGAAAAGGACATAGGTACAGAAAGCACATTGCATTGGTACCAACGAGGTGCAATATATGTACGGAAAATTTGAGTGATGGTTCCGAAGCATGAGAGGAAGACGACAAAAGATGCTGAACACCAGAAGTCCGTGGTTCAAGGCTGTGGCGTCGCGGGAAGCCTAAGTTCGGATACACGGGCCATCAGAGAGCGAATCAACAGCCACGGACCGCCGTTGAAGCAAGACATTGTGTAAGATCAGAGGCACTGAAAGATAGACGAGCCTTTAAACGACTTGTCCATCGTCCGAGTGATAGTTTTCCAGAACCCAGCGGCAAGCCACGCCGCCTTCACCAATCCCCTGTCCTCATTCGACCCTTATCATCCCAAGCTTAAGGACTATGCCTATTCGAGACGATCCCTTATCTTGACCAGGCTCAAGACCACCACTCTTCACAGTACCTCTTTCTGGCCAATTCCGCTTGTGGCTCGGGGACTTGGCCTGAAGTTCACTAATATCCGACGCGATTGGCTCCTTTATCCACGTTCTGCGTTCTGGTCCCTTTTACGAAATTCACACAGGATCCTTCGGCAACGCAGGCTCGGCTTCAATATCCAACATAGGAGTCAAAGAACCTCAGCTTATCAGTGCCAAGGCAATCGTTCTGTAGAGAGTTGGGGGCGCAGCTTGGTCGTGAGAGATGGGAGCACTAGCCGGGGACGATTCCTTCCATCATGTTACTACGGGAAATTGACGGAAGGGACGTTTATATGACCCAGAGGAACCCCCCTGCAGCTTTGTATTCTCTTCTTTAAACCTGTCGTTCTCAGTCAAGAGTGACTGACCGCAGTATCCTTGGCAAGATGGAGGCTCCAGTGGCAGTGAGTATTCCTACCACCATCACAAACACATACCTAGCTTTTGGACATTTGAGAACAGTACCTGACGCTCTCAACAGCCCGAATTCGATGAGACCAAGCCCAATGGCGGCAATCCCAACATGGAGAATGTCAACGCTCAGTACCAGGGACTCGAGTTCCACTACCTCTACCTCATCATAATGGCTTTCTTGGTCTGGCTCATCATCCCCGGCATTGCCTTCTTGTATGCAGGTCTTGCCCGCCGCAAGTCTGCGTTGTCACTTCTGTTTCAATCTCTCGCAGTCATGGGAGTGTAAGTGGAATCCTTCAACCAGCTCAATTTTGACAGTGAACTGACAGTGGTTCAAGCGTCTGTTTTCAGTGGCTTTTCTGGGGCTATTCTCTTGCCTACTCTCGTACTGCCAGTCCTTTCATTGGCAACATGGAATACTTCGGGCTGAAGAACGTCATGTCTGCTCCATCGCCCGGTTCCGCCCTGCTCCCTGAGATTGTGTTCTGCTTCTACCAGATGCTCTTCTGCGCTGTCACTGTGCAGCTTGTCATTGGCGGGTCTTTCGAACGCGGCCGCATCATGCCTTCTATGATCTTCGCTTTCTGCTGGGCTACTATCGTATACTGTCCCATTGCTTGCTGGACGTGGAACTCGAACGGCTGGCTTTTCAACCTTCCCAGCCTTGACTTTGCTGTAAGTCTTCTCACTCGGACCTGTGCATTTGAACAATGACTGACATCTCGACAGGGCGGAGGTCCAGTCCACATCGCCTCCGGCTGGTCCGCTCTTGCTTACGCCTTCGTACTCGGAAAGCGCCTGCCAAAGGGCGAGAAAATCCACGGTCGCGCACACAACCCCACTCTTGTCTTCATCGGTACCGTCTTCATCTGGTTTGGTTGGTACGGGTTTAACGGTGGCTCCGCGCTCAACGGAACAATTCGATCTATGCTGGCCGCTTTTAACACCAACACTGCTGCCTGCTTCGGTGTCCTCGGCTGGGTCATTGTCGACTACGTTCGCACCAAAGGCCACTTCTCCGTCGTCGGTGCGTGCTCCGGCGCTATTGCTGGTCTTGTAGGTATCACCCCAGCAGCCGGGTATGTCTCAGTCTGGATCGCTGCGCTGATCGGTTTTCTTACCGGCGTTGTCTGCGCTCTTTGCCACAACCTTGACAGGTGGATCAAGATCGATGAGGGTATGGATGTATTCAAGCTCCACGGTATTGGCGGCATGGTCGGCTCGTTCCTTACTGGTATCTTCGCGCAGTCCTGGGTGTACGATCTCGATGGTATGGGTCCGTACGACGCCCTTGGTGCCATGGATGGCAACGGCATCCAAATCGGCTACCAGCTTGCTGAGATCTGTGCCGTTGCTTCCTACTCCTTCACAGTCTCCTGCATCCTGTTGTATGCTCTCAAGTTCATCCCATTCCTACACCTTCGTGTCAGTGAGGAGGCTGAGATGATGGGTCTCGATTTGGATCAGTTTTTCGAAGAGGAGATTGGTGACTGGAGCATGATGCACCAGAACGAGCACACCGCCAACGTGAGCAGTGCAAGCAGTCATGTCAACCATGAGCCTACCAAGCCAAGAGAAGGTATCTAGAGGTCTAAAAGGGTCACAACCCACGGCAATTGGTCACTGAGGGTGTTGAGTCGGACATCATATTCATCCGTTCATCTGCATACTCTTGCTTCTCCCAGTCTGTCGCCACGAGGCGGCCAGCAATTTAAGTTTCGAACTGAATACTATTCCATGTAACTATAATCTACAACAATCTTCTTTCTCTAGATCCAGGCCTGCCATCGACATCATCTTCAGTGATGAGAAACTATCACGCTTGTCATCACTTCACCTATTCCTGTTGCGCGTGCTGCTACCTTCCTCATCTTGTCCTGCAATAGGGATATGGTCAGAGCGAGGTGAATAAATACATATAGCAGGTAGGTAACGTGCGCTCGTCACGGGATTGGTCAGTCTCGTATCGCAATGACTGTTCAGAGATGCATGTCCCAGATTCAAGCTGAACCGGCTGTGTCGTTGCACAACATCACCAAAGTTTTCCAACACGAATGGTTCGTACCATCAAACTTCCCTGCTCACTATTGTGGAGGGATCGATTTGTGTGGGTGATGGAGATGCCGAGTCAGGCCGAGTTCGGATTGTTGCATTTGTAAGCACTGAGTGTGTTGGCTTGTACCGTAGACAGCCGTCATGGCAATAGGAAATCGCAAAAGAAAAAACAGCGACAATGTGGATGGACGTTTTTGTGTCAAGTCGTGCCTTTTAGCAAGGTGTCATGATATTGTGCCGTACTCTATTCCTTCCAATGACTTGCGAAAGCTCATGTGCACCTAAGAATACGGCCTTTATGTCCATGTCCCCTCTGACCGATGCTAAGCTGCCGAGTAAGATCATCTGGTACTACGTGTCGTGCGAGCAGCCTATGCGTCGACGTTGGCCTTGATGGCGGCCTCGAGAGCCTTGGGGTTGGCACCGACGACCTCGGCGACCTTGTCACCACCCTTGAAGAGGAGGAAGGTGGGCATGGCGCGGATACCGAGTTCCTGTGCGACGTCGGGGACCTCATCGACATCGAGCTTATAGAAGCGCGCGTTGGGGTATGTGCTGGAGAACCTGTCGAGTCCATTAGAGAGGTGTGGGGGTGCAGATGTGAAATCACTCACTTGACGACCTGGGGCGCAATAACCTTGCAGGGACCGCACCAGGTAGCGAAGCAGTCGAGAACCATCAGGCTTGACTTGTCGCCCAGCGCCTCGTCGAACGCCGCCTTGCTGTGAATCGTCAGTTGGTGCTCGTGGACACAATGACGTCGCGCGTGGCATGTCAGACATGGAGGTGCGACAATGGAAGACTTACGTCTGGAGGTTGTGTACGCCGGTGTCAGCCATTCTGCTTGTGTTTGAGAAGAACTTGGGTGTGAAGAGAGGTCGGTATAGGTTGGCGGTAGGTGTGAGGCTAGGTGAAGCTGTTTGCAGACGCGTAGAGGTAAGCAACGTTCTGGTGAATCGTGACGTCGACGGGGCGAACATGGTATATGTACAGCAAAACGAAGTGAGACAGAAGATTAGACGATTGATAAGGCTCGGCTGATGGAATGCACTGGACAAAGATGCCTGCCGGTGCCGATTGCAACTCGATGACAAAGTGAACGATGCACCGCCGCCAGATTTAAATTCGGCAAAGGCGCGCGCATCGTCCAGCCGTACAGCCCTGCATAGGGGCAAAATATGCAAAATCGTGCGCGCACGCAAAACGAGAAAGCAGACACGAACGAGAGATAGGCGACTTACCAAGTTTTCGGTGTTGTAGGTCTCAGCAAAGGCTGGCGGAATTTGAAGAAAACGGTGAGATAGAGGGGCTTACGGTACCTGACCGCCGCGGGTGGGCTGCTGCAACCCCATGACGTGCGCGCTTGCCCGAGACCCCGCCACGCTCCTGCCTTCTTCATCAGGCAGAAATCTCTTCGGCAAGAGTTATCGTTGATACCATAGCATATTATCTCAACATCCCAAGGCCCGTTCGTTGACTCTTATGGCCTGCGTGTTCACTCTTCTCTTCTGCCTAATAATGCCCTTCTGCGCAACATCCACGAAACCTAAGAATTCGTACCCTGCTATGGCTTCAGGTCAGCCCAACGCGAAGTAGGGGCCACCTTGCAGACTGGCTAGTATTGACTCAACTCGCGCAAGGGACAGTGAACTGGTCATAACAAGTAGATGAAGGCTGCCAGAGCAGCTTTAACTGAGACTACAGGGCGGCTTTAAGTAGCCAAACAAGGCGCGTGAGCGCGGTACATCTCCAAGATCCCAATGCCTCCAGATGCCCCCTAGATACTACATTTTGTTATAACCCAGATGCACCGTATAAGAACAGCGTATAAGAATAAACCCATAAAGATGCGCCCTGCGTTCCCAATCGCCAGTGATCAGTCAAGACCAAATTCGGTTCGAGGCTTTCCACCGAAAGGAACAAGATGGCAATAAAGCCGCGACCTGCAGCTTGTATACAATACAATGTGGTATCACGCCCAAATAAATGTAACGCCACCGTAAATCAAAGTCAACGCCGACGCTAAGCAGTCTTCCAGAGACAAGCGTTCTCTCTTCGCTTTCGTTGCGGGTATTTAGCAGAAGTACAGATCATCTGTCAGCGGAGGAGATCGTCAGGATTTTGCACGTGCCAACCATAAATAAAATGAAGCGGTATGAGAGATGGAAATGAGCGACTGGGGTGGGTACGGTAAAGACCGACAGCTACAAAGGAAAAACAAAAGGAGTGGCGTGGTGTGGCGGTCATGCAGTCTGCCTGAACGATCTCTCAGCGCTTCAAAATAGACACTCTACTCGTGCTGAGACAACCTGCTGTGTGAGGCTGTGCTCGATCGCTTTTGTATGTCCAAAAGCTTGGCCGAGCCGGCACTAAGGTGTCGCACGTGGTGTTTCCCAAAATCCACGCTCTTTGCACGTTGTACCGTGGCTTGCTCCGCTGAATCGTCCGATTGTGGCGAGTCCGGCTCCAGGTCAAGCGTTTTCCGGGATTCGTCGGGGGTTGGCGCATCGGCGTCAAACATGGTAAGCAAGCCTTCAGCAGATTTGACACGGACGTTACGATGTACAACGGTGGGCTGGCGCGCAACGCCATCTTTGACATATTCACTGTCTTCGGACGTTCGCACAGGCGGTGTAGCTTCATCTTCTTCGTCAGATTCGGCAGCAGCATCGAGCGTGGCCATGGCAGTGCTGCTGGCTTTCCTTCCCATGAGATCGCTCGACAGATTGGATCGGCGAAGCTCGTCAGCCTGAGGAGTTAGTCTTTTGAAATACTCGTCATCTGCCATTCCAAGCTCTTCGAAAGAGTTGTTGAAGTCAGGATTCTGCTGTATAGCCGAGGAGGAAACGCTGGATCGCATCATAGACTTGTTCGATATGCGGTTGACTGGCTTGCCTGACAACCATGAACCCTCTGAGTCCACTGATGCAAGCGATTGTGACATCTTGTTGCCTAGTGGTAGACCCGGGCTAACGGGCGAGTCCGAACGAGCATTAGCTGCCAACCCAACCGAGCCGACACGGAGGTCTGTTGGGTTGTGCATTCGGCGACGTGCAGCGATGGCACTTGTCGAAGGTACCTCTGGTGACGCCACCCGGGAGTCGGGCGGAGAAATAGGGAATTCGGGCAGGTCCTCCCTGAACTTGGACATTGTACGACGAGGAACGCTGGACGGTCTTTTGATCTGAATTGGGGCGGTCGGTACAGCTGCGACCAGATGAGCCGGAAGTGGTTGGCGAGACATGGACTCTCGCGATGTGTTTGAGAAGGAAGCCTCTGAAGGAGTGGCACGTCCCGGTTCTTGAGAACTTCGCTTGCCTCGTCGAAAGAATGAAGCAAACGCACTCATCCGTCGCCCATCTGAGCTGCGGCGGCGGAAACTAGAGCCCTGCTTGGAAGTTGTTGTGTCGATGGTATCGACAGGATGCAATGAGCCACTTCTGGTGGGGTCGTGATACGGTTCGACGGATTCGAAAGGTGACTCTTCAGCCACCCTCTCGGAGAGCAACTCCGGCATCATGGAGACATTCGATGGTCCTCGAGTGTGGACAGGACCAGCAATGTTGCCTCGAGAGTAGCGAACGGCCTGGGCGTCCGAGATGATCATGTCCTCCATGGGTGTTTCTATTGGGGTGGGCAATTGGCCGTTATCGTTACCCGTGGGAGTGGTAGGCTCCAATGTCTCGAATGTCTCGAGATGATGTAGGGGCGGTGGTGTGAGGGGCCGCAACCATGGTGGAGTTGAAGGGGTTGCTGGGCGTACATCCTCCATTGGCACTACAGGCTCTTGTGTTGGTAGTGAAGCACCTTGGGTGGACCCTGCTGCCTCCTTCTCGATGCCGAGTCCAATAGCTCCTACTGCATCGCTCCGGATAGGTACTGGTGGTGTGCCTTCCACGGCGGCATTCTGTTTTTCGGCACGTCGTTCGAGCCTTCGACGCAGACGCTCTTGATCTGCCTTTGCCTTCTTCTCATGGCGCCGTTTATCCCTGTCCAGAATCTCGCGCAGCGCACCGGCATCGAGCGTGTCGGCAAGGTCATCGATTCTACTTGTCCTCTTCCATTGCTTGTCTTCCTGGGAACTGGTAGGCCTCCTCCCGCTGCGAGAGTTGCCTCTTTCTAGTCGAGCCGTTGGTGACGAGCGATCGCCGCCGTAGTAGTATTGCGAGCCAACGGAGAAGCGGATAGTCGGTCGTGGTGCGAAGATGTCGAGGGCGCTGACGCGGAAGGCACGAAGCTCGGAGTTGCCGGACATGGATGAGTGGATCGAGTCTTCTAGGGGTATGGAAATGTTGGACTGCGGGCGCTCGAAGCGTGCGTTGAGGCCAGCCTTCACCTTCTTGCTGTCTCGACGCAGCATGCCGCCAGAGTTGGCGGCAGGTCGTTTCTGTGGCATTGGTAGAGTCATGGCGCGGATCTCCTCTTCGCGTATGTGATCATGCTCCTTTCGCCTCTTGCTGGATTTGCGGCGCATCAGGGATGTTGCGTTGGGAGGACCCCTGCGCAGTGACTGGGGTCGCTGCAGCTTCCCCCGCTCTCTTGCCGTGTGCAGGCTTGTGTGTGAAGGGGAGTGGAAGTGGTAGGGCGCCGCACTGTAGTCCTGGGTCACGGGTCGTAGGTGAGGAGAATGGGCGAGGCGAGAGTGGCGTGGCAGGGCGGTGATGTCTTCAGCACTCATGTTGAGGTTGGGCCGACGCGCCTCTTTTGCAAAGCCAGGGTCGCGCGGCGGGTCGCTAAAAGGATTCGACTTGTCGACGTCGTGCAAGGACGCCGTGGAGCGCGAACTCGTCCTTCTCCGGCGTGCGCCGCGCTGGCTGGGCCCATGTTGCAGGGCATCGCTGCTTGCGCCCTGAGCAATGATGGTTTGCTCTGCGACAGACCGGCTCCTGTCCGTAGCCGCCGCGGCGCGACCCTCTTTTAATTTAGCGGCTCGTCCGCTCTTTCGCCCAAACGGCCACTGCATGGGTGCACGTTGGCCGGCCTGGCAGGGACTTGGGCGGCGGAGGTAGAAGTGGTGGTGGTGGTGATGGTGATGATGGTGGTGTGCTCAGCTCTTCGCCAGCGTGCAAAACGTGACTACGCGAGGTGCACTGGTGCTCTCGGCCTATCTAGAGTTGGGACCACTGCACTGTCGGCTAGAATGCATCATGTCGCGGATAACGGGCAGGGTGCTTGGCGGCAGCGGGCGCTGAGGCGAACAGCAGCGTGGGCACTGGGCAGACGTCAGGGTAGGGCGTCAGGACAGGCGTCTGAACGGGCGTTGAAATGCAAGCCGGCGTTGTTGCGGAACTGGGAAACTGGGAAGCAATTCAAAGGACGGCAGAGAAAGGGAGAGGCGGCCGTGATGATGGAGCGAACACCCTGGGCCATGGGCTGCTAGACGGCGTGTGTGATGTAAGGGGACTGACAGTCACGCAGCGGCGCTGCTGAACCTTGAAAAGGCTCGGACTGCTGTGACGATGAAAGCTAGAGAGACCCCACCACGAGACACGCCAAAAATACCCCTTCAGCGTTCTGGTTCGGGGAATTGCCCTGGCGCATGCTGGGTCACTGGGTCGCTGGCTCCGCCGGCGCCACTCCTTCAACGCACAGGCAACGGCTTCTGCCAACGAGTAACCACTGACGCATCCTTGCGCCGCATGGCTGCTCAAGCATTGCTCTCGCAATATCCGGATGGCTCGAGACATGGCTTCCAGGACTCGCAGCATACTTTACAGCATTGTCACGAGAAACGATCAAGTGTGACTGGCACCGTCGTCAATTGGACGCCAATCATGCTTCCAGTTGATCGCTGACGATTCCTCCGGTCGAGCCTGCCCTTTTCACAAGCAGAAGGAAAGCGCGAGTGCTAGACCCACTGTGGCTACGCTACTCAACGCCTCGTGTCCGCCATGGGATCCATGGCCGCCACAGCCCTCGTTCAACCGCCAGCAACTGGTCCCCATGAACTGTGAATTTCCTCGAGCACCAGTTCAATCTCTCGACCATAGCTCACAGCAAGTCGAGCCTCTCACGTCAACCGCTTCATTTCACGCCGTCAGTGTAGCCTACGGCTAGAGACAAGCTCAGTGACGTCTGCAGTCTCTAGGCCTGTTGCTAGCGACAGATCACGCTGAGGATCACGGAACGGCGCATTCGAGTGCTGCAGGAAGTATCGAATCCGCGGAACGTGGAGAGCCACCTCGGTCTGGTAGCGTCCGCCAGCAACGGTATCAACACTAGCCGTTGTCCAGGTGCGTCTCCTCCAATCACCTGTCATCGACCTCAGCTTCTACGGCAGACCTCCCTACACAGTAGTAGAAAGACATGCTTGTTGACAACGTTTTGCAATTCCCTCGAGGTACCCAGGCCTTAGGAGCCATTGATGCAAGCTGAGCTGTCCAGTTTGATCATTACGTATCGCACACTTCATGATCACGAGCACATCGGTCTAGTCGACGCAACAACTCGCGCAGCTTCATATGCATTGTTTTCGTGCTTCTCGTGTAAAAGCAGCCTCTTGAAGTTGTGTAACAGAGAGAGCATGGCATGCAGCTGTTTCAACTACTCAATGTTGTGTTCGACCATGTCTCACCTTAGGCTGCATGTCTAGCAGCTGCCCTCAGGAGAACCGTGAGTCTCTCAGGTTGCAGCTCTCCAGATCGCCTTGTTGATGCTGCGACAGCAATTAATCAAGCATCCACTGTCGATACCTGCCGCATCGCCGTGAAACAATGTTTGGCTCACTTCGACTTACCGGCGTTCCAGGATCTTCCGGGGAAGACGCACAAATCGCGGTACGCCGTCAGGCCTGGGCTGCTTTTGTGGGCCCGACCGGGACCCTCGAACTCTCCGGCTCCTGCATGCCGGCACGATTGCTTCGACTCCTGCATGTTGATCGACAAGTAAACATGACATTACACATGTGTGCTATCTCCTTTTTCCTCGCTGAACTCAAACATAGCAGACATGAATCCGCATGCCATCTCCTGCCATTGTAATGCTTCTCGGCTTGTGCCATACCGCTGCATGGGTATGTATACGCCTAGACAGCCAAGCTCGAGCTCAGACGAAGCTACTGCCCATAACAGAATTTAGCAGCCAATCCTGCGAGAATGTGCTGTGTTGTACAGCTAAACTCGACAGCTCAGCGTGCTTACACCGCAGCAGTCACCGCAACGGGGAAGCAGACGCGTGCATTGAAGCGAGGCCACAGCTTATCGAGGATCTTACCAACAATTTCCGAGTTGCTGGGACGAGTGCCAATGTGTCACGATCTTCATCGATTGTCGTGGAACGAAGCACCTAGCCAACAGTTGACTTCCTACGTGGCCTCTTATCGGTCTCTATCGAGTCGGAAGGATCGTTGTATTCTTCAACAGTTGCTCCTTGCGTACAAGCTTGCAACGCTGTCTGATGCGACAAGTCGCCTTTGAATATCGGTATGCAAAGGGATCTGAACTCGTAAGACAGACCGGAGCAACATTGTAGTTCGCTTACAAGCAGCCATCTTAGCATGATTCCATCGATACATGCGCATCGGATGTGTTGGTCTTGCTTTGCAGTTCTTTGGAAACATCGATCACCACGTCGATGGTCGTGCAGTCCAGCATCTTGTAGTGAAGACATAGCCATCTTATGCTGAGCATGCAGCTTAGGTCTCTCTGTTGCTTGCTACGTTCTTACCAGTGGTTGGAATTAGTCCCTTGACGAGGCAGACGTACAAAGATCATACATGTGTGAACAAGAGATGTGAGCATGCTTCATCATCTATACGGCTCCAGAACAAAGCGTGTTCGCGCCTGTCCAGATGGATTTCTTAACTCTGAAAAGTCAACAATTGCACCTAGCATTCATTCAGGCTCCCATCACAAGCCAAGTTACCAGTGGCTGTACAAACATGTCCGTTTTATTGCAGCCATTGCTTTGCCGTGTGATGAGTTACCCTGTCTAAACCGGGCTTACCGCATCGAGTAAGTGCTGTTCGTTCCTTGCCAACGCTTTGTTGACAAAACACGACTGTCGGAACATCAACACCGCCGCATCATAGCGAGTTCGAATACAACATCATACCGCCGCAACCGCCTGGACACCGTAATATCATTTGCACCCCATCATGTCTTACGGTCCGCGCATGAGCATGGCTCCGCGCACCACGTCCCATGGAGCCCACAATCAACGCACGCCTGCACCGCAAGAAAACGATGCTTTCATGACACTGGTATGCGCTACAGACCGTAAAAATGACCAATACTGACACACATAGCCTGACTCTGAGATTGCCGGATGCATAACAGACATTGGCATCACTTTCACCGTCGCAGATCTCCAGAAGCCGAACCCTCAGATTATACAAAAGGTCTTCGAATGGCTGGCGGAGCTACTCATGAACACCACCCGCGAAGTGGTTGCGCCGGCTATGCGCGCTGCCGCAGAGGACATGTGCGGCGATGGTGCTGAGCGTTTGTTCACGAGCGACACGCGCGATTTGATGGCCTTTTTCGTCATTCTCAAGAAACTGCTGCGCGAGGTACGTGCTACCGCGACCACCGAATCAAGAAGGGGACCTTGAGCTGACTCCTTGAAGTGTGGCATCCAAGACTTCACGTTTGCGGACCTCTACAAGCCAACACATCATCGATTGGTTAAGATCTTCTCGTACATGATCAACTTTATAAGATTCAGAGAGTCACAAACCGGGGTCATCGATGAACACTTCAACAAAGCTGAGCGTACGAAGCTCCGCATCGAGCAGCTGTACAACGACAAGGAGGCGAAAGAGATGCAGCTCGCCGAGCTCCAGCGCAACCGATCAGCCACCGAGAGGCTTATGCAGGAGAAAGAGAAGCGCAACGCAGAACTCAGGAACAGGCTGTTAGAGCTGAAGAGAGGTCAAGAAGCGGTTGTGGAGAAGCTTGAGCGCGCAAAGGCGGAGCAGGCCAGGCTTAAGGAGATGCTGCAGCAGAAGGTTGAGAACAAGGAGAACGTGCAGCGCGAGGTCATCAAGTTGAAGCCGTATACCCAACAGAGCCCGACGGCACTGGAAGACTCACTGCGCGACCTCAATGACCGACTTTCCGCCGACAAGAGTTACATTGACACTCTAGACCGCCGCGCCCGTGCCTTGCAAACTTCACACGACTCATTTGGTGTGGTCACGGCCGACGTCACATCATGCACACGACTTCTGACAGACGTGCAAGCCGATCTGGCCAAGGAAGAAGAAGAGTTGGCGAAGGCATCACGGCACCGAGACGCGCTTGCAGACCGCAGCAACAACGTTAGAGACGTTGAGAGGCAGGAGCGACTTCTGCAAAAACAGTTGAGCAACGTGAACGCGCGAACTGAAAAGCTGAAAACAAAGGGCGATGAGGAGGCAGAACGCGCAAGAAAGCGCATGGAGGAGCTGCGCGATACACATTCCAAACTGACGGAAGAGCGAGGCGAGAAGGGTCGCGACATGGAGAGGCGGCGAGTGCGGATCGAGCAGACGGAGAAGAAGATGGCGGAGCTCAAGGACAACATTGAGAACGAGGTGCATGCTGCGCACGACGAGTACCTGAAGATGGAGAGTCACATCAAGCTCTACATCACGGAGATGGAGCAGAGCATCTAGGAGTGCTGCGCTGTGCGCACGACTTTACAGAGCCCGGATTGGTGTCCTTGAGGTGTGATATGAGATATCATGCATGGCGTTTGGGGTTTAGTGCTTCTCGATACCTCCGTCCCTTTTACGTACTTCAACACGATGCCGTAGAAATTCCACACTACTTCTTCGTTGTCCATGCAGCTATGTCTAATCTTTTGGAGAGCGAGAGTGAGGAACGTGAGCGTCATGCACATTTGCGTCATTAAGTATCTATGTATCCTACGCTTGAAAACAACGCCTGTGCCATGCATGCATGCACGACTAACTACATGTCAAGACACGAGGGCACTCAATTACCACACGGTATCACTCAAACCCCTCAGCCAGCGGATCGCTCTTCTCGCCACGCTCCAGCGCTGGGCTCAACGGCCCAGCATCGCCCGCAGTCGCAGGCGCAATCAGGCTCTTCCTGTGCGCACGCGGACTCTTATCCAGCGTCTCGGCCACGACGTCGACGTCTAGGTCGACGCCCGCGGGCTTTCCATCGGTGTCGTCAGCCTCCTCTGGACCCGGTGCGAAACCCTGGTTCGCGAGTCGAAGCCCGAGGATCTGCTGGCGCAGGTCGTCGATGAAACGCTGCATGTCGTCGAAGGGGAGCTTGACTGCGGCGCCGTCTCGGGTCTCGGCGCGCGTGTTGTAGAGTCGCAGAGCGGTGTCGAGGCACTTCTCCGCCTGCTGGCTGCGGTCCAGGCGCCACCATGCTTCGGCAGCCAGCACGGCCCACAGCGCGGCTTTCCGGCGGCGGCTGCCCAGGCGGTAGGTCCCAATGCCGGTGCGGATGCTGTAGCATGCTGCTATGCGTTCTGTGACGAGGGCGTGACCGATGCTGCCTACGAGGCCCGTCTCGAGGATGCGGGTCCCCCAGCGCGCGGCGTCGTCGGCGGCGCTGGAGCCCCGCAAGCGGAGAAGCTCCGTGGAGAGGGCGAGAGTACGGAGGGCGTAGTAGGGTGCTGCGCTGCGTTGACGGTCGGTGTACGAGTAGGATGCTGCTTCGATCCAGGCGTCTATGTTCTCGGTTCTGTTCTTCGAGGAGAGGGGTGTTGGGGCCATGAGTGCGGATAAAGCGGCCATTTCGCTGGCACCAGCAAAGTGCCGCCATGCTTTGTCGTTCTGGAAGTCAGTGCGTAAGATGTCGTAAGTGGAGAGCGCGAGTTTCCAGTCTCGCAGCATGAAGCAGTAATCTGCTAGCCGGCGCATGATAGCTTCGGGGGCGTCGGGGCGGTAGAAGCCTTGCAGGCTGTCATAGTTGGAGTTGGATGAAGGGGATGCGGAGGCACTGTTGCGGGAGCTGCCAAAGGGGGTCCAGCGTTTGGAGAGCGACATGAAGCGGCCTGAAAGACCACGGCGACGAGATAAGATCTGTTCGTTCCAGGTCGCCACACTACGCTCCATGTTGGGAATTATGGATTGCGTGACGAGTTCGCGGATGAAAGTACGTAAGCTGCTGATATCGGAGTCGGGAAAGTAGGGTGTGGGGTCATCGATGTCGTCTGTAGTTTCTATGAGGGCAAGTCAGTGCATAGTTGGGAACTTGCTGCTGCAAAACCTACCTCGCTTCTGAATCTCTGCCAGTTCCTCGCCAGCAGAAATCCATTCGCATGTTGGTAGTCGCACGCTGTCGTCGTCTGAAGGTATGCACTCCTGGCTCTTCAGCCGCAGGAGGTGGCAGTGTAGACCAAAGTGTCGTTTCATCGAATCGAATGTTTGGTTAGACTTTGCAATGTCTCCGTTTTCCTCGTCGTGCACAAGGACGTAGTACCGCAGAAAGTCGTTCTCCACCCATTGTGGGAAGCGCAAGTCCCCATCGTGCTGCCTGTTGTACAACCTTCGAAGTTCTTCAATGGGATGTGGATTCGACGAGCTGATGGCTATGATACCTGCCACAGGGTGTGCAAACGTCTCGTGAGGGACGATGGGTAGGCCTGACAGCAGTCGCCGTAGGTAGAGGGTATAGAAAGGCGAGGCAGAGCTCTCTGTCTGTCTACTCGGCTCGCCCTTGCTCATGTAATCTGACGTTGGATCTTGATGGTTGAACTCGGAGTACTGCAAGTGACGGTCCACCACTTCCTCGATCTGTGGCACATCTCCACCTGTCCGTCGTGGCCGCCGTGTAGACTCGGTAGATGCGCGCTGCCCCCCGCGCAGGTCTGGGTATGCATCCTCGACGCCCACAAAGCGTACGCCAAAATCGTCATGGCTCTTGCTTGCGCCAATGCTATCTCTTACGGTCACCTTGCCCGGGACCTGCTCGCCAAAGGGCCTGAGTAGCTCTAGCAAGCCTCCATCCAGTCCCTTGCCCCTGATGAGATTCTCCGTCTCGGCATCTGCCAACACGGCGATGTGTGGCACGAATGCGCGCTGTACGAGCGTCCTGTACTCATCAGACACGCCTGGCGGCAGACTGGTGGGCGTCCGCGTCCCACTGGATCGCGCGCCCGGCGAGAAGACGGAGCCGGGGGCGGTGGAGGCAGTCGGTGTTGCGGTGCCGGAGCTAGGGCGTGAGGTGGTGAAGGTCGAGATGCTCGTGGTGGACTCGAACAGCTTGGACAGGCTTGGATTCGAGCGGCGGTATGGCAGCGACGCCAGGGACGAGGCAGGGGACCCGCGCTGCCTGGGTGGTGTCGCCGAGGCTTCTACGCTTTGCGGGAAGTTGGGGGGCTTGGGCATGGCATCTTGCGGCGGCGTCATGGGAGGCTAGGGCGGGGCGCCCGTGGGGTTGTGAGTGCGCGCGGGCGGTCTGGCTTGTTTATCGGCATGTATTCTGGGTCGGGTCGCAGGCGGCAGCGGCGGTAGACGGCTTCGATGGTGTGCAGGGCGCTCGTGGCTGCTGGCGTGCGTGGTGAGGTGACGCTGTTGCTGTGCTTGCGGCCGCTCAGCTTTCTGACTGGACGAAGGGCGGCATCTCCATGCACATGCACGCAGACACACCACCGCCCCAACTGCACCCCTCCTGCTCTTGCGCTCTGCCTCTCCTGTCGCTCCTTGATTGCATTTCCAAGAATCCAGCAATGTTCAGAGAGCTGTAAACGTCAAGAGATAGCCCCAGACCCACATGCATGTCTTTGAGTCGAGCCTGTCGTTTGTCTTCATCGCGAGCAATTTCTCTCTTGTACAAACGTGACTTTACTCCACCAACCACTCGACTCACCACTTCACCCCAACAAATCTCCTCGTTCACAGTTGCTCTGCAGCGCATGTCAACAACAGTGTCTTCGCCCCACCTGCAAGAGCGGAGTGCAAAACGACGAAAAATAGAAAGGCCATCCCCTCGACTCATCCATCCATACGGCACAATGGCTTCACAAACACCACCAAACTCTGTTCAACTCGAACTCACAGAAGTCGAGACCAAGCTTCGCCAACTTCTGCTCGATGTGGCTGCCTACATTGATGAACAGCCCGCTCCAAAAGGGGAGGCAACTGCAGTGGAAGTACCCGAGAGCCTTGCAAAAGAGAAGATTGTACTGCGATGGACCGGAGGCTGGGTGCGCGACAAACTGCTGAAAGTGGGCAGCCACGATATTGACCTTGCCATCAACAAGATGACAGGGGAGCACTTTGGCCTCAAGCTGCAAGAGTACCTGGAGATACCCGGAAATGCCGAGAAGCATGGTCTGATTGAAAAGAGCGACAAGACAGACAAGCTCAGCGGCAAGGACAAGGCGAAACGGATTGCGCCTGGCCTTCACAAGATCGAGGCCAACCCAGAGAAATCGAAGAATCTGGAGACAGCAACAACTAACATTATGGGTATCGACTTGGACCTCGTCAATCTCAGGAAAGAAACGTACAACGAGGTCTCCCGCAACCCCCAGATGGAGTTTGGCACTGCCGAGGAAGATGCTGTCCGAAGAGACGCTACAGTCAACGCCATGTTCTTCAACCTGCATACATGCCAGGTCGAGGATTTCACAGGGCAAGGCTTCGACGACATGGCGGCCAAAATCATCCGGACTCCGCTCGAGCCCGTCCAGACTTTCAAGGACGATCCACTTCGAGTGCTGCGTCTGATCCGTTTTGCTAGCCGGCTGGACTACATCATCGAGCCCGAGACAGAAAAGGCTATGGCGAATCCAGAGATCCAGGAGGTGCTCAAGATCAAGATTAGTCGAGAACGTGTAGGCATCGAGTTGGAGAAGATGCTGAAGGGCCCCCGACCACGTATGGCGCTCGAGCTCATCAACCGCTTT
Source organism: Phoma sp. RAV-16-625 (assembly GCA_004335185.1). NCBI lineage: Eukaryota > Fungi > Ascomycota > Dothideomycetes > Pleosporales > Didymellaceae > Phoma > Phoma sp. RAV-16-625. Next base: position 179,122 of record SAUA01000019.1, read on the forward strand.
GGCCTCTACCGAACCGTCTTTACCGATCCTACAAGAGACCTTCCAGCCGAACCCGAGACAAGCCTCTTCCAGCCGGCTTTCGAGTTTGTCGACTCTGTTGTTCAGGGCAACTTCAAGGATTCAGTGATTGCAGACCACCTTGTTCGCAACGCGGACGAGCAGTACCTCGCTTGGATCTGCGCAACTATGATGCCGTGGGCTGATGCACCTACTGTTCCCCATCAGAAGCCTCTGCAGCGACCCTACTTCTCTGCCTATCTCGTAGCTCGGGAAGGGTTCAAAGCGCCTAACAAAGTCTGCGATGTCGTTGCTGCTTCGCTAAGCAGCAGTGAAGAGATCCGCAGCCTGGTGGCACAGTGCGCACGAGGTCTCCAGCGTCCTGACACCATCAATCCCACGAGCGATGCGACTGCCAGAGATACATTGGGTATGGCGATCCGCCGTTGGGGCTCGTCATGGCGGACACAAGTCCTGTTCAACTTGATTTACGAGGTCGTGCTCGGCAGCACCTCGCAGGAGCGTAAGTAGCGGTCCCATGACTTTGAAGATCTTAACTCACACATGCCAGAACTCCTTCGCTCATACTCTGCCTTCCTCTCGCACCTCGCTAAGCTTGAGGTTCTAGACGCAGATACCTTCAAGCCTCTCCTCAAAGGCACCGACCTCGCCAAAGCCCTCTCCACCAAACCCGGTCCGTGGATGAAAGATGCCCTCGACGTAGTCATGGCCTGGCAACTGCGCAACCCATCAGCCACCGATCCAGCCGAAGCCATTGAAGCCGTCAAGAAGGCCAGAGACAGTGACAGTGAGCTTCCCCACCGTCTCGCCTCGCACTTGCTCAAGCTTACCATCCCACCTTTCTTCCCGCAGACTAAACCGACAAGCGCATTTGAGCTGTCCTCCAAGCCCGCTCCGTGGAAGGATCCGCACAACGACTGTGTTCTGGACCTGCTGGGCTGGTCGATCAGGGCGCTCGATAGGAAGGCAATAGAACAGAATTGGCATCTATTAGTCCCACCTATCCTGAAGATGATCGACGACGCCGAGGCCGAAGACAAAGCGAGGGGGTGTCAACTCCTTGAACAATTACTCTCCGCCCTCCTGTACCAACCGCAACCGAATGACGTCCCTACGAAACCCACCTCTACCCCCTCACCCCAACCCCCCGCCGCCTTCCTCGCGCGGACCGGCTACCACCAAGTCTTCGCCTCAACGCTCTGGCCGCTATTCACCCACATCCCCTCCCTGACCCCAGAACCCGAGTCGGTGACCATCTTCCAATCCCTCTACGCCCCGCTCCGCTCCCTCGCAACCCTCTCCGCCTCCCCAGCCGCGCAGATCCACCTCCTCGACAAACTAGTCCGCGAAGGCATCCTAGCACCCCTCTCGCACTTGCCCACGCCATCGTCATACCCAGATCTAGCCTGCGCCATCCTCGGCCAACTGCCCTCAACGACATCCCGCCTGGGCATCGAGACGGTCAAGCACCTACCCAGCTTAATCCCCCTGCTCACGTCGATGCTGCAAGACCCATTCATGCTGGCCCACGGGCCGCTGTGTCGCGCGGCGCTCGCAGCTCTGCAGAGCGTGCTGCAAAGTTCGTGGCCGCGGGTGCCTGCACACCGAGCGGCTGTTGTGCTGGGGCTGTGCGTGCTGAGACGGCGGTGTGAGGAAGAAGCCAACCACAACGCTGGTGGAGAAGAAGCGGTCTCGATGCAGATTCTACGACAAGTCAAGGCGACGGCGGGGCTGCTGGATGTTATTCTCGCCCAGAGCGAGGTGGGGGTGCAGTGGGAGGTGGAGAAGAGGGAGTTGGTACGTGCGGATGGCGGGTTGGAGGGGTTCTTTGAGGAGGGGGAGGGGGAGTAGATGGTGTGGCGTGTAGAGCGAATTTCGAGAAGTAGGCGATGCAGTGGAAAGGCGATGTAATGAATAAGATGGGAAAGTGATGCCAGTCTCCTCCATCCTAGGTGTAAGACATTCAAAGCAGTGAATTGAAGGCGTATGTATTCTTTCTCCTCCCTCTTTTTCTGACCGATTACAAGGTCCGTGTTCTCGCAAAGAAGCAGTATGCGTTCGGAGATTTTGGCTCGTGTGGCTCGTGTGCTGTATAGTGATTTCTAGTGCATATGTATATATGTGTACAGAGTATGGCAGCGTCTATGGAAGTGCAATCGTGACGTCGAAAAGACAAAGGATACGGAAAAGACAAGAGGGAAGACGCCGGTGGATGCAAAAGAGATGGATTAGGGTGTATGGATAGGGTATCATGCAGAGACTGGGAGGCGTGTGGATATGTACAGACGGGAGTCAAGGTGGAGAAGAAGTAAAGGGAAAAGGACAAGACATGACAAGAACAAATGGTGTATTGAAGCTATTGTATCCAGGACTTGGGCCGTGTGGGTTTCCAGCCTGTGCTGAGGTGGTTCGAGTTCTTCTTCTCGTGTATCTGGATGGTGGGGAGCGGGGGCTCTTCGCGTATGGAGCGGATGGCCGAGGCGGCGAGGGTGATGAGGGTGAGGAGCTCGGCGGAGGCGGCGCCCATGGCGGTGTAGAAGGCGACGCTCTGGTGGTTGTCAGCAGGGAGTAGAGGTCGGGGGAAATGAGTGCACTCACCTGCTCCTCGCAGACGGCGCGGTATTGGTAGCGCCCATTCGTCATGAGGCCCTGGTTGGTGCACGAGTAGCGGCCCAGGCTGGCTTTGCTCGCGTTGTCGAGCAGATGGAAGACGACGAGGGCGGCGGCCCACAGGACGACGCCAAAGCTGCCGACGACGATGCGGTACAGGTCTCTGGAGCGGATGGGGCGGCGGAAGGAGCGCTTGAGGCTCAGGGAGAGGATGGCGACCGAGGCCAGGAAGTTTGCGCCGGCGACGGCGACGAGGATGATGGTGGGGGCCAGGTTGGTGCGGGCGGGCCAGACCATGGGGATCTCGCCCTTGCGCAGCTCGAGGTAGCGGTTGCCCCTATAGACGCCGAGGGTGTGCATCAGCATGGAGACGACGGCGCCGCTCAGGACGATGATGAGCAGGCGCAGACACGAGCGCACGCGGCTGAGCCAGTGCGCGCGCGGCAGGATGTCGAGAGGCATGCGGGCGCTCAGGCGCTGGGGCAGGCGGGCGAGGTGGTGGGCGCCGTAGTCGTCGGGGCGCGGGTAGAAGGGGCTACCGGGGGGGCTCGAGGGGGTGCAGCTCGAGGCGGTGCAGCCCGAGGGCAACGGGGCAGGCGGGCTCCGTTGTGGCGGTGGATGTTGTTGTTTTGGTGGTGGTGGTGGTTGTTGTGGTTGTTGTAGTGGCAACGGTAGGGGCGGCGGCGACGTGGGGTGGTCGAGATGGAGATGTGGTGTTGACGTCGAGACTCGATGCGCGCTGCTCATGATCCTGGGCCGCTCGCCTCCAAGCACCGCGCTGTCTGCGCGCACGAGGTGGTCGTGGTCGTGGTCGTGGTCGAGGCCGTCGTGGCCGGGGCCGTGGCAGGCGGGCGGTCGCTGGGCGCAGCGAGTCGTCGAGGATGCGGCGCGCCCACAGCGAGACGGACGAGAGGGGCAGGGACAGTCGAGACAGAGGGAGCCGACGCGGATGCGGACGCCGTGTGCGAGTGAATGAGGGCAGGGCCTCGTCGATGCATCTCCTGTGCAGGGGCCCGTTCCTCTGGGCACTCAGCACTGAAGCGGGTGGGAGGCCGAGTCCGAGCGTGTTGAACAAGCCACCACCCTCCCCACAGCCACCCGACCGCCCACTGCCGGTCACCCATGTATTCATGTTTATATACATGATGTATTTATATACACATGTGTGTATGTGTGCATGCGCGTCTTCCAGCCGTATCCCCCATCCCCATACATTGCAACACACAGCACCTGAGAGCGTTGCAAGTGCCTCCGCACACCAGCCTAGCCCGCCCCCAGCCTTGTTCTCCCCAGCATGGCGCAAGTGCAGAGCTGCTCAAGCGAGATGGGCTGCCAATAGCGCCTCTTGCTGCCGCCCCATTGGCCGCCCGTTGGGAAGCCTGAGCCTGCCTGCTCCTTCATCGTGTTTGATTCCTGTCAGCGAGCCACTCATAACTCGCATCGATCGCTGCCCGCCAGCTGATGCACCGAAACACGCTTCGAGTCTTGAACAACCACCTGCTCCCGGTCCGCTTTGGACATGTCCGCCTGCATCCAGGCTAGCTTCCCGCAAATCACACGCGACGCGCGTCTGCCGGCCCCAGTGACTAGCGTCGAGTGTCTACCAGCTTTTGTTTCTACCGCAGTCAGGCTTCCCGGTTACGCTTACTCATCCACAACAGACAAGTTGACGTCAGACCTTGGTCTCCAACACCACTGCCTCTCACACATAACACATCCACCGCCATGTTCCTGTGTGATTGTTGCACACGTTGATAGCGGTCGCTAGGCAACCATGCGACAAGCATAGCCAGACCAACATGAGACCGCAGGCCTACTGTCGCACACGAGACACCTGCACGACATTCATCCAAGACTACATCCTACACTACCTCTTGCAAACGGCATCCAAGACAACTTCACTCGGCCATCCCAACCCTCTTCTTTCTCTCCCACTCCTTACAGCTTCCCCTTGATCAGATTCCCAACCATTTCCCGCCCAGTAACCCACGACGTGCGCCACAGCGTCGGAAAATCTAGCGTACTCGACAACGTATCCGCGTACCCAAAGAACAACATGGGCGGAATCCACCCCCTAGCATATTCCAGCGCAAAACACCCCTTGTCCATCTTATACTGCTTCACCTCCCCTCTCCGCAGATGGTGCACACTGCCCTGCGGGTACACCTCAGCCTCGTAAACCCCCCTGCCAGGCGCATACGCCAGCTGCTCGCCCTTGAGGATGTGGAAGTAGTCGTCAGCAGTGTGCCGTCCCGTGTGGCCCTCGGTGCCAACCGCCGTGCCGAAGATGATCAGGTACTCGGTCACAGAGGCGTGGATGATGTACATTGCCCCCATTGCGCCCCCGGCATTGTTAAATATCCACTCTTCATCCAGATTCACATGCCCCGCGTGATTCTTAGCCAGATTGTCCACAATGTACGACACCACGGCCGCGGTGTCGTTACCATGGACCTCCAGCGCGTCCTGCGAAAGCCGCTGCAGTTCCCGAGGCGTGAAGATGTAGAATCCCGGTAGGTGCGCATCTAGCATATACATTGCCGACGCAAGAAAACCGAGTATGGCGCCGATGGCGAGGAGTAGGCGCGGCATGTTGCTGAATTGCACTAGACGGCGATGCCAGGGATCGATATAGGTAGATAATAACTAGAACCAACGAGCCCAAGATACCTTAACTTATACACACGCACCCAAGAACAAAAACAAGAGATTTGAAAATCGTACGTCTTACACTCCCACAAACCCCTCAGTTCCGAAATTACCCACCGTCGAAAACGGCATGGTCGCTCGTGGCCCCCAGAGTAAAAGGGGGCCGCGGGTCCCGAAGATCCGCTATCCGGCTCTGCTGTCCTGGTACCCTATCTTGAGGTGAGGTGTGTGCGTAGAGTGGTAAGGAGTGGATGTGAATTAAGAAGAAGTATAGAGCTACAAGTGTAGATATCTAGAGTGTTAAGTTAAGTGTTTAAAGGTGGAATAGAGAGGCTTAGTTGTTAGAATAACACTAGACTTCCGAACACAGCCTAATACTATTTGCTTGCCTCTTAAGTATCCTCCTGTTTAAAAGACTAAGTGCTGTGTCTAGATGGGATATGGCTTACGACAAGATAGAGAATTAGGTTTGTGCTTTTTCTACTGAGCGTTTGGAAGGGGAATCATTGGATCCTAGCACGACACTCGTCTCGCGCAAGTATCTCGTCCGTCTTCGTCCTATCAAGCGCTTCACTCTGAGCTGTCATTCTCCTATACAAGCAATACTCTGCACCAGCTACTTCTTCGTAGCTACTCACACACTGAATGAAAACTCGCTGTTATTTATCTCCTATCAATAGCTAGCGAATCTGAATCCAAAGCCCTCCATTACATCCATCCCCTCTCCCAGCTACTTGCAGACCTCCTCATCACACCCTTCTTTTTTCCAGAGAAAACGAGCCTGTCTGCCGTCCATCTCCAATCGAATCAATCTTGAACACATAGTTATCACTTATCAAACGTCACTGCTCGTCTCTTGGCAGGCACTCGCCATCTGTATATGTGGTTTGAGCTCGCTTTGCCGAGTGTCGCGGGTTATGGACACCGGTATCAGAATACTACTGGTTTAATGCATGGACACAGAGGATGTCGAGTGAGCGTAGATCAGTTCAGTTCAATTGCGCCCTGTGACAGTTAGAAACCACCTCGATACTGGAGAAGAGACAAGTGAAAAAGACAGAGCGAAGAGTATTTTGATAGACTATGATTCGCTTTCACCGCCTTGCGTAGGTACGAGACATTAAATACACTCCCTTCCCCGTCCTCCGAGATCAGAGTAGATATAAACATATAAATCCATATTCCCGCGCCCTAAAAGCCGTAGCAAATTAACAGAAACAACGCCATGCTCGCTTTCATGGACCAGCTTCTATCTGAGCTGATCCGTCATTTGGGTTGGATGGGAAAAGTCTCTTTTGTGCTGGGAGCTTATCCCGGTTGTACTCCATACAGCGATTATTTTGCGCCAACGAGATACCCGAATTCGCGATACGATGCGCCGGAAATGCTGCAGGGGCTTGAACGCAGATGGCAAAGGAAAAAAAAGAAGAAAGTGCAAAATACCAGGCTCGAAAGCATATACACACACATGTCGCGTTCAGTCGTGGGCCGATGGCTCACCATACACCCACCATGCCGACGAAGCCGAGGAATCCGTCGACTAGACTGATCCAGTCCTGTCCGTTCAGGGTGCCGTCTCTCCGCTTCTCCCACAGTGCTTGCACCATCTTCTCGAGCTGCACTCGCCCCTTCTCGCCTGCGCTTTCTGTCCCGTCGTTGCGCGTGAGCTGCACCCGCCCACCGGCGAACTTCTCGCTCAAGTCAATCATGAAACTCGCCTCGCCGTCTGGCGGGCTGTACATTTCTTCTCGCGTTGGGCTCGGTAGCACACCGCCCCCTGCAGGCGCGTGTCCTGTGTGTATCACCACAATCTGCCCGTTCACCACCACGCTCTGCACATGCGTCTTCGCGGGTTTGAACAGCTTCCCCCTCACACTCAGCGTCACTAGGCGCAGCATCGCGGCTCCGTCGCCCAGCCGGATGATCCAGTCCTGGAAGGCCTCGTAGAACATTTTGTATTCTGTTTTGATGGCCCAGGTGTTGTAGCTGTAGAAGATGGCGAGGGCTTCGCGGCGGATTTGCGTGCTGACGCTGGCAAAGGGGTGCTGGATCTTGGTCCCGGCGTTTTCGAGGCAGTAGCACAGGGGCTTGGATTTGACGAGATCTGTGTCGAGGCGGTAGATTTGGTAGCGGATCTCGGGCGGGAGAGTGAGGAAGGTGACTGGCGTGTGAGAGCTGATCTGCTGGGTCTGGGGCAGGGCGATGCGCTCCAGGTGCATAATCTGCGATTCAAGGAGGGCGTTGGCCTGCTTGAAGACGGCCCAGTCGCGCTGCAGGGCCCGCTTCTCGTCCAGGTGGGCGCAATTCAGGCTGTGGTTCCGAGAATGCGGCGGGGAGAGAGCAAAGTCCTCGACGTCCATGCCGTCGCCATCTGCGTCTGGCAGGCATAGCGCGCTGAGCGGCAGCGTAAAGTCCGGCGTCGAGGGCATAGAGGTGGCTTGGCTGTTGGTGACCCAGTCGTCTTCCTTCTCGCCACGGTCTCGAAAGACGTCGGTGACATCCGAGTCGGTGTCGGTGTCCATGTCCATGCCTGGCTCGTTATAGCTCAGGCGGTACCGTGCCATCTTGGGCGGCAGCTCGCGTGTCGGCGAGCTCGGTGAGGGCAGCTGGGTTGCGGAGCGCTTGCTGGACGTGCGTGTGATGGCGCAGGTAGGAGACATCTTGCGGCCTCGCAGCTGAGCCGTGGCAGCGTCCTCGAGTACCTTGGCCGCCCTGCTTGTCCTGTTGGTTCTGCTGGTTCTCCTTGTCCTGCTCGCCTCTGCTCCGCTCTCACAGAGCCCGCAGCTGGTCTGTACGCCCGTGTCGAGCGCATGCAGCTTCGGCGAGCCGGCCTTCAGTGCTTCTACGTCGTCTGGGGGTGTCTGGCCGGTGACGGAGTAACGGCGTTGCGTCACCATGGTGGACGTGCTTCAGTCGTGCTTCAGTTGAGCAATGGGGCCGAGTGGCCGGAGCCCTACGGAGGCAGTCGCGTGCTATGTATGTGTGTGTCTACGTGGGCGTGCAAAGCGTGATGTGCTGGCAATCTGCACGCTGCACCCTCGTCAAGGCCTGACGCGCTTGGGTTGGGTGAGGTGTGTGATTGCGTGCGCCGTGCGCCGTGCGATATGGGTGGAGTGGAGAGACTTTATCGATTAGGTATCTGTGAAGTACAACAAAGCAGCAAAAGAGAAGGCAGTCTGCGCAAAGGAGAAATCAACAAACGGGTGCAGCTAAATGGGTGCGCGAGAGAGACAGTGACGTGACAGAGGAAAGGAGACGTCGAAGAGCAGAGTGAAATGAGAGGGACAGCAGTCAGACACTCGGCATGGGAGCACTGCGCTGGCACTGCGTTTCATACCAAATTATCGCAACCTTTCCCTCGTACACCGTACTTTTGCACAGCCCCCACCGCCTCTGCAACATGAACATATAAACACAGAACTGTACCCCCATGGCCTCTAGACGACGTGCCTGACAGCCATGCAACATCCCCCGGGACTGAGCCGCCGTGAGTGTAATGGCTGCAGTACACCATGAGATGGGCTCCAGGGTGGGAAAAGGAAAAACAGACCTCGTCACTTGCAATGCCAACAACGCGTAAGATACGCGACAAACTATTGAAAAGTGCGTCGATCATTGGCTTTCTTTCTGCCCTCGGCTCTGCACGTCTCCACATTTCGCAAATGAGAGCACGAGATGAGCTGCATCACACAACTTGATAAACCTAGCTAACGTCATGATGTAACTACTTGCAAAACGAGGGCAACCAAAGGTACAAATAAAACAGAGGAAAATTCCTGGTTTCTGTTGAAGAAACGTTGATACTCAGCCTAATTCATCCACTCGAGCCCTTGTGTTGAAGCAATGCTCGTCTCATTCTAGCCTCAGCTCTCGTTGTCCAGGTTCCTCACTTCTGGTGACCAACTGGCTCTCTCACCATAATATCAAGCGAAACGTTCTTTTCTGCCCGCTGCAGATGAATCGTGCGACGCTCCTCGAACCCAAACTTCCTGTAAATGGCCGGGTTGGTCGCATTGCTCGACTCGAGATAGCAAGCCTGGCCCGCTCGGTCCGCCATCTTCGTCACATGCTCAACAAGCTTGCGAGCGTGTCCTTTACCACGTCCAGCAGGGCGGGTGCCAAGGTAGACAAGGTACCACGTGTCAAGCTCGCGGTCGCCCAAGGTGGCGTGCATCGTGTCGTGGAGGAGAGGGAAGAACTCGCTGAAAAAGCGACGCTTGCCCTCGGCTGAGAGACGGTAGTTAAGGCGCCAAAGGCCGCTGCGGCAGATGGTAAGGTAGTCGTCCATGTTCTGACCAGGCGGCATCCTAAACACGTCAGTACAGTTGCTCAGAAGACGGTGTCATGCTATCATCTCACCAAAGCGCGACTGCCTCGAAGTCTCCAACAGTCGTCACCATTCCTTTGAGGATATGCGCGTACGTAATGTACTCCATAATCTCTACATGCAAAGCCCACTTCTCTTCGTCAGTCCAATGCTCACGGTCAGGCACATCGATGAAATAACGAGAAACGTCATCTTCTGCAAAAGCATCGGCCAGACAGGCTGCTGCCTGCTTGTACTCTTCCACTGTGACCAGGCGTACGCCATCGGCGAGCAGAGGTACAACAGCAGGAGACGGCTTCTGCTTGAGAAGAGCAAAGCTGGTAGGAACTTCATGCGCCTTTACGTTAGTAGACTTCAAGGTGTACTTTGTGTCAACCATGTTGTACGCAACTGGCGCGACTGGACCAAACGACTTCGCCATGATTGCGGTTTCGTCTTTGACTTTCTACTAGTATTCAGGTGGGATCGACCGCTTTTTCTGATGATCGGAACAGTCGTATACGCCAGCGTGGAGGTTATCGTTGGAATAGAGCGCGATGGCAAGGAGATGAAACAGTCGAACTTGGTATCTTTGGAAGAAAGATGCCAACTCCAAGCACTGCTACTGCATTGCAATTAGTATCAAGCGGATGTGGGCAGTCAAGTCGGGCTAGCAGGAGCCGTGACCGTCGATTGCCTGCCATAGTATACCTTTGCTACCTCGCGAAACGACTATGGTTTTAAGGGACGGGTAGTATCTCCTGTATGGACTTTGGAGAGCTGCGATCTCGAGACGGTTTCGACTCGAGATGGATAGCGTAGAGATTGGAAAGCTTGACGTAGATCAACCGACATCAATAGCCGATGCTGTGCAGGCTGCCTTGGAATGATTGGGCAGGTAATAGGGCGACGTAGAATCGTCGTACACCTTCTAGGACCGGCAATGGGCGGGCGTCTGTCGTTGTGCTGATCTAGCTCGTAAAGAGACGTGCGACAATAGTTGGACAGACGGCAAAACGTGACCTGCTCTGCGACTCGTTGATGGCTTGTCACAAGACCGATGACAGAACTGCTGTACACTGGCTTGGCGTCACGCACAACCGAGAGTAAGCACCGATTGGGATGCTGACCAGCTCGTACGTCAGTGGCTGACGATTGTTTGAAGGTCCAAGATCGTGAGTTGTTGCGGCTGGAGTGAGAAAGAAGAACAGTGTTCGAAATACTGAAGTAGAGTCTTTTGTGATGAAGATGGGAGCAGCCGCTGATATACTTCCGCCCAAGCCCTGTTAGCATCGCAAGCCCCCCAGATAGAGGGCGAGGCCGCGCTAGTGTCGCAGCGGGATCTACCTCTCGAACCAGTGATAGTGACTTTCACTGTTATCAGCCGCGCTTCTGATCGATGCGGCTCAAATGATAACGTTGCATTGCAGCTGAACCACGCATCGCCAGCTTCGTATCTATGTCGTTAGTTCTTTCCCAGAAGACTGCAGTTCTGAACACCAAACTGGACTCGAGTGAAGCGTACGGAGCGTGGCGTTTGCGAAAGTGTGGGGTGACTGGATATGGTTGGTACGTCGTCGCTTGTACCTCCTTAAAGAGGCATGGCGGCTCAGGGTACTCCTCGTCCCTCTCCACCATCGTGAAGACCAAGCCAGTGCCCGCGGCTCCCGAGTAAGATCGTTTGCCCGGGCAAGTTCCGCTGTGAGATACGGACGGTACCCGCTAGTTACCTATCAGTCGAGTTCGTGATCGTCCGCCACGTTGGTCATAAGAAGATAGTGATAGGAGAGGTTCATGCGCATGAGTCGGTTGTGCTGCAGCCCACGAGTACGAGACGTGGGGCGTGGTCATTTGACGTGTTGTTGTGATCAATTGCAGTGGTGGTATCTATCGCTGGCCGAGATCTTGCATGCGTTGCTTCATCCTTCGGAAGCAGATTGGTGCTGGGGCCGACCGTTCGGAACACTGGCGTTGACAGCCCCTCAGTACGCGCGTAAGCCCGTTGGGGGTATTGCGCACCTTCCTCAAGCTTCTGAAATATTCCTCCTTTTCAACATGGTATCATGAATTACTTCTTCCTTTACATTCTGCGAATCTCAGTCTCTCCAAGGTACTTCTCAAGGCCGGAGTTGAGGTGGCTCCACCACTCGAACAACATCGTCTCGCAGATCAACTTGAACCACGGTGTGAACTTGAGCGACTTATCTTGAAACATGGCCTTCAGCTCCTCTTGGGTGACAAAGCAGCTGTCCCGGACTTCGTTAGGGTTGATGTTGAGATCGACGTCGGCCTTGATAAAGAGGATGTAGTCAACTGTGCATCTGTCAGCATTGCTCCCTGCCAAGATCTGATGGTGAATGCAGAGGCCTTGGTGCTTGCACTTCTGTCCACACCTGGGCTGTCTTACCTTCGTGCTCACCCCACATGCCATCACTGGGTGCCTTGTAGTGTATCCTTGTCAAGAACTTGAAGTCATCGATGGGGACTTGAGAGGACTCGATGCCAAGCTCCTGGTCAAGCTTGCGGACCGCCGCACGTCGAACGCCCTGAACCGACTCCTCCAACGTGGATCCTGTCTCTCCAGGAATCCCCAACGGGTGCGAGCAGCAGGTGTTTGTCCACATGTCCGGGAACGTGATCTTCTCGGTAGCTCGCTGCTGGAGGAGGAGTCGGTTCTGGGAGTCGAAGAGGAAAACGGAGAAAGCGCGGTGGAGGAGGCCCTTGTTTATGTTCTCCATCAGGTGGCCTGTGGCGCGTCAGTATACCGGGCAAGAAATGGCGCATCCCATCTGGGCGGGGCGTGCGTGCGGCAATTACTTACAAACTTTCTTGCTTGCGCTTCCAATAGGCTTGTCGTCGTCGTCTAGCACGATGCAAACCTCGTCCATCAACTTGATCTGCTCCTCATCGTAGCCGGCGAGCGCATCGTCGTTGCGGGCTGAGTCGTGCGATCCTCCAATGACAGTTGTGTTGACTTCAGGAAACAGGCGCACAACGTTCTCGACTGTGATCTTGGGCTGCTCAGTAATGGCGGCGGTAGAGCTCATGATTGCGACGGATACGAGGACAGCAGGAAAGTCGGTCAAAGTGCTGGTGGGAAGTTGGGTGGGCGGCAATTGAAAATAAAGGAAGCCCCTGGTCGCAATGGACGGCTGAGCTGGACCCTGAAAGGCACGTGCTGCCCGACTCTCTCCCGCGGGGATCACTAACATGTGTGAGAGCACAATCAGATCAATGATTTGGATTGCTATTGACTACAGGCTTCCTTCCGCCCATAGAAAAGCAGCGTGCTCTATGTGCTGCGAAGAGCTGTCAAAGCCCCTCGATCTGAGGTATCTAAACAAAAACAACTTTTCCGTACCCGGAATATGCAGACATGTCGTGAAAGTACAATCCTCAAAACGGACGGAAAAGGAAAGCAGAAAACTCCGGAAACCCAACTTTGACACACACTCAAGCGTCTAGGCGACGGCAGCCGATCTTGTCTTCTTAGCAGCAGGAACCTCGGCCTCTGCGTCTGCAGCAGCGTCCAGTGCCCTCTTCTCGGGCATGCTGCTGAGCTCCTTCTCGGCCTCGAGGAACTTCTTCTTCTCCTCTTCGGTCAGTCCAGGCAGAAGCGGCTGCTCCTCCTTGGCGTGCAGGTTGTGGTGGTAGGTACGGATGATCGAGTCGGTGTCGTCAAGCGCGATCTTGCGGATATCGGCAATGGCCTTGATCTTAGCAGTGCACTCTTTGTACTGCGCATCGCTCATCTGCAGGCCAAGCTGCTCAGCACGGCTCTTGATGGCATTCCAACCAGTAAGCCTGCTCGCGAAGTGGACGTAACGAGACATGCCAAAGTCCTTGGGGTCAATGATCTCGTAGGTCGAGGGGTTGTTAAGGATAGCCTTGGCGTGGATACCGGCCTTGTGAGTGAATGCGCAGAAACCAGTGACATAGTTGTTGAAGGGGATGTTAACCTCAACAAGGTCGGCAACGAGATCCTCGACCTCCTTGAGCTTCTTGATGTTGTACTTGGAGAGGACGTAGTCGCGGTCTGCAACAATCATACGGGCCATGAGACCACCGAGAGGCGTGATACCGTTGCGCTCGCCGATACCAAGAACGGAGGTATCGATGTGAGTGGCACCTCCCTCAAGAGCGCAGTATGCGTTCGCAATAGCGCAGCCAGAGTCGTTGTGGAAGTGGGTCTCAATATCGCAAGAAACGACGCCACGAAGCGTGCGGACAAGGTCGTAGACCTGACGAGGAGAGGCGCAACCAACGGTATCGGCAATACCAACACGGTTGACGCCGACCTTGTCGACAGCGCTGTAGATGGAGAGCAGGTCGACGAGGTCTGATCGGAAAGAGTCCTCGGAGGAGAAGCGGATCTCCTTGCCCTTGCTCTTGACGAACTCAATGACTTCCAGAGCGGTGTTCTTGATGTATGTCATGTCCTTGCCGTGGCTGTGCTCGCGGAGGTAGCTCGAAGTTCCGATGACAACATCGAGTCCATCGACACCGGTCTCGACGGCAATCTTGGCATCGTCGAGATGGCATCGTACGTGGGTGAGGATCTTGGCCTTGAGCTAAGAAGGAGTCAGAGATTGATGGAACGTGATTTTGGTTAGCGGCCAGGTGGATGTGGAACGTACGCCGAGCTTGCAGATGGCCTCGCAATCGCGTCTTGACTGCTCAGAAGCAGCAGGGCTGGTCAATTCGATGTCTACAGGATGGTCAGCCCTCCAGAACTGGTTATGGCATGGTGCCGCGGAGATAGTACGTACAGTCCACGCCGAAGTCGTCGAGCGCCCTTGCGATCTTGATCTTGGCTTCGAGGTCAAAGTAGGCGTTGGCGAACTGCTCGCCCTCACGGAGTGTGCTCTCTACAAGAACGTTGTTAGCGCACCTCCTCGTCGATAGTGGTGATGGCGGTTTTGATGGAGCCGCTTTGCGCGATTGCGCGCGCTCCGAGTGCGGCGAAGAGAGCTGCAGATGACATACCGATGATCTTGAAGCGAGAAACGTTGGACAGGAAGTCGCCTACGGGCTTGTAGGGGCTGACATGGTCAGAACGAGGGTTGTTGCGTGTCTGGACGCCGGTGAAGCCATCATGGCTGCCGTTGGAGGTTCCGTTGGAGCCATTGGTTTGGCCGTTGGTGCCATTGGCTTGCTCAGGTTCGCAGGTGGGACACATATTGAAAGCTGGGTGTGAATGTGGATGAAGGAGGAATGGAGGCTGGGAGTTAGTGGGTATTTGAAGTCTGGGTCGTTATCACCAGGTGAGTCAAGAAAGCGCAGGTCAAAATTCTTCTGCTGGCCGATGATGATGAAAGCGCAGGGGCCGAGAGCAGACCCGGCCAGTAGGCGCTCCGCGCTCGCATGTGGGGGACGGCTGCGATAGGATGACGCACCCAGCAATTCACTTCACGCTTTGCAGTTTTTGTTCTCCCCACACTTGCTCGGAGCTCCCAAGTACGCGAGATCAGCATGCGAGCAAATCACATCCTGTCGGTTGGTGGTCAAGGCGGCAAAAATGTCTCACCGCCTCATCCTATGCCTGCATTTCAATATCCACCGCCGACTACTGCGCGCGACACAGGCCTCAAGTACTTTAGAATCCTGCGGCATCGGCATCCGCCCAGAGAGTGCCATGCATCTATACCTTTAGCTTACAGACCGATGAGTCCGAGTCAAGCGAGGTGCTCGGTTGCTGCTGCAATGCTCTTGTGGTGACTTCTTGCTGGCACAATTGACTGTCAGCTCTTCATCTTTGCTTGTACACCCCACGTGTACGACGTTAGAGAACCAAAGGACGACGAGGTCCTTGTTTGTGACTCCAGCGGAGATGGGCACCCGTAATAGTGATTTTCTCTTCTTTGGTGGAAATTGGGTGGCTATGTGCATGGTACTGCGAGCAACCCTGATGGCGATCATTCGTTACAGTCATACTGCGGAAGAACAACCATGTTCGGACGTCTTCATATCTCGCTGTCTTGAGCTCGAACTCAACGATCTCTCTGAGACCTGCTTTCATACCGAAACACCTCTTCGTCGAATTATTCAGCCGATGTCTTCGAACCAGCGCTTCTCGTATGTGCGTGTAGAGTACGTGAGGCATGTGGGATAATCACTGTGACATTGCCAGCTCGGTCAACAAAGTCACCTTCAGAGCAGACACTTTGAAGACTTGATTCCGTGCCGTGGCCCACAAGTCTCAAACACCAACTAGCCCAGCATCACAATAGAGTTGAAGAATTGGACAATCGTCAAGGAGCTAAAGATGTGTATCGTTCCTAACTACCGTCCATGTATGCAAAAGATCAAGTCGTATGCAGAGCCCAGAACGCCCGAGCCAAATTCAGGACGCAGGCCCAAGCACTTTGGCACCCGTCACTCCTGTTGGCGATGCATATGCAACCATGCCATGCTGTGTATGCTATGCAAAAGTAAACATGAACAGGAAAGATATAGTAAAAGCACACGCGCTCATGGCTACGCATGGAGGGGTATCATCATGTGTATCGTCACCGTCATCGTCGTCGTCCCTATGACGTTACTGTAGGTGTGCTCACGGCTGTTTCCGAAGCCGGAGTCGAAGTGGGTGGCGTGGCTAGTTGTGTAGACAGAGTTGTCTTAGCCGCAGTGGGTGGCACAGAGGGAGCCTGTGCCAAAGTATTTGTGGGCATTTGCTGAGGCGCAGGTGTCGTACCCGTGGATGCAGGAGTGAGAGGAGCTGGTGTAGAAGAGCGAGTTTGGACGGGCGAAGGTGTGGGGTCGGTTGTACGTAAGCATCGAAGCTTGAGTGTCAACTTTGGAGCTCGCACTCTTTGCTCTGGTGGTGGAAGGTCAAGTTGGGATTGCTGGAAGCTGGACATGACGCCACTCGATTCATCAGACGAGCTCTCGCTGCCTTCGGGTGTTGAATCAGAGTCAAAGAGATGTAGGGGCGAACGACGTTTTCGTGTCCGCGAGGCTTGATCGTCGTGCTCGCCATCTACACTTGGACTTGGCCGTTTCTTTGAAAGGCCTTCTGCGTTGAACTTTATGTGGGGCTCGCCCTCGTGAGGTCCTGTAGCGTTGCGTACTGAAGAGTAGTGTTCCCAGGTCTGTGGCGGTGTCAGTACATCCATGATCGAGTATCAGACTCTGCCCAACGTACATGGTAGGCGATGTGTAACGTCTTTCTATCGTCCTCAGCATTCAGGTCATCATTTTGCGAGTAGTACAGTCGTGGTGAGAACACGTAGGTGTAGTCAGCCTGCCACAGGCGAACATGCACGTTAAGGGCCGATGCAAACGCCGAAACCTCCATGTTATCCGCCCATTCGCCAGGTTGGCCCATTTTCTCGACATGCTCGTCGAACTGCTGCTGCAGCTGTTCTTCTGTATAGTATGTGGTGTCGATGCGTGTCGTCTGAGCAGTTGTAGTGGTGCGTTTAGGATTTCTCCGCAGGTTGTTCACAGCCATGTATTGACGGTAGAATTCCGAGTTGTCCCGCATGTGCTCGATAGTGGCGGTTCGAAGGACTTCGTGGAACTCTTGGTGGCCGTAGAGCTGATCAGACAGAGCATTGAACAGGCAGTTGCCTTGCAGACCGTCAGCGCTGAAGACGACAAAAACAAATATTCGAGACTCACCATCACCCCTGATCTTGCTGGCATATAGGCCATTGGTTTCTAAGATGGGAAACTCGGGTGAGGTCGCTCGCTGCTTGCGGGGCGCCATCTTGACAGCTGGTGCAGGCAGGTCGCGAGACAGGAGAAGTCGGTGTACAGGGAAGGAGGCACAGGTGGGGTGACGCGGTCATGGAGTGAGTTTGAGATGCAGAGTGAAGCACAGGCTGTGCAATATATTCCAAGCACAGGGCCAGCCACCACGGTTGGTGAAGGTGTTGGCCCGTAGTTGAGGGGAACGTGAACTCTGGATAACTTTGTGACGCGAAGCTCTGGTCGGCCGCAGGGAGGACAGGGATTGGCCGACTTGGCGACGTGAGAACAACAATCACCGCCCCTTGTCAGAGAGCTGTTGGAGCTACCAGTGTTCGGGAACCTGATGAAAGAACACGAATAAGCGCACAGCCAGTGCCAATCACGACGGTTTGGACCCAAGGTAACTTGCAGCGGAGAAAATAGGAACGGCAGGACTGGCACTGAAAATTTCTGCTACGTACCTCGGGAGCAACCGATGATGTCACGGTTCAGGAAGCTCACCTAGCTTTCAGTCCGGTGCATGGCCGACGGGTGGAAATGTTCATCAAAGAGACGAATGCAGCGCTGTCTGGGAGATGCCTGGGGCGCTGCCTGCTGCACTGCTGTACGTACCAGATGGTGAAAGGAGATTCGTGAAACACGCCAAAACGATCACAGCAAACGTTGCAGCCTTATGACTTGAGGTAGAAGTCAGCTTCTGGTGTAAACAAGACATGTGCTCGCGCGTTTTGTCTCGTGCCTGCTTCAGTGTGCGTGCCGTGTCGGCTGCGCCAATCACTTTGCGGCGATCACTTTGCGGCGGAAAAGCCTCTGACCCCACAAAAGGGCCTGTGGAGGAGCTCCAGATATGGTCCCATGGGCTATCTATAAAGCGTGATCTTGGCTGTTGACCAGTGATCCAGAGAATCCGGCAACGGCTGTCACTTAAAATGCCACAGACCAATATTGTTGTTGTTGGGTAAGCGTGACGGTTTCGAATTCCGTGTTCCCCAATTGGGAATTTCATGCAAAGCTCGTGCTGATTGGCATCACAGCGCCGGCGTCATTGGACTATCAACAGCCTTGGTGCTATCCAAGCACGAGCACTTCAATGTTACTGTCGTGAGCAAGCACATGCCCGGTGACTACGACATTGAGTATGCATCTCCGTGGGCCGGCGCAAACTTCATGCCTGTCGGCAAGGAAGGCAGCAAGCTGCGAGCATTCGAAAGAGCATCATGGCCAGAGGTAGATCGCTTGTGTCGAGACGTTCCGGAAGCCGGTATCCAATATCAGGAGTGTAGAGTGTACGGCAGGAAGAAAGACGAAGGCACCGCTGTTGGCATTTGGTTTCAGGAGCTGATGAAGGAGGACCCATGGTTCAAGGATCTCATGCCTGAGGTGCGTACTGATGACTTACCCCTTCACCGCGTTATCATCTGAGATGCCAAGAAACATGAGCGTGTCTGCTGCCAGCTTTATGCCTGGAGGGTCGCGGTCAAACAGGGTGCATTCGTTTCTTGAAGCATCGAAAGTCTGGCGGACGTATGTCGGCCAGGAATGGCCTGCCTGTATATTGATGTTTCACCGCGAATAACTCCACTGGCAACTCCAGATTCTCATATTGACTGCGTTCTAGCTTCGCATCCTAGACAAGTCAGAACTGCCCCCATCCTGCGATACCGGCACATCGTTCAAGTCCGTCTGCATAAACACGGCCATCTACCTGCCCTGGCTACTCGGCCAGTGCATCAAGAACAACGTAAAGATCAAACGCGGCGTCCTCGACCATATTTCCGAAGCGCCATCGTATCACACCTCTGGTAGTGCCTCGATAATTCTGAACTGTACTGGTCTCCTAAGCTCCAAGCTTGGTGGTGTCATGGACACGACCGTGTACCCTGGCCGCGGACAGATTGTGGTCGTGACAAATGAGCCAGGCGCCATGTATACCACATCGGGCACCGACGACGGCCCAGATGAGGCCATGTATATCATGCAGCGAGCAGCTGGCGGCGGTACAGTCATAGGCGGCTGCTTGCAGCACGGGAGTTGGGAGAGCCAACCTGATCCGAACCTGGCACAAAGGATCCTTCAACGAGCAATTGACATATGTCCAAACCTCGCTCCCAAGACGGGAAAAGTGACAGAGTTGAGTGTTACCAGGCATGGTGTGGGTCTGAGGCCGATGAGGGAGGGTGGGATCAGAGTGGAGATGGAGAGGATTGGAGACGAGTGGGTTGTGCATAACTATGGACATGCGGGGTATGGATATCAGAGTTCATGGGGGAGTGCATGGGAGGCAGAGAGGTTGGTGTTGGGAATTTTAGATCAGGACGGCGTGAGGGCGAGATTGTAAGAGGTGAGGTTATTCACCAAAAACATGTAACAAACACGATGAAAACCTCAAGTTGTTACTCAGGAGTCGCCTACTGAGCCCGTCTTACTATGCTTCACGGCCTCTATAACCCTCTCTTCTAAGTCCTTCACAGTCCCACTCTGTGCCAACCTCTCCTGCGTGCTGCGATCGAAAGTAGGCTCAACGTTGAACGCGTTCTTGCAGTATCTGGAGCGAGTATTAGGACAGTATAGCTTGATTGAGCACTGGCAGTACGTGATGAAATTCTCAAAGTCCGCCCGGACAAACCCTATGTCGCTCAGGCGCGTTTGTCCGTCCATTTGGAAGTCATCCGACTTCTTCTCCATAGCTTTGAGGATGGTCTCTACAGTGTCTTCGGGGTGCGGCTGCACGTCATCACCAGGGTTAGGCGAGCCGGCTGTCATGTTGGCAAGTGGTGACGGAAATGCAGAATTCGAGAACAGTAAGCTTGTTCACAATCTATGGACAGCCGTCCAACATATATCTTATATGCGTCACGGCCCAGGATCCGGACCAAAATCTGACTAGGATCGAAAGTTATGAGACATTTACTTGAAATACCTCAAATGTCTACGTAGTGTTGCCTGATTTGGGGTTCGGGTGAGACGCACTCACACGAGGACTATCGTTGCGGGGTAAGACTGTATGAGGCAAAACTATCTTCTTCCCAACACTACGGCTTCAAGGAATCAGCTCCTTCTAACACCCGGTTCTTAGCCTGGTGTCGTGACTGGTGGAGACCGCCACTGACGGTCTAGCAGGCGAATGGCTGTTGAGAAGGTCCCGCAGTTCACGGCATCAGTACAAGTGCACTGCGCAAGCGATGTACAAGCTGACACGGCAGACTCGGGAACGGTAACAGAACGCCTGGAAGTATGTCACCGAGAGTGCAAATCAAGCTTGTGTTGTGTCTGCTAGTACGGTTTTCGAGACATTGGGCCATACATTACTTCCCTTAAGGAAAATTAAGATTCTGCAGCCACGACTTGACGCTTCTTGATGCTGTCGACAGCCGGTTTCAAGATACTCGAAGGTAAGCTCCAGTCTTGTAACTTCAGACTATCGTCTTGAGTCAACATCCACAGAGTCTCCGCTGCCGTGATACGGATCTGGTACTGAAGTCAGGACGTGATGCGTGCGACAGTAGTGTTGAGTTACCTTGGGGAACGGATGTAGAAGCATACTCGTTACTTTTGCAAGAGTATGGATACGAGTTGCTGGGACCGTTCCAAGACCCCGATACACATCCAAGGCAAGATGCAACTTTTGTATGTGTGTGGACTTGAAGTGAGCTTTTTGGACGTAAGACAGAAGAGTTCGAAAGCTAGCATTGTCAGTCGTATGTACGAAGCGATTCACTTCTTCAAGAAGAGACTCACTTGAAGTTTGTGGAGATGAGGCGGTGCATGACATGCATATCGAAGAGGAAGGCCCACACCTCAAGTAATGGGATTAATACCCTGTCATTCTCCAGCTCCTTCTTGAGCAAATCCACTAGGCAAGTAGCATAGTCAAGCAGTGTGAGCTCCTTACTATATGAAGTATTGCTCAGTGGTAAGGAGGTGGTGAAGTCAAGAAGCGCCTGTCTGCAGTTCTGGACGACCGATTCGGATGCCATGCCTGCCGAACCCACAAGACCTCGACAGATGGACTCTCGTATCATGGAAGAATCCGTCGAATGCATCCTCATCAGAGCGCTGCTAAAATATGCCTGGGAGGAGACATCATCGTCAGCCCTCGTGACGGTCCCGGGATATTGTGTGAGCGAGCCCTCGATAAGAATAGTTGCTGCTCGTGCCCTGACCTTGTCCAGTTTTTCCAAGGAGAGGCGCAAGATGTCTGCGTATATCTGACGATCGGAATCGTTTGCTTCGCCTCGGAAGACGTCGGCTAAGCCTGCTGTCCGGACGGCATTCAAGGCTTCCAATCGAACAAGTGAGCCAACGTCGCCCCGCTCAGTGACCGTGTAGTCGTTCAAAGCTACGTGTAATGCGCTCAGAATCCTGTCCCTGACGTCTGCTACTCTAGGGGACCAGACGCTCTTTGTCACCTCTCGGCAAGTCGTGATTAAGGTGTCCAAGGCTCGTAGGGCTACTGTTCTCGCTTCAATTGCTACCGCCGAGGTGCATCTGAACGTGATTGTATGTAGAATGCGCCGTTGCAAATCTGCAACGGTATTGCTTTGAGAAAACATTGGCGCTCCATAGGCCGATCCAAGTGCAATAACATGACCGGAACAGCGAAGTCCGCTGTACGAAGCTTCATTGTCCAGTTTAGCTAGCCATTTCGTGATCAAAGACTCTGGGAGGGTAGGAGAGACATTCTGCAGAAGTACAAGAGCCTGGCCGGCGACATTTGCTATAGCAGTCAACACGGTCTCTTCGTGCCGTGTCAGACACAACTCCAGAACACGCGCAATTTCATCTGCGGGTACGTTGGAAACCCAGTCATCTGACGGCAGAATGCTCATAGCATTCGCCAGAGCTGCAATGAGGTCGCAGAAAGACGATGCCGTGTATTCCGGCCGAAGTGCTGGAGATATGAAGGACTTGTCCTCCAATTGAATCTGGTTTTCAAATAGCCTCCAAAGAGGTATGAAAGTTGCTGGCCTGCACAATCCCTCTGATGTGAATTCTGCGTGGTTGGGGATTTCCACAATAGCTGCTAGAGCCGACACCAATCCCTGTCGCTCCTCTACTTCTCGAAGTCGTAATGCTCCAAGCTGGTTACATATTCGATCGGTCATCTGTTGTACTGTGCCGGGTACCTGATTTCTGGACAACAAGCCTATCGATTTGGCTGCGAATAGGCGAGAGTCAGAGTCCAGCGATCCAGTTCCTCTCCAACCGA
The DNA here is from genome assembly GCA_004335185.1 of Phoma sp. RAV-16-625. Lineage (NCBI taxonomy): Eukaryota > Fungi > Ascomycota > Dothideomycetes > Pleosporales > Didymellaceae > Phoma > Phoma sp. RAV-16-625. The sequence continues at coordinate 201,609 of SAUA01000019.1, forward strand.
GCAGGTTTTCGAAGATAGCTTGCCAGTACAATGGCTGCAGATCACTGGCCTTCACGGCTACGTCGCACATGGCTCGCTGGCGAAGACCAACAGCATGGAAATCCACGGCTTGAACGAGGGGGATACCCTCTTCAATTGTATTGGGATGTCGACCGATGAGCTCCTGTAGAGCTGCAGATGAGCCTCTGCGAATGTTGCCTGCTGGGTCGAGACATGCTACTACAACAAGCTCGATTGCCAGCGTCTGAGGTACAGACACATTCGGTCTGTGCTCAGAGGCTCGAATTGAGGAAGTCTGTACAGTAACAAGATCATCTGTAGAATATCGGCGAGATAACGCCCAGATGCCAAAGCAAGCGGCATCACGCACGTTTGTTCCGATGGAGCCGCCGGTTGGCGAACGCTGCTCGAAACCAAGGGACAACAATAGCGCATTTAATACGTCCGGCAGCTGATGAGTCGGTATGGCTTTTCGATAAAGTAGATGAGACAGAGTCAAAGTCAACCCATGCCATCGAAGAGGGTTGACTCCACTCAAGTTGCGTTTGGTTCCTTGCCAATACACACTCTCATTGAGTGAACCAAGAATCGCCTCTACCACTTCCTCTGCCATCTCTGAGTCGAGCTTCAAGGTAATCATACTCATAGCTTTACTCGCTGCGTACCGTACTGGAGTATCACCATCGCCTAATAACTCGAGCAGTGCCTCGATCACTTCCTCGAGAACAGATGTAGCATCGAGCCCAGAAGGAACTGCAGTTGCTTGAAGACAGTGTATGACAATGTTTCGCAAGGTTTTGACGACAAGCTTTCGCGCTACCGCAGATGATTTGAGGAACGCGAGGTTGTCCTGGTGGAGGATGCGTTGGCAGGACTGGAACGCCAGGGCAAGGAAGGGTCCAATTTCTTCATTAGTCGCCGAGGCCACCGACCCTGCCAGGAAGGAAAGTACGCCAATACATGTGTGTATGTCGGAAGTATCCTCGACAGCGTTGGAAAAAAATGAAAGAGACCACTTGACGAGTACGTGGAGTAAACCAAGTTCTTGCATGTCTGGACGCACGCAGAGTGTGACCAAGAGCTTCGCAGCAGCGTTGCGTTCTTTTGATGCAGATCTTAAACAACGGAAGCAGATGACGAGAACGCGGAGAGTGATACCGGGAATCTCTGCGGGGAGCTCGATGCCCAGCTCTGCTGATATCTCCTCTGATGACTGCAAGGTCGATATGGACGCAAGTGGGAAAGGCGCAAGCATCAAATGAGAGAGCCATAGCAACAAAACGTGACGCTCTGTCCATGGAACGATTGACTGTTGAAGAGAGTCGTCATCTGCTTTTTGAAAGTTTGTACCAGCCTCAAACTCGTTGAGGATGGGTTCGAGGTAGCGTGGTTCATTATTGAGGAAACCCTTGATTACCTTCTCACCCCTGACTTTGCAAAAGAGATTGATAATGTAGCAGATTGCATGTGACAGAGGCACGTAACCTTTCTTTGCACTCTTACGGGACGATGTCTGCAGCAGCTCGAGGTAGGCATCAACCAGAGGGGGGAGGAAGTTTTTAAGGTGCGTATCGAGAAGCTGAGGGTCTTCCTGGAAAGGCTCGATCTGTGACAGGAATCAACGATCGACCAGTCGAATGCAGATACACAACGTACCAGAGCGCATGCTCGATACATGTCCACCTCCCGTACATGTTGGAGGACTAGGCCTGTTGCTGAGCCATTTTGGTGTCCTCGTACTAGCCGTGGCGGCAGCTTTCCGAGGTCTGCAAGCAACGCAGATGAAGCACGTTGTAACTTGAGGTCGTCGTCTTCGCCGCTCATCGTGAAGTAGTACTGGAAGAAGTACAGTCGTGGGTTGCGCTGATGATGAACCTTGGCAAATTGAGTCAGTGGCTACCACTTTGACGCGTCGCACTGACTCTCACTCTTCGCAGTTCGTGACGCGCCGAACATACAATTGCTCGTCTGCACCTACCCAAACTCACAACCTGCACGACAATATTCGCCATGACAGAGACCAAATACAAAGACTATCTTGCCGCACGGATTCTCACCGAGAGTCAGCCTGTGAGTCCGCCTCATACGGTGCGCTCATCATTCTTCTGACACTTCCTAGGTCACCTATAGGCTGCTCTCGAGGGCGCTTCAGGTGAACGTCAGTGCTGCGAAGCTGTGAGTAGTAAGCTTTGCGGGCCGAGGCCAATATTGATGCTTCATAGCATGCTCTTCGAGTTCCACCAGAAACAGAACGCGAGGAAACCGAACTCTATCCACGCAACTTACCTCATCTCTGGTACAAAACGAACCGCCAGCGAACCGAATGGCACCAACGGCCGAAACGGCGAAGATGTTAGCATGCGCAGCTCCCCGTTCATGAGCTCCATGCCAGGACCTGAAGAGCCAGAGGAAGAGCCCGTCAAGAAGTGTACTATACTGTTGGTTCGAGAGGAAGAGCTCGCGAGTACGTACCGCGTGGTGGGCAAAGTCAGCTAGGCTAACTGTATGGTGCAGAGACACGCGCTGAGTTCTCAGAGGAGGCTTCAATCCACATCTACAGCTTGGAACCCGGACCACTTGAGGTATGAGTAGAGGGGACCGACTTTAAGCATGGACTAAGGATCGCAGAACATGAGCATACTGGCATCATGCAATCACGAGGTGCACTCGAAGTTCGCTGATGAAGATCCGCTGGAACGGTGGCGAGTATATGGGTCTATACAAAATCCTTATATCAAGGTATGAATGATCCGTCGGTCCTTCTCAGCTAGCAAGACTCCTGCTAATGCTCTGGTAGCGAAGGACGGCCAAATATGCACCCCCTCCTGTAGCTGAAGCCCCTACCAAACCGGCCGACAAGCCAGCCATGAAGCCCACCTCGAAGCCACCTGTGGTTGCTCAACTTAGAAAAGACGCCTCGACATCATCGCGCAGAGGTAGTGCATCTGAGGACAATGCATCTGGACGATCGACACCTCAACCAGCTGGGGTTCCTGCTACACTAAAGAGGACGGAATCCACGAAGTCTGCGGGCACGAAGAACAAAATTGCTGGAGACATCTTCAAGTCGTTTGCAAAGGCTAAGGCAAAGCCGAAAGACGCTGCGAAGTCGAACGAGTCAACACCTGCGCCTGTCCAGGATGGTAAGATTCTCGCCGTTGTGTCCTGACCAGAAAGCTGACTCCATTAGAACCCATGCAAGGCATGTCGGAAGACGAAGGTGATGACAACGATGAGCCCGAAGTGCAGGTGGACGTTGAGAAGATTGAGGCAGCAAAACGGGCGCGTGATGAGCGGGCTGAGAAGCTGCGAAAGATGATGGACGATGACGGTAAGTCTATGCCATATAGGCTCAAGATTTTCGATTGACGATCTGTAGATGAGGATATGTCCGACGCACCTGCCGCAGGTGAAAAGCTAGAGAAAGAGCCCGAAGTATCCCAGTCTCAGGAAGCAGACCCATCGAAAGCAGATGAGCCGGAGCCTACGGTTACTGTACAGAACGGTCGCAGGAGAGGCCGGAGACGGGTCATGAAAAAGAAGACAGTCAAGGACGAAGAAGGCTACCTTGGTGAGTGCAAATAAGCCCTCCTCTATGCTATATCTAACACTCAGCAGTAACAAAGGAAGAGGCTGTGTGGGAGTCGTTCTCGGAGGACGAGCCCGAGCCCAAGCGAGCAAAGCCTGCACCCAAGCCAGCAGCTGCAGCGAAGGGCAAACCTGCAGGCAAGAAGGGCCAAGGAAGCATTGCAAGCTTTTTCAAGAAGGCATAGAATGGCGTGGAACCACAGCGCTACTAATCTTTCGTTCGCATTTACTACATACTCTGCAGATACCCCATCGCGAAATACATGTATCCCAAGAATCAGAACATAGTAACCGATGTCCACTTACAACGATGTCTCAGTAGATCTGCGACACTATTGACGCCTGTCACCTGTGAGTTTCACCGTCTTCAGCCAGCCGCTCGTAGCGCTCCGACTCCTCACTTTTGCACTCCTATCGATCGCCCAATCAGCACCGCTGTCTCGATTAGGAAGTAGGTGACGACAGCCGGCCTGGCAACGAGGCGTGCTACACAGCAAGCACGGGGCGGCCGGACGGTCGTCGTAGTCAAGATCTGTGTGCGACGCTGTTTGTGGCACAACGTGTTGGTAGCGGGTGCCTGCGTGCCACAGGTCGGCGACTTGTGGGCTTTCGCTTCCGGTGAGAGGTACATGGGTGGCGGTTGGGAATGGGGCGTGGGGTGTTACAAGACATGGAGTGCATTATGGGTCTTTGGAGCACAGGTTCCTGGAGGACTGGCGTCCCTAGGAGCTATTTGCATTGTGCTTGTGTATGTGAGGTCGAGGTATGCAACTACGGCCACAGCTCCTCTGTCCTCCAGCCAGCGTTGTGCCGCGCCGTGTCGGCATCCCATGTGTATCTGAACCTCCGCGCCTTCTCGGGATCGCTCAGATCAGTCTGCTCGACGACGTCGGGGACAATGACTACGAGGCGGAAGTTCTTCCTCGCAACTTCATCGTGCAGGTCGTCTGCTTTTGATCCGAGCTGAAGACGCTCCTTGTCGAAGGGAGCGGTTACCGGCTGGCCTGGTGGTGGATTCTTGAAGGAGCCTGTGCGATGTCAGCTTCGACTTTCTACTCGCGAACGGAGAGGTCGTACCTTTGATAGCAGGAGACTGATTGCCAAAGAAGCCAGTAAGCTCCCTTTGCCAGCTCCATTCGTTCTCGCCGCCCTCCTTGAGCGCCCTCATCCTCTTACCCACTTCGCTCTTGACGGTCCTGACACCGCTGCTCTCCTCGTCACCCTCAATGTCATCAGCAATGACGTACGCCTTGCCTGCTACACGCCATTGCGTCTGAGTCTCGCCTTCGACCCACCAGACAGCTTCGACCGGGCCTCCGCCGCCGCTGCCCTGGACCTGGTCGTCACTCTGCGCGTGTCCAGCGCTTGTCTTGAAGATCTGCCCGACCTTCTCCATGCGAACGTCTGTCGTGAAGGTGGGACAGTCGCTGTGGTAGAGCTCGGGGTTGCGCTCAGCATCGTTGTGCTTGTTCTCTGGTAGCTCGGCCCAGAAGCCTCTGAAGATGCAGTAGCGAACTCGGGGCACGTAGTCGGTGGGAGAGCCGTCTGGTGCTTGATCGAGGGTGCCGAGGACGAACTGAGGAGGCTTCATCTCGCCGAGGTGCTTGTTGAAGAGCTGCTTCCATGGTGCCTGTGGGAGCGTCGAGGCTGCGGGTGCGGTGGTCGACATTGTGCGTAAAAGACGCGTGAGGCGGGCGGCTGATCGTAAAGCTATGGTTGCTGTTTGTGCAGGTAGTCTTGAGGCTGAGCAGGTAGATGAGTGAGGTGGTGTTGATGAGAGCTTTGGAGCTCCCAAAGCCCGCTTAATGGTGTCGTCATCTATAGCTGCGTCACAGTCTAGAATCTGGTAGCAATCGACAGCAGCAGTGTGCCATGACAAAAGCCTGAGGATTCACCCTTCATGCCCATTGTGAACTTGGTGTTCGAATGCATACTCGAGACATTGTACTGAACGGCATCTGACATCTGATGCCAGTGGACGCTGCACCTCTTGGCGCTCAGGCTATCATTAGCGAAAAGCACGATGCAGCCCTGGAGCTGCAGGTCATTTTGCTCGAACGATGGCTTCATGACATCTTGCCATGGCAACGTCCACGCAGCTCTGGGTGTTTCGCATCATCAATTGCCTTCCAAACTCGGTCACCTGAGTGGGCGTTCCTCAGCTTTGAGTCTAACCGCACACGAGCAGTCCTGCAGAGTGGAGCAGAAATGAGCGTTAAACACGCAATGGCGACGGGTGGGGCGTTGATCAGTGATCAGAGCATACTTTTCCCTCCAATCGCATGCCACCAGGTGCTCCTACATGGCCATGCCTGTCAAAAAAGCAAAGCCTAAGGGCCCGGTCCAGTTGTCTTTCCAAGCTCAGGACCACCGGTGAAAGGCAATCGATGCATCGAAATGATCTGCTCGCAGACTATCAGGTTTCTGCGGGCCAAGTAAGGACAGCAGCGCGTTTTCGATAAAGGTCGCCGACCTGAGCCACAGTCTGGGGAACTCGTGTCGGAACGTTGCATCTGCGACTGCAAGGTGCCTGCGACAACGGGTTACACGACAGTCTTCTCAAGTGTTTCCATCATCGTCCTGAAGGCCTTGAAGCGCCGGAGCATGGATAAACTCGGCATTGTGTCAACGTGAGAATGTCAGAGGTCGAATTGTCCGACGCTGGACGCGCAGGGCGAGCCTCTCCAAGGAGACATCACGCTGTCAATTTCGGTGATCTGGGCAGAGGGAGTCGAGTCGGTCGGCTGTGGATGGCCCCGTCCGTACGTACGCATGCGCAGTTAGCAACGAACCATGCCTTTGGAAACGGCGTCGACCGCATCAGGACAAATGAAGCGAGGACTCCCACGCCGTCTTCGAATGCAGCGAGACGGCTGTTTTGCGTTTTGGACATCATCAAAGAGTGACCTGGCCTATGTTCGGCTTTGGCGTCTATTGCTGGCCCAGTGTCGGTCGGCCGTCTAACCTTTGGTCTGGTGTACTGTGTAGCTAGTCCTTCCCATTACTGAGGGGTCGCTCTGACGTGTTGTCTGCTACATCGACATGGATCATGTGGTGCTCCTCTTCTCGCAGCGTCTGCGAGTAGATGTCACCGCCTTGCAACACCTTAACAGGCGTACTATGACAATCCTGCCAAACACGTACGTTTGCAATCTATCTACACCGCAAGATATGAGCAACGGGACACTAGCCAACGGCAGGCCCCCGTTCCGTACTGTCTCGCTTCAGACCGCGCCGAACCAGCGGAGGGACCACGAAAACCCGCTGGCGAATTCTGAGGGAAGTTGATTGGAGGACAGCCGCAAATGACACTACTACCCGCGTCGCTCCTGTCCAGTGGGGGTGCCTGAACGCCAGTGAGTGGAGAGGTGCTGCTTCTGAGCTGCGCGCCTGATGCTCGCAAACCCTCCCACCGACATCCCGCGGGCGGTGCAGCTACGCTACGGATGCATTGCACGCAGCTGGCGCTTGAAGCATAATTATGCACTTGCTCTTAGTCGACTAGAGATGTGTAGATGCCATGTCCTCTGCCGCAGTTGCTGTTCGTGACGCGTTGGCCGCCTCTTCTGTCAAAGCTCGATCGTTGCCACATTTGCCGTATTCTGATGCAGCGCACTGTAGCAGTAGCAACGTCTGCCAGAACAAACATGACCGCTAGATTGGAGAAACTGTGAGGTACCCCAGAAGTGCCCAGCCGCCTAGACCCAGCTCGAATTGGGGCCGAGTGCGAATGCGATCGACAGCACGCCAATGTGGCACAAAAGGGCCGGCTGAACCTAGTAGACGAACCGTTCACTCGGAGCATTCTACGTTCTTTGAGTCCTTGCACCTGCTGCTGGCTCCGCTCTCTTCTTCCTGCACGCTCTTCATGTAATGCGCCGTGACCTTGCGCGACCGTAATTGTCTTGCGCGTCCGTTCGCTCGAGGGTGGCCTGTTGGTTATTTCAGCCTATACAAACCCCTGCCCGCCAACCCGCTTCGCTCTCCACATAAGTCGCCGACCACAGCCAACCCGCCCTGCTCCGCTGCAGGCACGTTACCTACTCTCCACCACCGCCTACTACTGCCCACCACCGCCCATCTCCACTTTACGACCTTTACGACTGCTCGCTGGACGACCCTGTTTCCTGTATCTCGTGCTCACTCTCGCCCACGCCACATCAACTCACGCTGCTTCTGCTCTTTTGACCTGGATTGGCGACCATTATTGTCCTCTTAACCGCCTAGTAGCTGGCGCATAACACCTTGCACACGAGTGAACCGCCCACCATGTCAGACATTTCGAAGTCCTTCGCCTACCTGCAAGAGACAATACCTCAATGGCTCCAGGACATTACCAAGATCGAAGAGAAGGTCTTAAGCATGCAAGATGACATAGAAAGAGTCTCTGTGTCGAGTTCACCGTTTGTCGAGGGCAGGACTGCGTCCATGGACTCGTTACGACCCGAGAAACTGGGCGTTGTCGCGGAAGAAACCACGCCATCGAATAACACCCCGACCAACCCGCTTGGTAGTCGCAAACGAAAGTCGCCTTCGGTTGCGTCTGGCCCCTCAGGACCAACAAAGTACCGTCCAAGAACGATGGTCATCGTCAGCTACGACGGAGATATGCAGAAGTCGTTCGAGCTGCTTGTACGCGGGCTAGCAACGGGCCGCAACATGCTGAGGAAGGCAAAGATGGAGGCGAAGATGGCCGAATTGGCTGCCATCGCAGGCTCGAGCGAAGACGAAGACGACGACGACGAAGAGGAGGAGAACATCATGTCAAAGATCAGCTATCGGCCACGTATGACGTCCATGCGACTGCGCGCTGCGACTGCCAGAAGAGGAGGTCGCAATGGCCTGAGCAGTAGTCCAACTCCGCCAGTAGAGCTTTTCGAGACAACAGACAAGACGTTGGAGCAAGCACAAGAGCTGTGCGAGAAGTCGGCCCACCTCAGCCTACGTGAAGGCGACTGCAGAAACGAGCTGAAGCTTGCACGCATGCACCTTGATAACGTTTTGTCCACTGCAAACACAGAAGTCACAAGATGCAACGCTAACCCACTGCAACCAACGCCAGCCCTACAAGATCAAGATACATCCGACACATCAGTGTCCTCGGTGGAGCCTTCGTACAAAAGACACTTCCCAAGCATCTCAGCGCCTAAGCCAATTCCTGAACAAGAATCCAAGCTGGAGCCCGTGGTCACTCAATCAACTATTCGTGCACCGGCTGCAGCCACAGTCGCAGCGCCGAAAACAATGGACATCGAAGTCGACGATGACGACGAGGACGAAGACATGGATTTCGTCATGCCGCCGGTGCGCTTCACATCACGACGAGCTGCTTACGCCTAGGCCTTTTCATTGTACACTTTCCAGTCATATTTGCGTTTGGGTGATTTGTTGGGTACTATTTATCTGGCGTCCCATCGGTGTACCCAAGGGGCAGCATACCACGCTGCATCATGCCTGTCATGAAGCTGATACCCCATTTGCATCACCTACGCCGAAGTGGCAGAAGGTCGTTGCCGGTCGTTCTTATTTCAAGGACATATTTACTCCACATCGTAATCGTTCTCATCATTGTAGTCGGCAGTGGATATAATTAATGTCTTGCACTACCCATAGCGATACCCAATGCACTGCTTATTTGTCACTTGTATCATGTGATCTTCTACTCGCATGTTCTACAGTGTACGTCCGAATTGCACGTTTCTTCTGTTCTGTGCGTAGTTCGTCGAAGTGTTGCAAGGCCTAGTGTGTGGGTGTTTGCCTGCTGCTCTCGCTCCTGCCCTCCACGACGAACACCACAACTAGCTTGTCATGTGAGACGCGTGTTTGGTACCCAAGCTTTGCGTTCTTTCCACAAGCTACTCTGCTTACCGATTGACCATACCCTGCCACATTCAATTCACTTCCACGCTTGCGTCTCAGTCTATTCTCACGGTGTCCTTGCACCTGCAGTGCTGAACCCGATCCTTGTATTGCAAGTTACAGGTAATGTCGCTACCTGTTTGCAATGATCCAGACGCAGCTACTGTGGAGTTTCTTGAGAGCATCCACATCTCGGACCAATCGAGCTCAGAAGTAGGCAACGATGTGCCGTATCCTCCAACACAAGCACATGACCCTTGCTGATGACTTCTCAGGATGATTTTGGCTCTGTTCCACCCAGTCCAGAAATAGGCATGGCAAGGGAAGGTGGAGGTGACATTAGCGATGCAGACTTGAGTCTAGAGGAAGAGGAGGACGATGTAGATCCCAGTCCGCCTGGAACGCTTGTCAGCCTTCTTCCTCCAAGTCCCCCATGGTACCTTTGCTGACTCTCAAAGTCCAAGTCTATTGGGGCACCTAACGATAGTGCTACATCTACACCCAGAGCCGCAGGCCAGAGTGTCGAACAACCTCAAATGCGCCAGAACCAACATTCACCACCGAAGGGTATCCAGAACACAAGCTCTGACTCTGAAGTTGCTCACCTCACCACGCCAATATCTGAATGCCCCCCCACGCGCCGCAGCACTAGAGCAAAGGGCACTCTCATTTACGACCAGAAGTATCATCCTATGGACGACTTCATTCGGCCATCACAGGCGGCCAAGCGTCGTTCGTTACATGGCGAAGTAGTTGAGCTCTTCAGCTGTTCAGGCACTTCTACCGATCCGTCTGGTTCCGAAGTGGGAAGTATGGTCGGCGATGAGGACAGCGGCGATGAGGATTCACAACCACCCACACGAGGACGGAAGAGGAAGAGGTCAAGGTCTCAAACGCCAGAGCCGACCCGACGTTCGTCACGTAGAAGGGCAAAGCCAAAGGTGTCATACAACATGAAGATCCATCCTCAAGATAGCGACCTCGCGCGGGTCTACGCGTGCGATGGCTCGAAAAGTTCGCCTTCACCCAAGAAGCGAGAGAGATCCAGCGCCAAGGGTCACTCCCGGCAAATCGAGCCGGTCGAAGAATGTGGTGAGGCATGCCATGATCTGCCTACAGATCCTCTGAGAGGTGAGGAGCAGCCCTGGCTTCGCACAACCCGCTGAATACCCCCTAACAGTGCGTTCAGATGATACAGCCAGCACTCTCTCCTCTGAGCTCTCATCTCATTTCTCGATCGCCGTTAATCCGCCCCAAACGCTGAATAGAAAGCTCTGTGCCGCGTATCTAAACTTGCGCCCTGATGTAGCATATCTTACAGCTTCTCAGAACGCATGGCCAGAAATCAAGGGTCTGCCATTCAGCATTTTCACAGAACGCATGGAAGACCAATTGCATGCGGAAGCAGAGGCAGCATCTCCTTTCCACTACAACGATGATGATAAGGAGAACGATGTCACCAATCCTGAACTCACACCCGTACCAAACCCGCTCGATGGCATCTCGATCATACCAGCTTCGCATTACCGACAACGGCTAGGACCTCATGCACTACCACGTCATGGTGCAATGGTCAGCAATGCGTTTTATGCACATCCTCGCTTCGAGGCATCACCGTATGGTCTCGGCTGGAGCGACGGCGCTCACGATCTGAACAACGGTGATACCCACGACTGCCCGGCCGACGAGTACATGCGTATTCTTGCGTCGAGCGAACACCTGCCTCGCTCATCTTTGCAAATAGAGGATTCCTTGGGTGCAGGCGGGACTGCCATGAGCTCCTCTCCAGCAAGGAATGTTGAGACGCTTGAGCTCCTTCGCTAGACGCTCTTCAAAGACTGATCGACAATATACTCGAAAGTAACATGTCCTCGTCGTCATATCGAGAGAGATGCCACACTTGGTCCGTAGGACGGATGAGATGTGGTGTGCAACGGCCGATGGAACTTGTTATTAATCGCGCACTCTTCACGTTTCGAACGCAAGCTGTGTAAAAATAGACGCTTCTATAAGTCTCTGCGTGGAGTCATCGTGTTATGAACTAACGTATCTCAATTAGCGAATCTATTAGGAAAATTGCCAGTTCTGACTCTAGGCGGGTGCACATGTATATTTCCAACTGTGACGTTGTTGACTGGTCTTTGTGAAAGTCGCTACCAATGTAAATCAAATCGTGACTTACCATGGAGAAAGAAGGCAATCGAATGATGAACATCATGGACACGATGCTGATTCACCAGTACCATTTCAACCACAACAAAGGTATTCATATCCCCTTCCACCCAGTCTATCTACCCAGCTGTCCACCATTAACGCCCACGACAGTTATACTTTTGCAACGAAACCAATAGCAACACACAGTGACAACCTCCCATGTTGACGTGTTTGGTCGCAGATTTAGACTTGACCGGCTCGTGAGTCTGGTGGAAAGATAGTCACGTTTCCGGTGTGATATCAAGTCTGGTCTGGTGTGTATTTGTGCGTGATTGTTTGGCAAGGATAAGTGGGTGAGGAGATAGAAACACGGGGGTTTGGATACATAGTAAGCTTCGTCGACGCTGTCGTCTTTGCGTTGTGCGACTCTGAAGTCTTTGGCCATTGGATGACGGTGTGGAGGCTTCGTGAGAGATCGTGGAGGTGTCTACGTGTGTTGAGAGAGACTCAATTGGAGATGGATAGGGGGTAAATTGTAGATGACTAGAGCTCTGTAATTCCGACGTCCTTTACTCTGGTGGTCATCGATACTGAGATCGAGCCCTCGTACTGTAGGGTAGATGGTAGTAGCTGTTCATACCATGCCTCCGTCTTAGAGACTGGAGGTTTTGGGTAGGGCCTGGAAATCTGTTGATTATGTACAATGAGCTAATTGAATTTTGACTTCTCTGTTACGTAGAGAACGACTGGCGAAGTTGATTTGACTGGGTCCTACCAATTCAAATGGCATGTTTGTAGCCCGCCTTGTTCGCAACATACTAAGGGATGGAAGCAGGGAGCTGGGGCTGTTGCCAAATGGTCGTCACGAGCTGACATAAGCACTGATTGCCACAATGTCAATCCTTCTGTGCTCAAGACAGTCAGCAGGAATAGGGCTGACAGCCTTGTGGTTGCGAACGATCCCTGCATCGTGTCTGCCTCTTGAGCTACGACCAAGGCACCACTTCTGTTTCGACGACCTGATACAAGACATGATTCATCTTCCTTCGGCGTGTTTCTTCCTCCGTGTGCGCTTGGGTGAGATGAATCACCCATTTGGGGTTACGCTCGCATGTTTGGAAGGATTCAGCGAGGTGATTACCCAATTTTAAGGGTGTTTACCAAATCTAAGCAAACCCAGTCGGCGTGCAGGGATTTGCACCTGCTGACTGTGAGTAGCAAATAAGTGTCTGCGCCCTTTCTCGTTGGTTGTGCCCCGACGCCGTCAGACGCTGTGCAGTCCCACTATCTTAGCCTTCTCGCCTTGCAGGTGCCTCGACATGATCTCACTATGCTCGTATTCAACGGCACCATAATGCTCATCGCAACTTTGGCAGTCAAGACGGCTTCGTGCTGACGTCGACGAGTCCACATCGCTCTTGCACTTTCAACGTTGCGTGTGTGGAATGTACAATGCATCTCCGGACAAGCATCAACCGCGCGACGTGCTGAAGTTGACGACCAAAGCAAGCCTAGGCGAGCTACCGTCACTTGGAGACAGGTCCATCTCAGCCGAAGAAATGGCAGCGCGACACGAGCACAAGTCACTCGCACACGTGCATGTCCACGTCTGCAGCGCGCGGGCGCTCCGTCTGCACGCCATGTGACTGGCTGCGCTGGCTGACGGTGCAAGCCTTGCGCTTACACAGATGCAGCTCGTTCTCTTCACCGACACGGGAGCCTAGGGCAGGCCTAGAAGGCGCATCGAAGAATGGCGAACATGTGTGGCTAAATTTGTGCACTGCGCCGGCTACGTGGTGATCCAGGCTTGCGCTCGGGGCGTTGGCCTTTTGTGGTCGCTTTGGGAACACGTGGGTACCAGACAAGCTCAAGAGGATCCGCGAGGTTGTGAGCCGGTGTGCTGGTGTGCCATCAATTTCGATAAGGATCTCTTGTTGAGTAAATCACAGTATTGCGTTGACACAAGGTGTTGAAGAACGATCTTCGCCGGCCAACTGGTTAGGATTCAAACAGAGATGATCACCGACCGGGTACCTCTTAGTACTGCGAGGTACATACATCCGCAATGGATCAGCATCGATTGCAACATCCGCAAAGCTTCGCTGGTGCGAGCTGTAACAGTAGTTGTTATTCGCTGCGGTCGGCGCGGACTTAGCACCCGCTCTCAGAGCTACGATAGGATGCTCCCGGATACACCAGCGGCCTCGTATTGACTGCACAAGGGCACCACAAGTTTGCCTTTAATCGACATCAACGCATATCAGTGACGATCCTCAGCGCGACAGCGATGTTTCTGAAGTCATTGTGGAACACGTATGGAGCGTCACAGGCTCCTGTCAGCTCCACCAGGGGCCTCAGACGTCAACGCCGTCAAAACACCATCCGCACTACAAACATCGTGACGACGCAAAAGGGCCCCAGGACTCCGATCTCTGCTCAGAACCAAACCAGATCGGCCAAGCCCTGCCCACACCCATGACGCTCGCCACGCTCACTCTCACAACGCCATGCTGCACATCCTTCTCCCACTCCAGCTCACGATGTGGCAATAGCGCCTTTGAGGAAGTAGGGCGCTCTCTAGCCTGCGACTTGGGCCTCGTGGCTGGCTCAATCCAGCAGATTGTGGTAGTCTAGTACCGCCAAACCGCATCGTGCCCTCACCAAGACGTGCTGCTGGCTGGTGAGCAAGCTGCCGTAAGTGTTCCAGCCCAAGCACGCAGGCTTGCAGGGCATTTAGGCATGGAAACACCAAATAAATCAACCAACACAATTTGCATTACCACGCCACTCACGCCTCCCAGGGCACTGCTGGGCCACTCTCGTGAAAGCGTGATGCTGGTGTTTTCGCACGGACTGGGCTGGACCCCTAGATTTCCGCACGCGCTTCTACGCATTTAGCAACGCGCTAGTCTTGATGCATCTGCTGCGTGCGTGCACGCATCTTACAGGCACACGGGCGCATCCTCTAGCTGTGGAGAGGGGGCCCCGGTATGTGGTGATATGGGCTGGCTTACGGAAAACAATAATGATCGGTCGGTGCTTCTTCTGGCGGTGATGCTTAGCTTGGAGCTGGGGAGCAGCAGTCCATGAGGTGAGGGCACGATGCGGCCCCCGGGCCCGCTGTCATTGTCACAGTCTCACACGTACGGTGCTGAGGATTATAAGGTTGCCAGTTTTCTGCCTTTCAAGGGGTTGATAATCAAGGCCGTTCAGCAAGCCTTGGGAAAGAGAGCAAGTACGCTTACCTTTACGTTGAGGACCATACGCAAATTCACGCCGTCGTTGCTGCCTCAAAGTATCCTTCTCCACCCGTGTCTGTACGAAGACAGCTGCAAAGTACGCCTTATATCGCACGGACCTCCTAGTGGACTGCTGGCTGAAAGCGAGTGTGGGAAGAGCATATTTTAGCTTCACTCTAAGCCTAGCTCCCATCCTCTCGCGGCTTCACTGTTCGGTGGGCTTGTTGGTCTCCACTCGTACTTGGGCGTCGGCATAGTTATAACCCCCAAACGCCCCATCCGCGTCGACTACTTCGATCCTGGATTTTCCGCCGTCCATACCAGTTTTGCCAAATAGAGTTACTTGGTCTTGTCTGGATATACTTTTGAATTATATACATACACGAATCCGAGTTACATCAACGACACCTCCCCCCAGGACAACACCGACACACAGCCAAGTTCTCCAGGATGGTCAAGTTCGGTGCTCTTGCCTTGGGGCTGCTCACGGTCGTCGCTCATGTGAGCGCTCAACAGACGGTCAAGGTCATGCCGTTTGGTGCCTCTATAGTCAGCGTAAGTCGTCACTGCATATGCTTAATAACACTTTGGTACTAACCACCACCCAGAGATGTTGGCGCGCCAACCTCCAGACCAAGTTGCGCAACGACAAGGTCACAAACTTCGACTTTGTCGGCTCGCAAACCGGTAGCTGCGCTGGGACTTCCATAGACCAGGACCACGAGGGCCACCCAGGCTCTCTCGCCACAGACTACGCAAAGAACGGCAACCTGACTGTCTGGCTCAATGCCAACCCGCCTGATGTCATCCTTATGCTGCTCGGGACCAACGACGTGCTCATTGGCAAGAAGCCGACCGGCGACGTCCTCAAAGCCTACGACGTCCTGATCGACCAGATGCGTGCCAAAAACCCCAAGATACACATCATCTTCTCCAACCTGCTGCCGTTGGACCCCAAGCGCTGGCCCCAGAGTGGCGTCGATGGCATCGTCAACCTCAATGCTGCCATCAAGCAGTACGCACCGAGCAAGAACACGCGCACCAGCTCTGTGGTTTTTGTCGACAACTACACCGGCTTCGACGCCGTGGCTGACACGGTGGATGGCGAGCACCCCAACGATTCCGGAAACGAGAAGATGGCGACCAAGTTCTTTGCTGCGACGAGGGATGCAATTAAAGCTGTGAGTGCTACCAAGAAGACGACGCGTGCGGGTGGCTTCTTGAGCCGAAGGCTGGCGATGCTGGCGCAATAGAGGGAGATCCTACATGTGGGACGATTCTATGACATGACCTGTTATGATTAATGACCTAATGTCTGATGCCTATTCAAGACTGTTACTGTTTTTGTCCGTCGTCTTAGCGTTGAGGAACCGTTGATGGATAGTGAATTGACCAATGATACAGATTGCACCCGACTCAGCTGAGAACCCAAAGGCTCCAGCCCAAGCCCAAGATCAGAACCAATCCCCTACCCTGGTGACATCCACCGCAAAGGTGACTGCTCAAGCCCAAACCAACTCTCCGGCAGCAGCCACAAGCATTGTGCCTGTGACAGCACAACCGCAAGCGACAGGCTCGGCAACCTCAGATGCGAAGACTACCACAACTCAGGGAAGCCAACAGACATCATCGGCTACGAGTCTGAGGGCTCCGTGGCCACTGGGTATGTGGAGAGGTGTCTCTGCGGTGTTCAGAGGCTCGCGGCAGGGTGTGCTACTAAGGTAGCAAACATGGAAACGTGGGAGACTTGATTGATGATTAGAAGGGGCGCGATTACGATGCTGGTGTCGGTGTCGCTGCCATGATCTTGCATAGCCTGGCGTTCCTAGCGGTCTGCTGGTTCAGACTTTACTGCTTCGTTTGCTGCCTTTTTGGCGGCCTGTCCATAGCCCATTAGCGATCGTTCGCATAACGCATAATCCATGATGACCTACCATTATGCCACGGCTCTTCTTGTTCTTGATGAGTTTTTGTTCGGCGTCTTCGGCGGCGGTCATGGCGACATATTCCTGTACTGGGTCAGGCTTGGCTGTTCAATCAGAAGGCTTTGGACAACGCACTTCTCTCTTCTTCCGGTCCTGGGTATTCCAGTAGAGGGCGGCGTCGCCCATGCTGGACTTCTTCCCACCCGGCTCTGTGGTGTCGTAGCCACCGCGGCCCATTTCTACGGCGAAACGCAGGTGTCCTAACGGGGGTCTGAGGCATACAATTAGCTTCGCAGGGCAGTCGGCACACGAATGTTGTACACTGGAGGTTGCTTTAACGCTTCGAAATGTTAACCACTCCAAGCTGAGTACACGCGCTTGCTGCAGTGGAGTGGAGTAGAGACTGCCGTCGCTAGAGGTTGGTGTGTCTGGAAGCCAAAACGGCTCTCACAGTGAGAAAGGCGCGCAAATTGCATTTTTCTGCATCTGCTTTCACCTCGAGAAACGACTGAGAAGAGAAAAATCTCGGTATAGGGAAGAAGGCATTTTGTGCGTTGGGAAGAGAAGTGTCGAGAGCTGAATGGGAAGATGCAAACGTGGAGTGGAAGTAGTAAAAAGCCTCGATTTGAAGTGAGGAAGGAGCCAATCTGGCAAGGTGTGACGTCGCCATTCGAGTGGGCGTGAAACAAAAAAATTGGTCAAGTACAATACGTGTAAGCATGATGGAAAAATATCTTGGACGCATTTGCCCTACTGTTGAGTACCTGGTTGTCAGCACTCAGAGATGGTCACATCCAGCAAAGACGAAAAGGAAAGAAAAAGTACACTTGGGCCAGTATTTACACGTGATACATCGTTTCCACCGCACTGGTCTACTTTGTCCTGACCTGCTTCAATTTGCCGGGGACGTGTGTGAAGTTGTTTGCGTACGCCTTGGGCACAAACTTGCGGACGTTGGGCTCCTGGACGAAATACTCGTAGCCCTGCTTGTTGGCAAAGTTGATGGCATCCTGCTTGGACTTGAACTCGATTCGTTGTCCGTTCATGAAGTCGGCAGAGGACGCCCAGCCCATGAGAGGGTTCTCCCACCGGTGGCCCTTGGCGAGCACGTCCCAGTCCATGAGCCAGTGCTCCGAGGTCCAGTTGCCTGACTGTGTGGCGGTCTTGGCGGGCTTGTAGATGCTACAGACGACGTCAGTACGGTGAGCATGGGGCGCTTGCATGTTGAGTGTCGTACCGAACCTGGCGGGCCTGGAGGTCGACTGGCGCACCAGAAAGGACGGCGGCGGCGACACTCTCACCAGGCTCACTGCCATCCATGACGCGCTTGGGGATGGGGGAGAAGTTGCTGCGAGGACCATTAGCTAGCCCGTGGTTGGCTGGAGTCGTAGGGGAACGCACGAGGTTCGGTAGTCGACGGCGACGTTGTAGTCGGGGGCGTGCCTCATGCCCTCGGCGGCGCTCTCCTTCCTGATCTGGGTGGAGTCGCTCGTGAGCTTGACGGCGGGCGCATCTTCGGGCGTCGTCTTGTGGTGGTGGGGAGTGTCCTCGTTGGTTGCGTATGTGCGGTATGCGGGGGCGAGAGAGCGTGTGACGGAGGGGCGCAGGGCGGGCGCGAGCAGGCGCGAGCCAATTGACCGGGGCAGGGAAGACATGGCGGCGGGGGAGGTGTCGTGGGCGAGCAGCGGTGGTGGTGGTGTCGATGGAGGTTCAAGCGCTCAAGCCCGGGGATGCGTGCCTTGGCGTGCCGGCGGCCGCAAGAACTCAGCTTTGACTTCAACACCACCACCCTCCCCATCTCGACCCCATCGCCTTGCCCGCCCCAGGTACGCTCCCCGCCGAGACGCCGCCCGTCGCCCGCCGCCATTGGGCCATTGATGCTAATTGAGTGGCAGCCGTCAAGATGAGCTTCATCCAGCGCCGCGCCCTCTCCACCCTGATCCCCCCCAAGGTACGCCGCGACGCCCACCGCCCACCGCCAGCAGCACTGACACGACCCTCCAGATCGCATCTCCCAATGTAAGCGCCCTGCCGGCATAGCCGCCGATGCCTCCACCACCCGCACGCAGCGTCTGCGCCCAGCCACTGCATCTCCACGCACCGCACCGCACCGCACCGCACCACACCCACCGTACCGCTCCACGAATGCCCGCCTGCCGTCACCACCCCCGAACCATCTCACTCGACTGGCGGACGCCCGACTAACACGTGTAAAGGCTATCGGCTCCTCCCCCAACGCCGTCCGCATGCAGAAGGTCGTGAGCTTCTACGAGAAGCTCCCCCGTGGCGCTGCCCCCGAGGTCCAGGCCAAGGGTCTCCTCGGCCGCTACCAGAAGAAGTACATGGGCAAGAACGCTTCAGGCAGGCGTACGTGCACCTCTCCAGCACCCAGCAGTACTCTTGACATCGGAGTGCTGCCGTGTTGGTCCCCTACGCATCTGCAGTCCCACTGACACCGTCGACAGCGCTCGTCCACATCATCGGCGCCCTCATTGCCCTCGGCTACGCACAGAACTACTACTTCCACTTGCGTACGTACTCGCAGCGCCCACGCCTGACGACCTGACTGACTCTCCGCAGGCCACCACAAGAACAACGTCCACCACTAAGCGCATCTCCCCCATGGTTCACTCTGAGCGTTGTGGTTGGGACGTGTAAATATAGATGTAGTTGATCAATCAAGATCTAGCCAGTGCAGTCGTCTTTTCTTGCCGCGTCAACGTGTTGTGTAGTTGTACAGGTTACCAGGGATCGACTCCAGCTTAAGTTGTTGCGTGAATCGCGTGGTTGGTTTGAAGGAGCGCATTTGAACGAGCTCGATGCTGTCTGACTGGAGGTGTACATGACCAAATGGGGAATCGAGTGCTGTGACTAGTTGTGCGAGGGTTCTTTGAAGCTGTTCTGGCGGCTTTCGTGGGCAGCAGTCTGGCTCTTGTCGCAGCTGCTTCTGTGCTGGAGATGAATGGCTGTTCGCTGCATTCTACTACTGCCTTCACTTGCATTCTCCACGACAGTCAGACAGAGCGTGCGTGCCTGAGTCATCTGCGAGACAGGACACACGAAACGCGCGCAAGGTGCTCCCGTACAAAGAGCAAAGAGCAGAGCGCCAAGCCATCCGCCTCACGCTGCACCCTGCATTGAACAGACACTGGCTGCGCAGACCTCCTAAACCCGCCATCCCCCTCCGCGACCCGCGCAACCAACGCAAGGGCTCTCCTCCCCTTCCATCGCACTCCCGGACGCAGCCACGAGCCGTTCGGTGACAGCACGCGACCGAGCCGCTCCCGCCGCCCTCATCGACCGCAACCAGCTCGCGCGACTGCACCTCGACGCCAACGCCCACGCCCACGCCCACGCCCACGCCAACGCCGACGCCGACACCTCCGCTCCCACGGCGACGCTCGACTCGACCAGCCCCAGCCAGCAGCCAGCAGCCCCGCCGCTCAGCTGACCACGTTTCTGCGGAAGCGCCCACTTGAACCCCGTGGCGACTTGTAGCATCTGACACTAGGTGAATACATTTCAGCTCTCTCCCACCCCCCGCCCAGCACATGGAGCATGAGCGCCCATCTGGACACGACACACGACTGTCGGCGTCCCCAGCCCCCGTCCCCGTCCACCATGCAGAACAGCAATCTAACGGCGCATCTTGGCCTGTGGCAGTTGCGGAAACTGTTATGGCAGAGCAGGTCACCAACCATGTGGTAAAGGAAGCACAGTCGGTGGCACGCCCGGCGCCCATCGACGACACTGCATCGACTACCAGCCCCTCCGCCGCCCACGGCGAGCTGCCTGCGCCCCCAGCGACGAACAACAGCACCACCGCCGACACGCCCTCTCCCTCTTCGAATGCGACACCCACACCAGCAACCTTGGCGGCCGGCGCGCAAACCTCGGCAGACACGGTAAGTGTGGAGGGTTCTCGCGACGCTGCTCCCTTACTAAGAATCATAGGCCACCATCGATGTGAAGCAGTCAGGCTCGGTACCCAAAGACGCAGGCGAAGCGCTAACGAATGGCGATGCTGGTGATCGATCAGGAGCCGAGTCTCCGCACATCAACGGCGAAGCAGTCAGCGGTTCAGACACAGACATTAGCCGCCCTGGCAGCGTGGATCCCACGAAGCAGGACACCGGACACGCTCGGCTGAGCTCCGTGAAGAAGCCTGCAGCCTTCAAGTCGGTGTCCGTCACGAAGAGCTTTCTGGCCAAATCCGCCGCCTCAACACCTGCTGCGTCCCCAGGCCTGAAGGCGGCACCAGCAGTGCAGCCTCCGACGTCGGCCTTGCTGACCGCAAAGCCTCGCCTCGTTGCCAAGTCAGGCACCGCGAACACGCCGCGAACCCTCGGGAAGACAAACGGCGCAGGCGCAGGGCCAGACGCGAGTAAAGTGTGGAACAAGAATCAACCAGTACCCCCGCCGCCGCCGAAGCAATACACAGACGAGGAGCTCAAGCAGCAGTATGGCATCCACCTTGCGACACGTCTGCCCATGGACGAAGCTGGCAAGGAAGCAAAGTGGGCCGATATCGACGACGACGACGGTGACTGGGCTCCAGACACGGTCGAGTGGATGGACGGGACAAAGTCGTCCGTCACAGCGCCCGAGAACCAACCACCGCCGCCAGTCGAGGAACCGCCGAGGCCGATTGTCCTCGCGAGACCCGAGACAGCGGCCGAGGCTCCCAAGCCATCTGCGCCTGCATCCACGAGCGCGCCAAAAACAAGCGTCACCGGTGCGCCCAAGACCATTCTGAAGCCTGGAGGAAACACGCAATCAGGCACTACCAAGACAAGCCTTGTTCTGAAGGGTCAGCCTGAGAAGCCTACGCTTGTGGCCAAACCGTCCACCGGAGGGCCTGCCAAATCGCCATGGGCTGTCCTGCCTCCCGTCGAGAAGGCCTCCCCGTTGCAGATCAACCCGCCAACGCAGCAGCAGCAACCTACGAGCCACCGTTTCTCTACACAAGACCAGCGAGCTTATGAGCCTATGCCGCCACACCATGGCAGGGAGATTGCGCCAGACGACTTCAACCGCACATGGCGCGAAGAGCGAGGCGGGCGTGAGCTGTTCAACTCGCAGAATGGTCGTTACGAGCCTGTGAACGACGCACGGCGAGGCTCTTTCCGGGACTCGGGCTACAGACAGCAGCAACACCCGTCTCTTCTGCAGAGACCATCGCATGACGGCCCAGCGGAGCCTTCTTCAGCTTTCCAGACCTCTAGGTCGAGCGGTGATGTGCCATCCTGGGGCAGGAGACGGACTTCCTCCAACGTCAGCGGAGGACCTGGACGTCGCATGTCGTTCGACCGACGAGGTCCCGAATTTCCCAACGTCATCCTGGACGAAGAACATCAGGCTTCGCCTTCAATCAACGGAGCAGAGCCTGCAAGCAATGAAGCATCGCGTCAGCCTTCCCTCGCGCAAGGCGCATCACCTCACGCAACCCAAGCGCATCCAGCCGCACCCCAAGATTCGGTTCCCCCACCTGTGAACGAAGCCCCGCCCGCAGCAAACGCTGCTCCTACTATGGAAGATCAGGTTGAGGCGCAGAAGCGCATGATGGCGGACAAGATCGAACGCGCTCGGCTCAAGAAGCAGCAGCAGCTGGAGGCTGAGAAGAAGGAAGAAGAGGAAAAGAAGGCCCGCATTGCAAAACGACTCGCAGCTCTGGGAGAAGCGCCGAAGCCAAAGACGACTGAGAAGTCTCCATCGCCCGCCGTTGGACGATCTCCACAAAAGGTCGACGCTGCACTTGCTCCTGTACAATCACCTCCAAAGCCTCCTGTCCCTTCAAGCGATGGCGAGGTTGCTCAGTATGGTATGATGAAGGTCCACCAATCCCACCCGGTGAAGAAGCCTTCGCCGGTACCTCAATCAGCGAAACCTGTTGAGCCGAAGCCAAACGCCCAAGCCGACACGCAGGTCAGGCTACCACTGTCATTAGACGAAGCCACCATGCTACCGTTTGACTCAAACCGTAATCAAGGAAGGAAGGCAGCAGAGCATTCACGGACGCTAGCGGAGGGCACGGGCCCCCAAGGTACCAAGCCAACGCAACCTGCCTGGCAGCCAGGGCCAGGCTCGCAAACTCGAGGAGGTTGGACTTCACAGGTCTGGGGCTCAGCGCAAACGAGGGACCGAAACCTCGGAAACGGGATGTTCGACTCGGGCTTCCACCGCGGACAGCCTCGCTCTGGTACACAGCAGCAATTGCCCACGCAGCCTTCATCTGCACCGATTGCACCTATTGGAATCGACCCTGCAGCGCCAGCTGTCTCCCATACAGTCAAGATGCCGCTCTCGTCGCAATCAATTCACCCCCCGTCCAGACAAATACCAACACAGACGGTACCAGGTCCAATCGCGCCTCCTTCAGACAATAAGTGGGGCAACTTCGCGGCTCACATCGCCCGCGATGATGCAAACATGGTCGTCAAGGCACGTCAAGACAGAGACCGCATGGGCGGTGAGGCATTTCGCCCTGAGCTGCGCGAAACATACAAGGACCAGCGAGGCAAAGCCCAGACCATGGTGCACAGCAAAGTAGCTGGTAGTGCTACCGTGGAAAGTGGTGCCAGTGCTAGAGTCTCGCCTGCAGCGTCTGAGATGAAGTTGCGAGATGAAGCCGTCAAATCTACTCACGAAGTCTCATCACCACAACAGCCTCTTGTGCAAGGCACACCACTTCAGACAGGTGGCTCGCGCTCCTCACGTTTCTTCCCTCGACCGATCGAGACGTCTTTGCAGGCAACGTTGCCCACATCAAACAAAGCGGATTCGCCCCCACCTCCTCCGGAGACGGAGACTCACCCAGTCTTCGCCGACAGCGTATTCGGCCACCCGCTAGTCAGACTGCCTAGACCTTCGCCTGTCGTTCGTCTGCCGAAGCCTGCGCAGGACCCTGTAGATGCTCCAGTTAGTATGCCTCCGCGTGGACACCATGGACCTGGCGCTCGCCCTCTAGCTATGAACCCAGAGTGGCAGGCCCGATTCAACAAGCTTCTTGATAAGCCCGCTGCCGCTGATGCAGGATCAAATGCTAGGCCTCTAGCTGCGGTGCCAGTAGTGATGCCTTCAAAGCCGACTGCACTTGCTGTCGCTGCCTCCAGCAAGGCCTCCCTCGACGTCCGCAGCTCTACAGGATCTGCAACTGTTTCTCTGCCCCACGCTGCAGCCAGGACGAGCTTCGGCCTTGACAGCGGTCTCGGGGCCTTGACTCGCGATGGCACTGCTGCACTGTTCGAGGACAGAGAATTCGGATCGCTGCCTACCGTAAGGCTGCCCAAGGTGCCTCACCTGAGCGCGAATGAGCCAGCCATCACCCTCCCCAAGGACGACATCTACATGCGGCTTATCAGGAAAGAGAACCCGTTCACGATCAAGAGACTGGATGCGTTTGACTTTGGTACCGGCAATGAAATCGACGTCATCGTTCGTCTGGCACACATGAAGGCGTCCATTACCAAGACCATGCCGAAGCCGCGTCGCGGCAAGGGTAACAGCCCTTACAACAAGCCCAAGCGCAACGGCACTCCCACTGGACCTCAGACCGGTGGTCCAAAGGAGCGACCGCGCAAGCCATCGCAGCAGGGTCATGGAGAGCGTACCGACAGCTCCCCCAGAGTTCACTTGCCCAGCGCCTGGCCGGCGAACTCTCGTTCTACCACGGCGCCTAAACGCGAGTCCTGGGCTCAGCGTGCAGCAGCTGCTGCTGCAGCGCACTAGGCTCGGAACCAGTCTAAGCTGACTGAAATGGCCTCGTCGGCTACATTTGGGTATTGGCGTCACGCGTCTCGCAACATGCACTTGTCGAAGTGGAAATGTTGCACGGGACCATTAGTCGTTATCGACGTTTCTACATGTCGGCTGCCCAACTGCGCAGGCTTACTACATCATGATATTACGGAGTGTACTCGGTTGTTCTGGGATTCATTGTTCTCGAGACAGCGTGTCATGTTAGATTCTTACTTTCTTCACAGCAGTACATATTGCGGCTCTTGGACCACAACGCTTTGGTGGACCTCAAGGTCGCTTCTCTGCGACTCCTTCTTTCTGCCTTCATCAACTCGTCTACTCTTGCCTCGGCGCAGGACGCGGATGTCATGATTGATGAAAGCTACGTGCGAAATGCGATGGAATGCGGATAGAGACCTGTACTCCGAATAATACCAATCGAAACACTTCAATCGCTCGTTCGCTGATACTGTGATGTACTTGCCTTGAACACATACGTCACCCTTCGTCGCTCCTACCCCGCCACGAAGCTTCCAGTGCACCCAATTGGCAGATGGTCTGTTACAACTTCCGTCAAAGGATCGACTTCTCTCGTGTTCAATTCGATGTCCGATGACAAATCGCCAGCACCTTGGTGAATTACGGATAATGGTTTAGCCTATGATGTAATCACCACAAGCAGACCACTACGCTTTACAAGTACACTCCACGATCGCACACCACCAGGAAAACTTACAAAACTCCCGCCACCTAACAAGTAAAAAAAATCCATATCAACGCATGCACACCCCATTCAGCGCAAACATGTCGACCCAACCCTCCATCCTCCTCCCCTCGCACTTCGCCCCCGGCACAACCGACAACTTCGTCACCAACGAGCTCATCGCCAAAAACATCACCACAGCACAGGTCTGGGAGCAGCTAGCCGACATCTCGCAATGGGAGTCGTACTACAAGAACTGCGCGCACATCACCGTCCCAGACGAGGGCCCGCAGCTAGAAAAGGGCCGCGTGTTCAAGTTCAGCACGTTTGGGTTTCCCCCGCTTACTTGCACTGTTGTGGAGAGTGTGGAACCGCGTCGTGGCCAAGAGGGCAGGTTGGCGTGGCAGTGTAAGACGCCTGAGGGGTTGGAGGTTTATCATGCGTGGTTGGTGCAGGAGCTTGATGGGGGGAGGGTGAGGGTGTTGACGCAGGAGAGTCAGATTGGGCCGGTGAGTTTTGATATGTTTATGTTTTCTAATCCCCTTGTATGCAGTGCTGATGCGGTTCAGGTGTTTGCCGAGTGGAGCGTGCAGAAGCCGAATAAGATGCTGCTGGGCCATCAGGACTGGTTGGATGGCTTGGTGAGCAAGATTCGCGGCGAGGAGATTGGCGAGACGAATTTGGAGAAGATTGGGTTTCCGGTTAGGCAGTTGGGGGAGAAGGAAGTCGGGAAGGCTGCTTGAAGAGACTACAAAGTTCGAATTTATATGTCACAGGCTACAAAATACAGTGTTTTTCACCTCACGGCTTCTACAGCCCAATTCCATATACATTCAGTAGTGCAATCCACATCCTCCCATCCCATCGTACCCCTGCGCCCCCTGCTCCCCCATCCAGCCCTGAGCCCCATCCCACACACCCCCTCCAGCACCACACCCCCTCATCGAAACCTCCCCTTGCTGTCCAAAAGAACCTTCTCCATACCCACACCCGCCCTCATCACACACATACCGCACCGCCGGCTGCAAAGACACACTAGTCACGCCCCACGGCGCCGCAGCGGCGTATGAGTCGCTCGCTGATGGATTGGGGAGGTAGGCGCACTGGCATTGTTGGGCTGGGTGGTGGCCGCATGGTAGGGTGTACGCGAAGCTAGGTAGGGGAGGGAAGTGGGTGTGTTGTTGCTCAGGTTGTGGTTGTGGTTGTGACAGTTGTTGAGTATGTGGTTGTGGCTCGGATGGCCAGGCTTGCTGGTACTCACTGGGTCTCTGTTGTGGGGGGTAGGTTTCTATGAGCCAGGGATCGGAGATGCGATTGTGTTGGTGGGCTGAGGGGAAGGTGAGGGATGGCTGGGTGAATGTGTTGCTTTGAGGGAGTAGGGCGTGTTGCACGGAGTTGGTTTGTGGAGATGGTTCTGGAATGGCTGCCGCCTTCGATGCTGAGGGTTGCTGAGCAGGTCTGCTTGGCAGGCTGTAATCATCTGGTTCGAGTGTCATGGCTGAGGATGTGGCCATGAGAGCAGTGAATTCGAAGAGGGCATCTAGTGCGTTCATCTTGGGAGGAAGTTGCGAACGGTGGCTTTACTGACAAGTCGTGAAGGATTGATGTAAGAAGCAATGCAGTGCTCGAGACTGAGACACTAAACGACTTGACAACATCATTATCTTTTCCTTTTTCAATACATCGCAAACACGTCGTACAACACTGCAGCGTACACGGCGGGTGTAACAAAACACGTCCAGGAACAGCACCTACCAGCAACTGCCTAGTCAGGTACATGCCGCAAGAGCACTGCCCCAACCAAGGCCGTCGACTGCAGACCACCTGCCTGCCGTCCACCGCGCAGCACACAATGCAAACACTAACGGGAACTCAACGCAGCCTATCGAGTCATCGCGTCCAGCTTCTCCTTCAGACTCTCCTCGATTCTCCTCACCTGGGGTTTCATAGTCGTCATGCTAGTCATGAGGTAAATGACGTTGCCTAGGATGCGGGAGTGGATGCTGAATTTATTGTGCTCGGAGAGCAGTGAGTCGCGAAGTCCTACGGCGGCAGAGGACGTATAGCCTGCCAAGGTTAGTCGTGTCTCCGGCGAAATAGATCAAGGATTGCGTGGACTTACCGGCTCCGGAGGTGTCCTTCAGCGACACGGCTAGCACAGAGCCGAGTGCGTTGACGTGCTCGACGTGCTTGTGCTTGGAGAGATCGGTGACGAAGTCTTTGGACCAGAAACTCCAGAGGTGCGAGTCTTGCGCAGGCCGCTGTGGGTGCATGCTCCATTCCTTGCGCTCCTGCGTTGTTCGTACGGTCTGGGCTTGTGTGTCTTTCCAGTCGTTTTTGAAGTGGTGCCACCTCTTGCTGTCCTGGTATTCGTCCATCTTCTGCAGACTTACATTGGCAACATGGCAGCCGATGGGGTGTGCAGTGTAACTGTGGCCGTGGAGCAAAGCCTCTGACTTTTCGTCGCCGTAAAAGGCCTGGAAGATTGAGTCACTGGCTGCCGTTATGGACAGGGGAAGTAGACCGCCTGTAAGCAGTTTGGCGTGGACCGAAATGTCAGGGTGAACGTCGAGGTACGAGGCAGATGAGAAGCGCCCCAGACGGTACAGGCCGGTGAAAACTTCATCAAACATGACGGGAAGCCCGGTCCAGGCGTGTTCGCCCTCGATCGCTGGAGGTGCAGCGTCGGAAGATGTGGAAAAGTTGTAACGACGCACAACGCGCGCAAGGCTTTGCTGGAAAAGGGGATCCACGAAGATCATTCCACCAGCGCCCAGGATCACAGGCTCCATGACAAGCGCACCGAACTTCCTGCCGTCCTCTTTGACAAGTTTGTCCAGTATCTTCTCGATGTACGCTTCGTATTGCGGCGAGTACCCTCTGGCCTGGAGGTCGAATATATCGTCCTGTTTGGCGAATTGTTGTGCGGGTCCAAATTCCTCTTCCATGCCCGTGGGTGCTTCCACAATCCAGCGGCCATTCTTCAGCTTGAAGGTTGGGTAGTCAAACCAGTAGCCACGTCCTCGATACCAATCGACTTTCTCGTTAAAGACGCAGGGCTCCGACGCATCCATCGCACCGATGGTATCGCCATGATAGCTGCCCTTGAGCCCCAACACGCCAATAGTCTCTTTGGAGCCGTCCCAGCCGTAGTATTTGCACGCCGCACGAACACCCATCTTGATTCCAACTTCAGTTGCCGTGCTTCCGTCGTCAGTGTAGAAGACTTTACTCAGCCGAGGGTTCTCCAGTCCTTTGAGGAGACGTTCAGCTAGCGTCAGCGCTGGCTCGTGTGTTGCTCCTGCGAACATGATGTGCCCGTAGCGACCCGCTGCGTGCGCTGCCTCGAGTGCCAAGCGGGGATTGCCATGCCCTAGGCCTGTGAAGACGGTCAGCACATTTACAAAACTAACGTGGCTGACGAGGCTGATGACTTACCTTGTGTCCACCAACTCGCAGAACCATCGAATGCTGGATACAACATTGGTAAAGTATCATCAGGTACGCCATTTTGCTCTCTAGGAGAGGTGCTTTTGACTTGGAAGTAGTCGCCGTGTGCAGAATCGAAGACCAGAACGTCATCTGCATTCTTGACGTGTTTGTGCTGGGTGAAAGGATGCCATATAGTCTTGTGTGTTCGCGATGCCATGCTGTCTATGTTTCGTATCCGCTTGTCGTGTCGGTCAATGATACTTTCTGCAACTCCGTAAACCTCTGGGTCTGCTGACACCGACTTATAGTACTTCTTCATCAACTCGTGTTCCTCAGTTGCCGATTTGCCGTCAAGGTTATTGGGGATCCAAGGTATGCTAAATACAGGGATGCCCATTTTGCCGAAATATTTCATCAAATACTCGCCGTTTTGATATTTGCTCTTGTCGTCAAAACAAACCACGGCATTGAGATCGTAGCCTCTTAGTATAAGTGATTCAGCAGCTGAGATGGTTGATGATATACCTCCAAGCTTGTGGTCGCCGACAAGGACGGCCGGGAGTCGCAGCGATCTGTAAATATCAGCTTGTGGTGTTCCTGATGGTCCTGGGCTCAAGACGCCTCCAGCTGTCTCGACAATGCCGAAGCCCCAGGCTTCTGCCTTGCGTTCAATTGCCAATGCGCTGTCCCGAAGTTGGTGATGGAGATCATGATTGATATCATTGTCGCTGGGCTGACGCTGTTAGTCTATGAACATTAGAGGTGGGAGCGTGTTTCTCACGATGTGTTTCGCATCTCGAGCTGCCAAGTGAGGGCTAACAGGGTCTTTGAACTGGTACAGGGTTGAGACACTCTGACCTGTGAATTTCCGGACATAGCTGGCTGGTGTTAGCCATCTGCACACATCACTATAGTATGCAGTAGACTGACTCATCATCGCGATCGCTACTAGGCCCGGTCGAAACGGGCTTTATATACTGAACTCGATATTGTGTCTTCTTTACTCCATGTTTGAGGCGTAAACCAAGGAGGGTTGAGAATACAGTCTTTCCAACATCAGTGTTAGCACCGTAAATCTGCACTGCAATGTATTTTCTCCATAGTCCCGCGGGCACTCTAGACATTATTGTGACGGGAGAACCAAATGCAGTGCAATTGATGCGGGACCGTGTGTTTCGTGGTCGAAGCAAAGAGTTGATTTGGGGGATTTGAGTTTCGGTTTAGTCTAGTGCTGAAAAGGCAAGGCTCACTTCCTTCGGTCCCGTCCCTGCAAGGATAAGACCCCACATCCTTCGACCTGCATGCTCGACACACTCAACCGATTTCGGACCGTAGCGGTTACTCAAGGTTTTAGAGGGGGAAACTTTGAGTCAATGAGTGTGTCAATATCTTGGCCTGCCGTCTGACAATTGCCTCTTACGTTGCTGGGTCGAGCAACGGTCTATACCCACCTTGGTGGAGCAACCTACGCTAGCGTCCAGGACGGCAGGAACATTTGGTCTCGGTCTGAGCTATCAACCTTGGTGACCAAAATGAAGAAAGAGATGGACGGCAACGACGAGAAGAGCCCCCTCGATGCCAGACTGCAGTACCTGCTTGACAAACGACGGAAAAGCTCGACACTACGCAACTTGACGTTGCCTAAATCTGGCCAAATCGATTTCTCGTCCAACGACTTCCTCTCACTATCGACCAACGCTCGCCTTAAGAAAGCATATCTCTATGAGCTTCAACATTCACAACTGCCCCTCGGCAGCGGAGGTTCGCGATTGCTAGACGGAAACTCACAATATGCCGAGGTATTGGAACAAGACATTGCCAAATTCCACGGTGCTGAAGCAGGGTTACTTTGGAATAGCGGCTTCGATGCAAATGCTGGCTTCTTCTCATGTGTACCACAGCCCGATGATGTCATTGTCTTCGACGAGCTTGTGCACGCAAGTGTGCACGATGGCATGCGGCTGTCGAGAGCCGCACAAACAGTGCCATTTGAGCATAATTCAATAGCGGACCTGCGGAGAGTATTGCAAGAGATAGCCGAGCTACCGAGCAGAAGCAATGTTTTCGTTGCCGTGGAATCCATTTACAGTATGGATGGCGATGTTGCGCCTTTGCAACAGATTGTCGACACTGTCACAGAATTGCTGGGTGAAGGAAGAGGACATGTGGTTGTTGATGAAGCACATTCGACAGGTGTTTTAGGGCACGAGGGAAGAGGTCTAGTTTATGAACTCGGCCTTGAGAGGCAAGTCTTTGCACGGTTGCATACATTTGGCAAGGCAATGGCCGGCAATGGAGGTAGGTCATGCACCATGTGGACTTGGTGGTCTTACGCTAACAACACAAAGCTATCCTTCTTGGCTCTCATACCCTTCGCCACTACTTGATCAACTACGCCCGGCCTCTGATCTATACAACTTTCCTGTCGTATCCATCTTTGGCGCTTATACGATGTTCATATCAACTACTCAGTGCAGGGGGCACAGTGCCTTTACAGGCGCATTTGCATCGCCTGACAGAGTTCTTGTTCAAGGCTATGAAACAACTGCATAGCACTTCAGCAGCAGCGCGGAGTCTATTGAGCATACCGAGTGCGTGTCCGCAGTCGCCAATATTTGCAGTACAGTTACAGCAACCAAGAGACTTAGCCCAAAGCCTACAAGAGAAGGGGATGATGGTCAGAGCGGTCGTACCACCAACAGTACCTCTCGGAACAGAGAGAGTCAGGATTTGCCTTCATGCAGGCAACACAGTGGGTGAGGTCGAGGTGCTTGTCGGTGCGCTCGAGGAGTGGTGCGAGGGACAACTCAAAGAGACGGATAGGGACGACCAACAAACAATGCAGATGAGAGCTCGGTTGTAATCCAATTCTATACTCTATAGCTGATGCTAGCTCCTTTTTTTGGTGTCGAAAAAATCTATAGAGCTGCAGGAGCCTGCTCTACTTCTTTGGCTGCCTCAACGACGATGTTTTCGTTCTTGCGAACCTCTCCGATCGTCTCCTCCATGGCCATTGGCCTCAAGCCCCATCGTTCAAACATAGCCTTGTCCTCCTCCCAACCGTTGCAAGCAGTGGTAAGCATCTTCTCGCCAGTGAAGATAGCGTTGGCGCCAGCCTGGAAGCACATGATTTGCTTCTCCTCACGCATAGTGTGACGACCGGCTGCTAAGCGGATGATTGTCTTTGGCATAACCAGTCGTGCAGTTGCAATGGTACGCAGAATAGCGTCGAAGGAGACTGACTGGGTTTCGCCAAGTGGCGTGCCCTTGATGGGTACAAGTGCGTTGACAGGAAAGGACTCGGGGTGTGCCGGAAGCGTGGCAACAGTGTGGACAAGACCGACGTGGTCCTTGGCTTTCTCACCAAGTCCGAGGATACCTCCTGTACAGACGTGGATACCGGCTTCTTGAACGTTTTGGATAGTCTTGAGGCGCTCGTCGTAGGTTCGCGTAGTGATGACACTGGGGTAGTGCTCGCGACTGGTGTCCACGTTATGGTTGTACGCCGTCAGGCCAGCCTGCTTCAGCTCTTTGGCTTGTTCAGCATCGACCATGCCAAGCGTAACACACGCCTCCATGCCCATTTCTCTTACACCAGTGATCATGGCCTTGATGTTTTTCAGATTGGTCTTGCGACCCCTCATGTCACGCCATGCGGCGCCCATACAGAATCGCGAGCTGCCGTTCTCTTTGGCGACACGTGCCGCTTCAAGTACAGACTCAACAGAGGAAAGCTTGGTAGCCTTCAGACCAGTGTCGTATCTGCTGGATTGCGCGCAGTACGAACAATCCTCACTACAACCACCAGTCTTGATGTTCATCAAGGTGCACATTTGGATAGCGGCTGGGTCATGGAAGCGTTGGTGTACTGAAGCCTGTTTGAGTAGATCAGTCAGTACTCCAGTCCAGATTTGATTGCAGTTAAACATACCGCAGCATATGTCAGCTTGATCAGCGGAGTGTTGTAAACCTCCGCGATTTCTTCTTTTGTCCAGTTGGTCCTGGGTCCAGTTGCTTTGACGGCATCTTCGAAAACCGACGATTTCCGTGTTGGTGGGGTAACTTGTTGGGTACTAAGGTCGATTGGGGTGTCCAGAACGGTGCTGAAAGGACGAACGAACTGCTGTGTACGAGCTGAGCTCAGAGCCAGGCCAATTGGCCTCACAAGTGTTCTTTGTGCCATACCGAAGCTCTGAAGTGTGTCTGTGGAAGGTACTTGCGGGACAGTCAACAAATAACATATACCCCTCGGTCAACTGGAGGTGACGGCCATCTGCGGAACCTCAATCAGCGCGCGTCTCATTGGTGGCTCCTTCGGGAACGGCGGGCGTGGGGCAAGCACCCCTGCGTAGCCAGACCGCGTCTCTGCGCGTCCGCAACACTAGCCGCATCCAACCAACCATCCACGCAAGCACTGTGCACACCGCGACGCGATTTCCCATGTGTCGCTTTGAGCTGTTAAGTCTGCTCATTGTGTTTGTCCGGCGTATCACTGTGCGTAGCCGCAGAAAACAGGCTCCGACAACAGCTCCGCCATTGTCGCCGCTACCATGCTCCACGAGATCCTCCTCTCGCTCTCCGGACATCCATCCGTACTTTTCGACACCCAGCAAGGTTCCACGCACGTGACTTCCACCGCGAATCGCTTGCTGTCACCTCCGGAAGCGGAGCTACTGGCCACAATTGGCCATCTATCTCGATTACATCGGAAAACACGCGACCATGTCACGAGAATTGCAAATTCTCACCCATCCACTGTATGTCGAGCAGCAGCTACTGCCATAACCACATTTCATCTGGACAAATTCCAACGCAAGATTCTGGATGTCGAGAGCCAAATACTGAAGCAGGATGCGTCTACAGTTGGAGCATACAATATCGTGCCGCTGGCCGGCATTGTTGGTGAGTTCTCCGGATGGGTCAGGCTGATGGAATGGCTATGGGACATCAGCAACTTCATGCTACCTTTGGAGCCACTGCCAAAGAGTGAGAAGATCAGCCAAAAAACAGCCTCAGGTTCCGAGCTCGTTGACAAGCTGCGAACAGAAGCTCAAACAGGATACCCGGATATCGAGGAAGCGGCCCATTACTTAGGCAAAGTTGCGGAGACAGCATGGCTACGGCAGTTGTCGACATGGCTCCTGTATGGCCGCTTGCCGTCCTTTGGCGCCTCCGACTTTTTCATTGCTCAGGAGGACGGAGATTCCACTGGAATCTCTTTCATAGCCCGGACCAGGCTCTTACCCAAGTTTGTCACACGGCAGACCGCTTTGTCTATTATGTTCGTGGGGAAGTCGCTCAACCAGATACGATCATTGCCATCGACATCGAAGGCAAAGGCAGCTACAACGCAGATATCAGAGCTCGAGCTTCTACCAGTCCATGTGCAATATCTCTCTCAGGTACCAGCACCTATATCTTCGGCCAAATTGTCGGAAGTGGTTGCAAATATCCGGACTTCACTTTCACGCAACTTACTTCAACATCTGCTACCTCGTGAGAAGATAGTCGAGACTCTAAACGTACTGTATCAATTCTTCCTACTTGGCAGGGGCGAGTTTGCCATGGTCTTGATAGCAGAGGCTGATGAGAAGCTATCGTCTCGACATCGTGGCGCACAGTCGGCCAAATCTGGACCATCTGTCAAAAACCTTCTACTAAAGGAAGCCGAGATAAATCAAACTCTGGCACGATCATTGTCAGTTTTGTCAACCCTGGGTGGCGAAGACGACCACATCGATGATATCCTGGATGCCGCATCAGACGTCTTACATCTTGACGTGCACAGTGCGTCAGGCCATCGCCCCGGTACACCTGGTCGTGCGAAAGATGTCGAGTCCGCGTTACCGCAGATCCCCAACATGTCGTTCGACGAACTGTTGTTGTCAGTGCCTGTCTCTCTCGGCATGGACATTCTATCGCCTCTCGATTTGTTCATTACCAAGGCCGATGTGGATGTTTATTCGTCAATCAACGACTATCTACTCGCTATCAGACGTGCTCATCTCCACTTAGCTCAACTGTGGCGGCACAGTACAATTCGGCGTGATCATCCTTGTCCCCCAGGCTACCAGTACAGCAATTCCTCGCATGGAAAGGCAATACTCAAACGTCGGCGTCAACGAACGAACCAAAGGGCACGAAACATGCGGAATATCTGGGCGACGTGCCGCGCTGCCATCTTCTTCTTAGCTGAAAGCGAGGCTTACTTTCAAGGCGAGGTTGTGCAAGAATCGTTTAAAGCATTCTTGGACTGGGTGCAAGGACCTCGAAAACGGCGTCACGATGATACTCGACCGACAACCCCAGATAGACCGCTCACCCAGGAACTAGGTGAATCACAGACTGAGAACAGCGTGCAGCAGCAGCATGATCCAGAGGCACTTGCTTTTGCGCACCGCAATTTTTTGGCTTCTGTGGCATACTCTCTCCTCGTCACCGACGGCGCTTTCACTAAAACACTCCGCACTCTCTGCACTCATGTGGATGACCTCGTCGCACACATCACGCGCCTCCAGTCGATCCAGCAGAATCTCGACCTTGAAGAAGATGACGGCGTCGAAGACTTCTCGCAGAACTACAAGAAGGAGGAAGCGGATGTGAATCTGGAGATGAATCGCGCAAGGAAGAGACTTGATAGTGATCTCAAAGCACTCGTTGAGCGGCTGAGAGAGGTTGATAGCGAGAGGATCGGTACAAGCGGGCCGCGACACACAAATGCATTAGACCATAGTGAGGGGAAATATGAACCGCTTCAGGTCGGTGGTATCGATCGGCTGCTGATGAAGCTTGACTGGGGTGTGGAGGATGCCGAAGAGGAGCACGAAGACCTTTTGTAGTCACGGTGGATCACGAATATACCCTATCAGTCCAGATATAGCCTAGCAATGTATGTCGCACTGGAAACCCACAATCTCAGTCAATTATATAGGGCGCAGATAGCTTGAGGTACACATGCTTTCAGCCACTGATCGAAGCTGCTGCAAAACTGCCAACATCTAATGCCTTCTCTCTACACCAAATCCAGTCTAATACGAGCAAGAAACACATACTTGGTGTAATTCTTGAGGTGCTTCCCAAGGCACGAATAGCGCAGAGATGAGGAGTGAAGCGTGAGTAAAAGTAAGCAGGGATTATTCACGACGTATATCGTGGCATCCATCTTTCACGATGGGCTCACTTTTTCGGGCCGCAATCGTTGGTTTTTTGGAGCTTTGATGGATACAACACACTGGTGAAAGTGCTCTATCAAAACAATTTTTTTGGTCTAGACAAAAGAACGAAGAGAACAAAGGCGTGCACACCCTTGTTGCTGAAGACTTCGCGCTCAACGAGGGTCGATTAGTCTTTGGGCAGCAGATCGGTCCTTCCCTTGAACTGGCACCTCCCAAGTCGTTCTTTGCTGATGAGAAAACTCTTTGGAAACCACTCCAAACCGTCTGTGCTGCCATCATTATCTATCAGTTTGACGAGTGCCTCCGCCGATTTCAGGCACAGTACCATGCCGTGTCCGTTGAAGCCTGCTGATATCCACAAGTTTCTGAGGGGAATAGATCCTGGGGAGGTCTCACCGTGACAAGAATCAAGCCGAGATCCCATATCTCCCGGCACCCTACCCACGAACGGTCTCCCGTCTGCCGTCGCACCCATGATCCCAGTCCACTCGTGGACCATCCGTTTCGAGACCTCTACTTCACTAGTCTCGCCCCAGTTGGTTGAACCGAAGTAACCAACCAGACTCTCGCTCAGGTACTTGGAGATAGTCGGGTTGAGCGAGCTATCATCGACAGTACCAAACTCACTGGCTCCTGCGTCCGGCAATCGGCCAAGCCCGCCACCAATCACGATGTGCTGACCACCCCCTGAGAGAGGTCGTGGGATCATATACTCGTATCCGTTTTTGTAGATAAAAGAGAAAGTCGTTGGGAGTGGTGATGGCAGTTTTGATTCCGTCCCCGGCCTCTGAGCTGTGATCTGACCTCGCATTGGTACGATCGCACCCTGAAGCGTATGTTCAAGGTAAGGAGTGTAACCATTCGTAGCCAATATCAAATTTCGTGCGTTGAACGTCTTATGTGGTGTAGTTATCTCCCATGCGAAGTCGCTATGCGATCTCGAAGGGGTGATCTTGTGGACTGGCGTGTGCGTGCAGATTCGAAGGCCCTTCTCAACGCACTCAGCCAGCACGCCCGTAGTGAAGCGGTACGCGTGTACTCTGCCAGCGAGGTACTCGAATGCTCCAGCTACTGTTTCTTCGTCTTCAACAGCACGGTTCTTGTTGACAGCGTTGGCTTTAAAGTGCTTGCTTACTGCCTCCTCACTCTCGTGGATGTTGTACCACGCCATACACCCCTCCCTCAACTCTTCGTCGTTTACATCCGCACGCAATGCATGGATTGCGAATTTGCCCGACTCAAAGGTGGGTTCATCGTAGATGGCGTCGACAGTTTTACACAGTTTGTTTTCACAATCGATTTGCAGCTCGTCCGCCAGTCGATGTGTCTCGATGATGTTGTCATACTCTAGTCGTGCAATCTTCAACGCCTCTTCTTTTCCAAGCTTTTCAGTATGCTGTATGTAGGATCTATAGCTTGCTGCTTTTGTGTGACCTCCATTACGGCCCGTGGCGCCGCTGCATATCTCCCGCGCTTCCAACATCATGATGCGTGCATGCTTTCGGGTCTTGAGCAGATTGTAGGCGATCATGGTGCCTGAGATACCCGAACCTATGATCACATAGTCGTAGGGCTCATGAGATCCATCTTCGCCATGGTCGATGTCTGCGAGTGGGGATTTCGGATCATGCCAGTAAGACGGTATTGGATCAGTCACTGGGAGACCAACAGGCACACGAGAGCGTTCTTCCATGGCT
The DNA here is from genome assembly GCA_004335185.1 of Phoma sp. RAV-16-625. Classification (NCBI taxonomy): domain Eukaryota; kingdom Fungi; phylum Ascomycota; class Dothideomycetes; order Pleosporales; family Didymellaceae; genus Phoma; species Phoma sp. RAV-16-625. The sequence continues at coordinate 239,118 of SAUA01000019.1, forward strand.
GAGCCACGTAAATCTGTAGATGATTTTGTTGAGAACTGTGAGCAACGGACATAAGAGACCTTTATAAGGTGGAAGTTCTGACATTGATAACTAAGGTGGGGGAGATCAACGCCGCCTGTACTTGCCTATTGCAGCCTTAGTGTCTATGCATACCTCAAGGTTCCAAGCCATGTTAACCACGTTTGTTGCAGGCCTACATTATAGGTCATCTTTCTGCCTGAGATGACATTTCATGCCTAGGACATGCGTCTGCTCCGAGGGAGATTGACTCTTGCTGGATCCTTCCGCCGCCCGTACCCCACTCAAGGCTGCTTCAGAAGTAGGATCCCTCCACGAGAAACCCTAGGGTCAGGCGTACATGCTGATGCAAGTGATCAAAGTCCATAGTCGAGAGCGCGTCGTTCGCAGTGTGTAGATAAGGTGTTGCGTCCACCATGTTCTCGTCGCAGACATACGCAGCCGGGTAGCCTGCATCGTATGCAGCACCACTACAATACATTAGAAACGGCCAAATACGGTTTCAGGTTACAGAAGGACGTCGCTTACTGGTCGCTACAGGCGTAACCACATCGGTCGGTGATTACGGGTAGAGCAGTGTACACAGGTACCAATTTGATGATGAAGTTGCTCAGTGGTGTGCTCACATAGTCAGTGTAGACTGCAATGTTGTGGTTGGGCGAGTATGCAGTCATGTCTTGGTTCATAACAGCAAGGACTTTGACACCACGTTTGACGTAGTCTTGCATGACAGCACGCGCACCCAAGAGGCCACCTTCCTCACCAGAGTAGAAATGGAACTCAAGGGTGTTCTTGGGAGCATAGTTGGCCGCAGCCAGGACGCGAAGAGACTCGAGTATAGTAACGACGGCCTGCAGTAGTCAGCTCGTAATCGTGTGTACCATTGTTGCAAAACAGCACTCACAGAGGCGTTGTCATCGGCGCCAGGTGCGCGACCAGTGGTGGGATTGGCCTGGTTGATGGAATCGAAGTGACCGGATACAACTACAACATTCGCTGACGACCCTGGAATGGTCGCGATCACTGACGGCTGATTGTAGCTGTGAGTGAATTGCTTGACAGTGATCTTTGTGTTGGCAGCAGCAACATTCTTCACAAGATTGAAAACGGTCGTAGCTGACGATGCAGCATAAGAACCCTTGTAATATCGGTTGTGTATGTTCGTCAAGGTTGTAGCCCAAGTCTTGGGATTGGTTTTGCTGATTTGAGCAAGCAACTTGTTGGCTTCGGTCTGGTGAGAGGCTGCCGAAGGGAACGATGCAGATTGACGTTTATCAACTTTGAATCCATTTGCGACAGCGACGCGGTGTTCCTCAAGCTCCTGGGACAACATCAGTCACTTGAGAGACGCGAAGCATACTGGGCGGGATTTTGCGAACCTGTGTCTCCGTGATATCCATGAAATGTGCACACGAAGGCGTGGAGATGAAAAGGTCTAGTTTCTCTTGCTCAGTGTACCATGTACCGTTGTCAGCATCAGACGTCTTGATGAGACGCAACTCTTCTCCCGCCGCGTTGAGTTTCGGTGTGAAAGCGCTGACTGAAGCAAGGGCACCAACGGCCATGCTGGCGACGACTGCCCTGCGAACCATCCTGAGTATGACACGTTGTTGAAGATGATGGAATGCTCTGTATGAAGCGCTGGAAATATCGTCTTTACCTAGACCGATGCGCTTTGTTTATAATCATCAATTGATCGGTGCTTCCCACACGCCAGCGCTGAGCACCTTCTGAGACGGGCGACGGCCGTCGAATTGATCAAGGATTGAAATAGCATGCTTGGCTGCACTTTTTCACACATAGACAAGACCGTACAAGCACTGCCGAGCGGCAGTCACTAGCGAATAGTATGTAGCTACGCCAGCCTTGCACGATTAGCTATACGAACATTTTGTCCGAAGTCGATCATGCTAAGACCTGCGATAAGATTTGCTTCTTGGCTCCTTCCCCTTTCGTGGCCCTGTCGCCCACACCGATGTTTTGGAGAGAATTAATGTTGACGTGGAATGCCAAAAGGTGGGTCTTTATGAGAACTGAATTTTTAGTTGCTCATATATAGGAGTGTTGCCGGCTAGGTCGCATAAGGGTGGCCAACATTCGCTACATTCTCGGTGACGTCACCGAACACGACTTCACATTGGCAGATGGTCTCTTTCTCACTCCGACAACCCTGTTGTTGTCGGAGAAACCTTGTAGCTGATAAGATGAATTGGCAACAGATTTCACATTTGCACGGTTGTTCTCAATCACCACGAAATACAAGGTAGAAGAAAACTTTTCAAGCTACTACTTTCCGCATTAACAAAGATGATGTTACGAGTAAAGACTAGCCTGGAAGTGCAGGGTGACAGCTAACAACAGGAGCCAGAGAAGATATGTGCCTGAAGATCTGACCTTCGATATTGGCTAAATGAATTCGGAACCACCAGGCTGGAGGATAAAATGTGGAAGCAATAATACAATATCAGTATACATGCTCTAAGGCCTGAGTACTGAGTACTACAGAATTTATGACACAATTGCGTTCTCGACGTCATGAAATTAGTGTTATTGATCATTTTTCGTAATCTGGCTCAGCTACCAGCGTGTATTTTCGTCAGCTACCACGGCCTACCAGCCATTATTCCGCCGCCCAACAAGCGCCTCATCATCACTGTATTCGCTTGGATCCCTCTTCGGTGTATCCAACCCGCCTTTCACGCTCTCACTCCCTTCTGTGACGCTCTCCAGGCTGCCTGCCCTGGCGACTCTCCTTTCGTCAACATTGACGCCCGATTTCTTCGAGGCATAGCCCCCAGTAATTTCGATATTTGACTCTCTCCTTGTTCCCTCGAAAAAAGGATTAGGCTCGCTGCTGATGACGACTTCATGTGTTTTCTTAATTTCATTGCCAGTAGGGGCGAAGCTGACAACACGGTCTTCAGCCGCGTAGTGTGAGATGTCGCCTTTGTACGAGAAGACACTGGCGAGCTCGTGATTCGATTCGCGACGTGATTTTTTCGGGGCGCCGGTTCCGCCAGACTTGGCTCCGGAAGTTGAGAGGTTGGACGACCTGAAGTCGTTGGCAAGGGATGCGTTGCCAGGCTTGCGGGATGCGGAGATGGCAATACGTTTGATCAGGTTGGCCATAACCATTTCGATGTTTAGCTTGACAAGGTAGGCGAGGGGGTGGAACTGGATGTAACTGATATAAATTAGTACAATGTGTGTGAGTGCTATCGTGACAGGAAGGAAACCTACACAAAGGAATTGGGTATCGACATGGCTCCAATAATCATGACATCCATAAGGAGAGAGACGACAACAATTCGCTGATTGAAGCGAACAAGCCGGTTGTACTTGGTAAGACCATTGCTGATGAGATTGGCCTTGACCGTCTTCAGGAAGTACCAATTAAGCGCAGCATCGACGATCAAGTACAAGAACTTCTCGATACGATCCCAGTACTCGTTGATGATATGGTACCTAGAGTAGTTTTAGCGCCATGCCGGAATGTAGACAACACTGGTGGATCAAGCGTACCTGTGGTTGACTTGGAGGCGTGCCGGTATCCAGATATTGAAGACACTGATATTGATTGCGGTAACGAACATAGCAGTAGCAATCATGATATTTCTCGAGTGCCTGCGATCAGGTATAATGACACGAATTCTGTTGATGATGATCTGCAGCAACAACTGAACTTGAATACACCACCAGAAGAGAATGGTGAAGTAGAACGCAAAACCTCACATCTGTCAGCAGATAGTTCGGATAGCTCAGATCCTCGTACTTACTGGGCTTGATGATCTTCATCAAATGCATGAAGCACTCGATACCCATCACAAGGGAAATACCCAGCTCCAGCCATATCATCCAAACGTACACGCTGCGCAGCGGGTTACGTGAAACCTTGGATTGTCCCCAGGCAAGCCATATCCCAATGAAAACGTTGATGAGTGTCAACGCAAAAACTGTAGATGCGACGATGATATCCGCTGTCGTGATGGGTTCGTTCACGTAGGAGGGTGAGATCAGTGGGCCCCACGGCTTGAAGGATGGATCGTCGCGGAATTCATTGTTCATGGCGTGGTAGCGACAATATCAACTGGATGTGTATACACGCAGAGTTGCCGTTGAACAAGAGAAAACATGAACCGATCGATTGTTGGAGAACAGTAAGGACCGGTAGAATCCATTCTTTTCATGTTCGGAGACTAAGAAAATAGAAACTCAGACGAGGCTTCAGGAGAGGAACCGCTGAATCTGACAGACCCTCGAGTCAGATTAAGGTTCGTAGAATTGCAGCATTCGGCCCTGCAGCATGGACCGGCGCCGCCGGTTGCTGGCCACTGTACATCCCGCTGCACATCCCGTGAGTTCCAGATGGCCAAGCGCATTCTCGACCTATCGTTTTACATGCTTCTCCTGGAACGCATTTGAGACTAAGAGGTGCTAAGGTGGGTAGATCGTGCCAACTTGCGTGTGAAACGGGAAGCATCCTGGCGGGACGTTGATCGCACTCACTCTGTCCGCCTAACTATGCAGTCGGTACCCACTTTGCCGCCACTTCATGCTAAAGGCCCCATATTGGCCAGCTTGTTGGTTCGTAGCAGAATCCCACACACCTGTCAACCGATTGACAATGAGCAGAAGTGCTGTCTTGCAGCTTCCGCGGTCTGCTCAAGACCACATGTTACGGAAGTCATTAGTCTCAAGGTCTGACAATCCGATTCCTCAACGTCAATGCTACAGGAACGCAGACCCAACACTATGTGATCTACCATTAAGCTCGTGGATGTCATGACCATTTTCCCAACATTCACACAATAGCGAGGATTCGCTACCTGGATTGATAGCCCAAGCAGTCCATGTGCACCTGAGTAGCTTGAAGGTGTGGCGAGCCCTCCGCACAATGTGATTCGCTGGCGTCATTGCCCCGCGCTGAGCACAACTCAAATCTTCGAAGTGAGGCCGGCGGCAGTCAACTCCCCGAGGCCTAATGTTGTTTTCAAGGTAGTATTATTGTACGCAGTGCAGCATTCCTGCCCGACGGCTGATCTTCCTGCTTACCTAAAGACCACACAGGAACGGACGTCTGACTCTTCTCCTCGGCACTACGTCCTACAGACGGGGTAATCTCTCCATGTTTTCCAATAGCCTGGTTTAAGGGACTGGCAAGTACCGATGCTAAATATTAGTGAGGACGCCGCTCACACACGGTGCACGGGTGAAGGGCGCCCGCCACGTGTGAGCCCCTAAGATGTCTTGCTGACGCGGTGCCTGACGCGGTGGCCGCTGTCGCGGCTGCCTCGTGCCGAAAGTGCGTTGGGCTGAGCTCCGCACAAGCTAGGGTTGTTGCGCAAGGGACGACGTTGTTCTTGAAACGCGTCCTGAAAATGCTGGGAATTGTGTCTTGTCCAATCGACCTCTACTCGAAAGATCGAGTGGTCCGTTTTGTCGCTCACGAAAGGATTTGCTGCTTCTGCACGGCAACGAGTTCGGGCTGAAGGATGCGATGCCTGCGCAAATCCGGAGGGTGTTCGATTGAGTAGGATCTACTATTTGGTGGTCCCTGCAACAGATCGAGTTTTCAAGCAGCACCGAAGCGCCGAAGCTGATGTCGACTCAGGGAAGAGACAGTGTTAACTACCTTTGGTTCATCGAATGGCTGAAAACCAATCCGACTTTCTTGAAAGACATTAAAGAGGGGAATTCGAGTCAAGCAAGTACCCGCATGTGAGATCAGCGCATAAACAGGTGCGATGGGGAAATCTCCCGTCAACCATGAGGTTCTAACCGACAGCGACAAACTACTGCAAGTCATTGTCAAGGAAACCAAGCACGGAGAACATGAGGCACGAGTCGTAGAGATAGATAGGCGAAGCTTAGAGCGGCAACGTCACTCAGTCGAATGGGAAATGTTCCAGCTCAGAATGATGCAGCAAGAAATTCCATGCGAGTTTCATCTGCAGACCAGAAATCTGCGGTCACCAAAACGCAAACTTAGGTTATGACACTGGGTAACTCCCTTTGATCGGACAGCATGTTGTCGCAACAATCTCATACTAGATTACCAAGATCCAAGTCCGTAGAAAGGAAAGACATCACACGGATGTCTTCTCAAACCACTCATTGCTGTCGTTGCTATCAAGATATGCCTCATGCAAGGAAGACCACTTTCATGAGCACGGGTTTCGTTGCATCCGCGTGTTGAGTACTTAGGTACATCGGGTGAAATGACAAAGTCGGGTCTGGCTCGTACCTTTGCGACCCATCATCGTCGGTACATTCGAAACTCCTAAGCCTCACAAGCTACCCACATCGTCCCGGTGCGAACCACATTAACAAAGGTACTTGACCGAAGTAAAATGCGGCTTGTCAGGATCATTTGTACGAGATGCGCCGCCACACACGCTGCTACGTGATCGAAACCACTTGACTACAGATCTTCCAAGCAAGAGCGGTGTGGACTTCGCGGGGCCTAGCAAACTCTACATAGGCTAGGAAGAACATGTTCGCAGCCTCCGTTTCGTGTCACCACTCATACCAACACCATTTCTAGCTAATCAAGCCTGGGGACTCAGGTGCTCAGACTAGCCACGGCCAGACCCATGACAGGAGAACAGGAAAAGTCAACCACCCTCGACACTCATGCTTCCATCTTCATGACTTGTTCCCTTGCCACATCTCGCACTGGCAAATGAGACCCACTGGTCGCTGCCGTCCCTTGGCTATCCAATCGCCTAATGTGCGATGTTTGCACGCAGGGGGCGGTAGAGGGTTGTCGCCACCAGTATGGCAATACGACTGTGTGTCTCTTGTGAGGCAATATTGCGTCAGCTGTGAGGACGGCGCATGGTGGATGCTTCTCAATGCCCAGCCATCGCGGCTGACTAGTGGCAATGACTACTCATGCCGCATCAACTACGCTGTAAGATCATTGCATATATGCAAGCCTCCCGCTGCAGGTGCAAGGCTGGTCCAGGCACCGTCTGAAAATCGACTTCGTTGACATGCGTCTGTGTAAGTGTTCATAGCGGCGCTTGTAGGAAGGTCTGACTTGTTAGTGAAAGTTGACTATCATCCAGTGTCGCTAATGTAATGAAGGGCTGACCGGGCCGCCTATTCCACGAACATGAGTAGAGTGTCCTCTTGAACAGGTCGACATAAGCGTCATGCTTCTAATCTATTTGGTATGCGTATGTCTACCGGGAATCTCTATGTCGTAAATGCATCACTCAATGTCCGTTTGGATGCTCGTCTATGTCTTCACAGGTTTACTTCACCGTCTGCTTCACGTCGATGCCAGCAGCGCCGCTCTTGTAGGCTTCGAAGCCTTCCTTGGAGGCTTGTTGCACGGTGGTTTTGCCCTCAACAATCTCCTTGCACTTCGACAGAATGTTCGTCCAGTCCTCAAACACCGTGAAAGGCACGTTTTCTCTCGCGCAGTAGTTGATCAAGTCATGACCCTTCTTCGCGAATAGCAGATCTGTCTCGCGTGCAGCAGATAGGTCTGACACACCGTCGCCGGCGTAGAACATAGTCGGTCTCTGGTCCTCGGGCAGCGACGAGTATTTCCTGAGCTCGATGGACTTGTCGTGTCCAAAGCCTGACTCTGGGTGCCTGAAGAGGATGGTCCAGCCGCCCTCCTCGTTGATGTCCTTGCCGTCCCTTGGACCGACCTGGTTACCGAGAACCTGCATCTTCTCGGCATCAGGTCCAACCAACTTTTTCAGCAGCGCCTTGATGATGGGTTCCATTCCTGAGCTGAGAACGACGACGGGAATGTTGTTCTTCAAGCTCCACTGGAAGAATTCTGCGAAACCAGGGTCCAGCTTGATGTTGTCAACGATATATTGGATGCACTGGTCGTATGGACGGGTGACGCTGTCCATCATGTCTTGGAAGGAGTCGCGGAAGGAGATTTTGTCGTTCAAGCAAGCAAGGTTGCCCTCGCGGCGCTTGGCCTGGCCGTAGCCAATTGTGTCGGTCAGAAAGTCATTGCCTCGTAGATGGTCAGTACCAATGGTGGGCGTTGTGGCGTAGCGGGCTGGTGGATCGGGTTTCGTGTTGAAGGGCTCAAGACTCACTGTCCTGTTGAGTGATGGTGCCGTCAAAGTCGGTAAAAAATATGAACTTTTGGGATGCAGTCAGTATATGATTCGGAATCCTCGGAACGGGACCGAAACGCACCTTTGGGTTCGACTTCATGGCGGGCAGATCCGCGGCAGCATTTTGGACACCCATGTTTTCTCCAGTGAATTGTGTATGTACGTGAAGTGGACAGCGAGTGAGGATGTGGTTGAGAAATTGTTGATGATGGAGGGGCGCTGTCAGACCCTAAAGAGGCATCCCACCAACGCGGAAAGAAACCAGGGACCAACGGCGTCATCCTGGCTCTTGGCAGTCAAAGCTCGATGCGAGCTTTTGGCGGACTACCGAGGGCGTTTTTGTGGATGACCGTCACTGACTGTTGATGAGAAGGAGCAACCCACGACAAGCATGAGGCCGTTGCTTCAGCATGCTTCACGCTTACATAACGTCAATGTATTCACAATAACACCGTCGTCTCGATCAATTGGACGCGTCGTGGTCCAATCGCCGTCAATATGCGTCACCTGTCAGTATCGTCAGGCGTCGACTGCTTTGCGGCAGCACCATAGACAACCTCTCAACAACAGTTCACCAGCATTGCTGCAGCGATACTTCTCGCGCTCGTCAAGATGGATGGAGGACAAGAAACCCCCTGGCTCGTCAGACCCAATCGCCATGCCACCGCCTCCGAACGAGCAGAAGCCCAAACCAGCCTCACCTGCGGACAGAACGCCAGAGCAGCTGATAGAACGGCAAGACCGCCTGCGCAGAGAGTGGGAGGAGCAACAGAGGAAGCGAGAAGCGGAAGCTTTGCGAAAAAAGCAGCAGGAGGAAGAAGCACAACGTAAAAGAGAAGAAGAGGAGGCTCTGCGAAAGAAGAAGGAAGCAGAGGCTTTGCAGAGGAAGCAGGAGGTAGAAGCTGCACGAAAGAGGCAGGAAGACGATGCTTTACGGAAAGCACAGCAGTCCAGGCCGCCGCGCTCTGCTCAACCAGAAGCCCCTAGACGAGAAACCTTGCCAGAGCGCCCTTCGCCCGTGGAGACCCAAAAGTCTGTGCAGAGCGAGACTGTGGCCACTGCGAACAAGGAAGATGTCATCGACAACGTCAAGCGTGTTCCTGACGAGCACCTGCCATCGCACCAGGAACGACAGAGATCCAACTTCGAAAAGCGATTCTCGGCGTTCATGGACGAGTTGCTGCCCAAGATTGCGATTGTTACGCAAAAGGTCAATACTTACACTGGAACTGACTATTCAGGCGTCGAGGCCCTGAGGAGAGAGATTCAGGAGCAGGGTAAGTCTCTTGTCTGGCTAATGCAGCAAGTGCATGTCTAAGTTCTTACAGAGAAGCTTGTCAAAGCTCGTCGCATCGCCATAGACACCACCAAGGAAGCTCTCGACGCTGCTCTAGAACAGCAGGCCGCCTCACAGAAAGAAGTCGTTGCCCTTCTCGAACGAAAACACTCCTGGTCATCCAGTGATCTCGAACGCTACATGTCCCTCATCCGCTCCGAACACATCAACGACAAGGCCGTAAGAGAGGCTAAAGAGGCCGTAGAGACTGCTGAAAACGCATTGGAAGAGGCACGAAGCTACTTGGAAAAGAGAGAACGTGCCCAATACCATGAAGAGCAGATCTGGAGCGACACCATTCGGAGGAACAGCACCTGGGTTACGTTCGGCCTGATGGGTGTCAACATCTTCCTCTTACTCCTCAGTCTGCTCATTCTCGAGCCTTGGAGAAGACGGCGTATGGTTAGAGAGATCAAGGGCGCACTAGAAGCACAGCAGGTGGCTGCTGAGACAGCATCCATTCCTGCACTTGCGACTGCTTATGTTACAACCAACCCTGTTACTGAAGTACCGGCTGCCGGAAACGCTGCGCCGATGCCCAAGACTGCCGTGCCGGAAGTTGCAAATGAGAAGACCGTTGAGCCTACGAATACGACCGCCCAGTCTGTGTCGTCTGCTGGAGTTGAGCCCAATGTCGATGAGTCGCCAACAGCAGGGACAGAAGAGCCAACGCACATCACAGACGAGGATGGTACTATGATTGAGAACATCATCGAAGAGGTCGTTGAACCGGTCGTGGACCCTGCAGTCCCTGGCGCCGCACCATTGCTGGCTAAGGACGTCAAGGCCTCGCCGCAAGAAACCGTCAACATCGCGGAAGAAGTCAGGGGGCCTACTTCAACAAGCGAGAAAGTTTGGGCAAAGTTGGGACTTTGGCAGAGTAAGGCTGCTGTCATAGCGGAGGACATCGTGAGTGAGCGGCCCATCTCGATGCGCAGAGTCGATTTCACTACTGCCATCCTACAAGGTGCTGCCGCTGGTGCTGTCATTGCGGCTGCATCCATCGCAATGCTTATGAGACCCAACTAAGATGCTATGCGAGATGTCTATATCTGAGCGTCAGGTGTACCAATGTTGTACATAGTCATGTATATGTCCGTAACAAGTCTGCGCAATCTGTACGTACAACAACCAGTCTCAAGCCTCCCTTTGCAGTATCTCTGTCTAATGACATACTGTTCAATTGCACTTGTAGTGATCAGAGGCTGCTGATCAAAGAAACGACTACCTCTGACCTTTGTAGTAATCTTCATGATTGTCAAATTCTTCGACGACCCCCGACTCTTGGGAATCAACGGTCCCTCACGTGCGAAAATGCTCTCATCATTCGTCCGCGTTGCACTCTCCTCCGACTGACCTTCTGGTATGACATGCAAGGTGGCAAGAATAGCTTTTCAAACAGCTACATGGGTGGTGAACTCGGCTCTGACTTCCTGACCCTGCCTGGTGATTGATACTTCTATGCGCATCATACACAGATTGACCGTGGTTCATGGACGTTGCAGAATCTGAATACGCCTTGGGTGTTGCACAAACTCAAGGTATATATTCGACGTCTTTGATATACCTTCTCCATAAAAGGCAATGTGCAGTTGCTAATCTTTCCTGTGTCACAAGAGCAACGAACTCCACTGTCTTCTGGAAGTTGGGGGACATTAAAGGCAGAGCCTCGCAAGTCTTGCAATTTTGTAAAAAGAAGAAGAGCCACTAGGAACTTTGCTTCCAATAAATCTGTCTGTCAGACCTGCTGTATACTTCCCTTCACGATTATAGAAGTTGAGCAGTGGTAGTTGCTGGAAACTAGGAAAAGCTTCCATGACTCTAGTGCGTGCAACAAGGCCCTCAACAACTCCAGAGTTTGGCAGTCGTCTAAAGCAGCTCTGAGCGAAGCTTTCGAGATTTAGCTTCAAGACCCAAAGAGCCGATTGGAGGGTGTCGTGCATTGCATGACGGTCATGTGAGTTAGCGTGAATAGTGGCGCAACTGAGACGATGCGCGCCCTGCATTGCCAACGCATCACTGTACCAAAGCAAAGCCATGTACTCCAATCCATTTGTCCACGGTCGTTGGGCGATTCTCTCGAGATCTGCTAAGCCGCGCCTTTGCGGCCCCTTTCTTGAGTCCCCTCTTTCTGCACCTTGACCGTTGTTGCGATTCGATCTGAGCCTGAGGGCGCTACCCCGCTAGCTTTCGGCGCATCTTGACATTACGACAAACAACGACCTAACATCAACAACATCGCAGAAAGCCTACAGCGACAGTCTTCAGCCCATAGTCCACCATCATTTCAAGATGAACGCCGATCCTCTTACAGGGCAGCCGTTGCCCTCGAACGCAATCCAACGCGTCCTATTCATTGCACCCAAAGTCCACGTCTACCAAATACCCCCCGCAACCTCGACGAAAGGCTACCAAGCCTCAACCTGGACCGCAAACAACAACAAACTGCAGATATTCACAGCACGGATACGAATTGTCGAAACGTCCATTCCGCCCGAACGCGAAGACGGCGACGAGAAAGTCTCCACCACCATCCTCCTCGAGGACTCCAAGACCGGCGATCTTTTCGCCGCCGCACCGTACACAAGTGAACGCGCAGTCGAGCAGGCGCTGGATAGCAGTCGGTTCTTCGCCATAACTGTCGTTGGGGAGGGTAGGAAGGCCGTGCTGGGCATGGGATTCGAAGAAAGGAGTGAAGCATTCGATTTCAGCATTGCGTTGCAAGACGCACGCAAGGCACTTGGCTTTGAACCGAAAACATCTGGGCCATCTGGCGCAAAGGCAAAAGCGCAGAAGGAGGCCGAAGAAACGAAGCGCGACTTCAGCCTCAAAGAGGGCGAAACTATAAGCATAAACCTTGGGGGGTTGAAAGGGAGACGGTCAAGACCAGATGCAGAGAAGAGCCCCGGAGAGCAGAAGAGCGAGCAGGAAGCGTTGTTCAGTATCGCGCCGCCGCCAGGAAGTGGCGGAAGCTCGTTTCTGCCTCCACCGCCGAGCGCAAAAAGCGTAAAGGAGGAGAGAAGAAGGAGCAGACAGAACTTCGAGCCCACGCCGGAAGACTTAGGTTTCGATGATGGTGAATTTGGTGAGTTCCAATAGCGATGCTTAGACAGCGACACAAACGGGAGGTTGGTCTGCTGCATACATGGCGTTCCGCATAATGCTAGATAAATAATTTGAAAGATGAACGCACATACTTGCTATGATATTGTGAGGCTTCCAGGCTCATTGCAAAAGGCTAAATTCAGAAACGCTAACCTTCCTGCCGTTGGCCTTATTCGAGAGGTGGTCGAATATGTCTGCAAGCTGTTCTACCAGGTCTCTATCAACTTCCTCTGGGCTTTCAGCCTTCCGACCATGTCATTGAATGGGTACACGCTCGGGCCCGAATCCTCCATATTTGCGTAAGCACCAATAAAGACCTCAGCTAAGTCCAGAATAGGTTGCTGTATTCGTATCTCGCATCTGTTCCTTATCCACAGCTTCTTCAACTGATATTGAAGGAAAATTTGTAAACTCCTCTCGTGCTGACCCAGGGATCTGTTTAGCTCTCTCTTGCTGTAGCTGTCCTGCGGCATGTCGAACGTATACTTCCACTTGACGTTAGCATAGACTGGCTGTGAACATAAGTCAAGCCAGCAAGCCAATCTACAGAACAATACAAAGTTGATTCGGACACGCTCGTCTCTAACAGAATGCAGATTCCCAAATGGCTGGCAAGCTTTCCAGTGGTTCTGAATTGTATCGTCCAAAAGGAAATCCTTTGGTGGATATGTGTATGATTTTTGCAGCTCACCAGCAACTTCAACTACCAGGTTCTTGTTCCGCGACAGTAGGGCCCGATGGAGAGGGTTCAGACTGGACAGCCATTTTGCGATCGTGCCGAAATTCAGATTCTTGACGGTCCACGCGAAGGCAGTTGATGTATAGTACATATATGCTGTTTCAATACGAACAGCGCGGCATATTTGCAGTAATGCTGACGGCGAGTGTCGTACACGACGGTAATTCATCAGTACTGGTCTTTGGAAGTCGTCAAAAGTATAGGTATAGATGAGCATGCGGAGTTCCGATGGAAGTGCTGCTAGCGGGCAGGGTTTTGATGGATTCGAGGCCTTGATGTAATGAAGGTCCGCATTATAGGCTATACTTTCGCGGTCCCGTTTAGTGAGCGTCGAAGGCCGTTTCAGCGGTTTGGCTGCCCCTGGGCTCCCGTTTGACGTCTTCGTGCTTCGTTGCTGATTGGGAGTCGTAACATCTCTAGTCTTCTTACTTTGTGGACTAGCTTTCAACGTCGAAGCTTCAGTTGCACGGGCGAACGATGAGACCACCATAATGCAGGTACTTTTAGATTCGGCTCAGTGGTGGTGGATTTGGAGTCTGTTCAACCGCGATTTCGTATTTCGATAGAAGACTGGAGGCTTTCAGTGAGTAAGGCAGTTGCGTGTCAGAGACAGGCCAAAAAAGGATGTGATGGGGCACGTGAGCACGCGCCTGCCCTTTTGGCTTACCAACACATCGTCCCACCAACACCAATCGAGCTCATCATCCTAGTGACAAGATCGTCCATCCCTCATGGCAACCGATATGGATGCTACACCTTCGTCACCTCGTGGCACGAAAAGAAAGGGCGATGACACTCTACCACTTCCGGCACCGCGAAGAATTAAGGCGCTCGCACAAGACGTCGTCAACAAGATTGCTGCCGGAGAGATCATCGTCGCGCCACATCACGCATTGAAAGAACTGATTGAGAATGCCGTTGATGCAGGTTCGACAGCGCTTGAAATTTTGGTCAAGGATGGTGGCCTCAAGCTACTGCAGATCTCTGACAACGGGCATGGCATTGATGTTTGTCCCTTCTATCCTTCTGCAAAACGTTTGCTTACGGTTTCGTAGAAAGAAGACCTGCCGATCCTATGTGAGCGCTTCACCACCTCGAAGTTAAAGGCCTTCGAGGACCTTACCTCCATTGGCACTTATGGCTTTCGCGGAGAAGCACTTGCAAGCATCAGTCACATTGCTCACTTGAAAGTCACGACAAGGACGAAGGAATCGAGTTGTGCATGGGAAGTGCACTACGCGGACGGTAAATTGACTAGCCCGAAGCCAGGTCAAAATGCTGAACCAAAGCCTAAAGCTGGTAGGCAAGGCACAGTCATTACAGTCAGTCGAACACGTGAGCGAATTTGACACAGAAATTGATTGCTTGCAGGTCGAGGATCTTTTCTACAACGTTCCTTCCAGAAGGCGTGCCTTTCGCTCAGCAAGTGAGGAGTACGCGAAGATACTTGACCTTGTCGGTCGTTATGCAGTACATTGCTCTGGCGTAGCCTTTTCGTGCAGAAAAGCTGGCGACAACTCGGGCAGTAGTATCTCAGTACCCGCTTCTGCAGAGACCAAAGATCGCATACGGCAGATGCACGGCAGTGCAGCAGCGAATGAACTCGTTAGCCTCAAAGCAAAAGACGATCGCTGGGGTTTCGAATGTGAAGGCTGGGTCAGCAACGCAAATTACAGCTCGAAGCGAACGGTTCTACTACTCTTCATCAACCATCGGTCTGTCGAGTCGCAAGTTATTAAGAAAAGTATCGAGCAGGCATATGCTACGTTCTTGCCTAAAGGTGGACATCCATTTGTGTATCTGAGTCTCCAGATTGAGCCGCAACGAGTTGATGTCAATGTACACCCTACAAAACGCGAAGTGCACTTCCTCAACGAAGATGAGATCATCGCCATGATCTGCGATGAGATTCGTGAAAGTTTGAGTAAGGTCGACACAAGTAGGTCGTTCTTGACCCAGTCACTGCTTTCGAACCCCAAAACCCCAGTCGTCACGCCAATGAAGCAAGTAGCCACTGGGACGCCAGCTACAGAGGACGTATCAGATCGA
This sequence comes from Phoma sp. RAV-16-625, assembly GCA_004335185.1. Lineage (NCBI taxonomy): Eukaryota > Fungi > Ascomycota > Dothideomycetes > Pleosporales > Didymellaceae > Phoma > Phoma sp. RAV-16-625. The sequence goes on from SAUA01000019.1 coordinate 254,458, forward strand.
AGGGCTCAACAAGTGTCAAGAGTCGCGACGAAGAGACCATACGAGAACAACCTGGTACGAACAGATGCTTCAGCACGCAAAATAACTTCGATGCTGCGACCCGAACGGACACTGGAGGAAGCTGCAGTTGAGGGCGATGACGACATGGAGTATGAGTACACCGAGCGGGAACCCATGGCTTGCCGGTTGACATCCATCAAAGAACTTCGCGCCGAAGTGCGAGACGCCATGCATAACGAACTCACAGATATAATCTCGACACACACTTTCGTTGGCATTGTCGATGAGCAGAAACGCATTGTCGCGATACAAGGCGGTGTGAAGCTGTTCTTAGTCGACTACGGTATGTTATGTAATGAGTACTTCTACCAAGTTGGGCTTACAGACTTTGCCAACTATGGCTTGCTACGCTTCAACCCACCATTGCGTCTGGATGATCTGCTCAAGGTAGCAGCAGAACAAGAGAGAAGCACCGCCGGTGATTCAGCAGACGAGGTTGATTGGAATGAGGTTGTGGACAGCGTCAAAGAGCTGTTGATCAGCAAGATACCACTGCTGAGCGAGTACTTTTCCATTGAGATCACCCCGGAAGGCGAACTATGCTCCATGCCAATACTGATCAAAGGTTACACACCGTCCCTGGCCAAGCTTCCACAATTCCTTCTCCGACTTGGCCCACACGTCAACTGGGATGAAGAGAAAGCATGCTTCCAGACTTTGCTTCGCGAACTAGCATCATTCTACGTGCCCGAGAGCTTACCATTGCTGCCGTCGAGCTCGAGCGACGACAATGGCAAGGGGAAGGACAAAGTCGTGGAAGAGGATCCGGAGATTGCTTTAAGGCGCAAAAAGTTGAGGAAGGCGATCGAGCATGTCATCTTTCCGGCGTGTAAGGCGAGACTTGTTGCTACCAAAGGGCTACTGAAGGGCGTTATGGAAGTTGCGAATCTGAAGGGATTGTACAGGGTCTTCGAGCGTTGCTAAGAATGATGGGACGGGGTCACTAGAGAATAGCTGCACGACTGTATATTAGCAACTTATATTGTTCATTACCCATAGCCGTGACTGTCACACTGTAGTACTAAGTGCATCCTTATGCAGCGCCTCTCTTCTTCAGCAGCTCATCCTGCGTCAATAGCTCCTCCCCAGGAGCGGCCTCCACATCATGACTTGCATGCACGCGACCCGACTTCTCGTCGAATTCACTCTGCTGTTTGCGCACATGCTTTGCGTACTGGTCATGACCCTTTGCCTCCGGAACCTTGTCAGCGTCATCCAAGTTCTTCTTCTCAATATTCGAATCGATCTGGTCTCCCGTGCCACTGACGACCTCTCCTGTTGAACCTTGGTCGTTTACACCGCGAGGAATATCGAAGGTATTGTCTGCGGCGTGTGCAGGGTTGGCGTGAGCGAACTCTGGGCCTGGGTCTTTTTGATCGGGACGAGGTACTGATGGAATCTGGCGGTGTGTCAGATTTCAATTGCCGGCTGTGTAGGTTTTTTTGCAGGCGAAATTTTACCAGTCTCTGCTTGCCTGCGTCGCCAGGGATGGTGGTTCCCTCAGCCGCCATGTCCTCGAGACGGCCGCCCTTGTGGGGATCTGTTGGTGCCATTGTGTAGGTTTCGCAACGTGACTACTGGAGGATTCAAAGATGGTAATCAAAGACTTTATGATATATTTCAAGGTCGCGTGAATTGTTCAGAGTTCGTGATATCGTAGTATGTAAGTGCGTCATAAGCACGCGACCCAGCCATTAAGTACTCCCCGGTTGCACGTCTAGCTGCACTGGGCATTGTACCGTCATCATGAGCGATGTGAATGTATTCATGCTGATGTCATGAGGCTCGCAGAGAGTTTACGGGTGTCGTGACATGGAAGTCGAGCGCTATTGTGGGGTAGTTTTCGAGGGGCAATTGCCAAGTGAATGCACGTGCAGGGAGTCGCGACTCGGGGCCCGCTGGACGCGATTGTAATCTCGACTCTACAAACAACGTCAACAGTCAACACTGCAACCAGACGCAACCAACCCTCGACACCCCTCGAAGGCGCAATCTGATATCACGATGCCGGCAGAACAGGCATCAGTCGAAGTCCGCCGCAAGGCAGCGCGCGAAGTCATCGACATCCTCCACGAGATTGCAACTCTGCTTGTGCGTTCAACAATCCCATCTGCCGGGGAGACTTGATGCTCACGGGTCTAGAACACACACCTCGACCGCCAGCAACTCTCCTACTGCGTGTCCTTGATTGAGAATGGCGCAAACCCTGAAGCGTTAGCAGTAAGTTCATCCTTTCCCGCAAACTTAGCGCCTGGTGCATTGTGTGCTCAGCACTATTACGGAATGTGGTCAAGTGACTTCCATGTGCTGATGTGGCACAGAAAGTGATCCGACAACTGCGCGAGGAGTACCCGCCATCGTCAGTCGACGGTGATGCAGAGGCCTGAATATGGACTCTTAAGCGCGCGCTGACAGTGATCGGCCACCGAGACATATCCTGTCGTGTACAAGCCCGGCTATGTTCCATGTCTCGAGGCAAGGCCAGCCAGCAACATGTGAACGCTTGCTTATGACCAGTGGAACGGATCCTGCCGCTATCTTTGGGAGACGCTCGGGGCCATTGTCGGTTGCCGAGCGTTAGTGTTGGTGTTGGATTCCCGATTCGCGATACCTATCCCTGAACTGCCCGCATGCACCTTGGCAGAAAAGCTTGGGATGGGCTGTGATGGAGTAGTGCTGTAGAGCGTAGTTGGATGCGCCAACTGCTGGCTATCAACCACATGCACGGTTATCGAACTCCCCCGGATGACGCGATAAGGCCGAAGTGTGAGTCTACCGTCGGTTGGTGCACACGGCTGTACGGGACGCGAGTCCTTTGTTCGCTGCTCAAGGAGGGGTCAGAAGTCACCACCACGCGGAGTGCCCGGGACGGACCATGCAGCTAGCGACTCAATGTCATCATTCGAATCTAGTAGATGATCTACCTCTGTGTCTTGGATATGCTAGAAAACGCCGAATAAGATGCCAATAGATAGCGAATGGCTGGGTATCTCAACGAGGGAATTGGGTATCTTCGAAAAGAAACAGGTTTCAAGCAAAACCGAGCGCCGCCCTCACTGTAGGAAATTCGATCATCTGCTGCCCCAGGTTGGCGATGACTGGCGCTGTCTGAAGTTGCCCTTGTCGTCTGCCACCTTGCGGAGTGCCTTTTCGGCCTTTACCTCTTGCTTGTCGAGGAAGCCGTTGTAGATGGCTGGAAGGATACGGCTAGAGTCTGAGAGTATCGTTAGTACACAATAGTGAAGGTGCAGACATAGAGCTGTGCTTACTGGCATGGTCTCCGGCAAACAAGATACCATCTGCGCCTTTCTCTCCAGCGACCTTGACAGCCTCTTCCAACAGACCCTCTCCAACACCCTTGCCCCTGTACTTCAGCTTCACTGTCCATCCGCGAATGAGAGCCTTGCCCCTCCTTCTTCGGCCACGCTTCTTTGCTGCGTCGTGGTCTGCCCAGCCGAGCACAAGAGCACCGATGATGTCCTCTCCCCACTTTGCAACGATTACCCGGTCGTCACCAAGCCATTCCGTGCCAATATCCTCAGCAAGGCCAATGTATCCGCCAGTGATCCATCGTACACCAATAAGGAACGCCATCGTAATACCACCAGCTGTGGTGGAGAAGACAAAATAGTCACCATACTTGCGAAGCATGTACTGCGCAACGATGGCCATGATAAGGCCCAGCGCAGCGAGGTTGATGGGGTGGAAAATCATCATCTTGCTCGCGACCTGACGCTGCTGGGCCACAGAGTCGGCGATCAGGTTCAGGCCATCGATACGGTCGTCCTCGGACTCGGCGGTGTACGTGGAGAGCTGCGGGAGCTCGTTGGTAGGCGACTGCACGGGCGCAGATGCTTCGCTCGGCGGCATGACTTCGGCTTCGAGGGGTGACGGATAGGCTGGAGCGGGGAGTGTTGAGTAGGATAGTGAGGTGGGTAGGTGCGGATGCGGGTTGTGGAACTGGTAGCTGCCGGCGCGGAAGGTCACTGGAGTGCCCAATGGCGAAGGCAGATCTGGGTCGATTCTCAAGTTGGCACTCAAAGATGTGAGAAATGCTGCACACAAGCGTTAGCCGTTGATCGTGTGGTGTTGTCCAAAAGGTCGGCCGTTGACATCATGTCGATCCAAAGTCACACGACACAAAAGCTAAGAATTGACATACCAGCACTTGTTCGAAAACCGGGCAGCGAAGGAATCGCAGGAATCGCCTTTTCAAAGCCTGAGAATTGGTTTACGATGACCGTGTCTCCGAGAGTGTAACGTTGCGGGAATGCGTGCGGACCAGGCGCGACTTTCAAATGCGAGGGAGGAAGTTGGCGACCCATTGTTAGCTTTAAAAACAAATTACATGTACGAGATGTCGCTCAGGATCCGGCCTTGGGCACTAAGGGTAACGAAAACAGAACAAATTGGTATTAAACGAGTAACGTCTTCCCGGAATTCAATAGGCAAATATGTGGGAAGCGGTAGTCAAAGTAGGGTAAAAAGGTAGCAGGCTCAAAAAATTGTGATGCACTGGTGGGAAAACGTGCGTCTATGTATTGGTTCAGCCAAGACGACGTACACACGGGGACGCGGTGTGGGCGTCTGGCGGCTGGTAGTGCGGATGGGCCCCAGGCGCGATCTTCACAGGCCTTATCCGCGCCAGTGTGCAGGAGCCAGTTGCTGATTCCCTATTGGTGAGGGTGAGAAAACGCACAGATAGCATTGTGCGGCCTCACAGCCTGGACCCTCGCTACATGTGGGATGTTGGATGCACAGGATGAGCAGAGGCTGCAGCAGGATCTGTTGGGCCTGAAAATATTCTGCCAGAATGCCGCCGCAGAGGTGCAGTACAGTTTGGGGGCTCGATCTTACCCAGTCTTTGGTTCGCGGGCTCTATGTTTCTGTCATTATGACAGCGGACAACAGTGACACATCTCACATTCATGCACCCCCAGCCTTAACACTCAAACTCCGGCAAGCGCACGCGAGCGTATGCGTGGTTGCAATCCCAGCGGCCGTCTGCAACTGGACTCCGCCGTGTCAAACGTGCTTGTCACCTCCGCACTTCTCACAAACCTGAAACGAACTACTGGCTCAAACGCATCCTACTCGTCTCAGGCCCTCCCCCTACATACGCATGTTGCCTGTGGCCAGTCAGCCCGAGATAGCGACATCTGCAGTGTACGTGCATGAAGGTTGTAGCACCTCTGTTATCAGCCGTCCTGTCAACCTCTCAAGACCTGGGGTCTTGCTTGGAGCAAGCAAGGAAGAGGGACCGATAAGCGTTGGTTTTGTCTTGTGATCATTCCTGCTATCCCCCACACTCTCATCAAGTGGACAACACCATGCAAGCCATCGATCAAGTACCCGAATCGTCGCCGTCTCTCGAGCGGTCAAGCCCAGACCAGCTACGCGTTTGCCTGTTCGCTGCGCATTTTCTGCTCAAAAACTCTCGCTCTAGCCAATTGAAACCGTGATGTCCCCAGTGTAAATGACTTACGTGTTTAGCTCCACCCAATGACGACCGCTACTTGTCATACTCCACGTCAAGCTTTGACTATGATGTACCCGGCATAAGTATCGTGAGTGGGGATGCTCGACGCATATTCTTTGCATGGGTTGAAGTCAGCTTTGCTATACTTTGTACATATCCTGGTAATGCAGATCAACAGATCTTTTACTGTTCTACATACGAAATCAAGTGGAGTGTATTGCAATCTACTTAGTCGAGATCACGAAGCTTATGCCGGGTACCAAAGCAGCCCTCCAGAGTAGTGGACAGAGCCGGCAAGTTGCGCTTTCCAGGCGAGGTGAGGTCACGTCGTGAGCACGTCTTCTTGACCCAGACGGTTCTTCTGACGCGTCTTCGTCTACGACTGCTGCGAGCTGCAAGCTACTTGCGCATGTTTCGGCCTGTCATGCGTTGTTTCAACCGTTGGTTGGCATGCCGCATAGGGTGAGGATAGACGACCAGGTGCGGGAGAAGCGCCTCAGCCGAGGATAAATCTGGAATGGTACCGAAGAGTTCACGTTTCGCTGTTTTGAAGGTGTAGCGAGTATGAGAGCTACCATCATTGCCATTGTGGACTTGTTGGCTTGTCAAGTGTCATTGTTTCGATTTTAGGCCGTCGTGACCGAATGTTGGGTATCTGCACCCTAGTACTCTTCCTTGTATCAACAACGGCTCGCCCATAAACGTAAAATCAAAGTACATTACAAGAAGTAGGGATATTCCATATTGTCCCACAGCGAGAGACAATACGCCCACCAGTCTATGACAGAACCAATTTGCACCAAATCATGAAACAACGCCGGTCTGTTATATGTCGAGAACGCCTTGCGCGGTCATGGCGCGGATCGTGGATTAATAAAACCGTCGCCTCTGCGTAGTCGCAAAAGCGACGAACCTTTCCAGAGCACTGTACCAACGTCAATCATCGTGACAGTGTCTGAGGCAGGTAAAGTTCTTGTGTGCTTGAAGCTCACTTCTTTTGTTGTGTGTTGGGAGCAGATACACCAGCACCAGGCTCGAGCGTATGATCGTGGTTGTCGCAACGAAGCACTTTGCCGCCGTCCTCTTGCGCGCAAACCTGGCTGTTCTGAACCCACTTGTCGTTCATTATCTCTTCCAAGGTGGCGCGCTTCTTCGGATCGACTTCGAGCATCCTACCAACGATGTGCCTACTCTCCCTAGGTAACAAGCGTAGCAGTCGCCATGGTCCCTTTATCACCTGAGGAGGAGGTTGCTGGCTGTGGCTGCTAGGCGCCACCGCCGTAGACGCATTAGCGCTGGCTTGTTGCCCCTCAGCAGATGGGTGACGTGAAGCCGGCGCTGACTGGGTTCCGGATCGGTGGTCGTCAGGGGCGTGTTGAAGGTCCGCCGACGATTTAGAAGGACCAGTAATAGACCTCGGACCGTCGTTGGGCGGGGAGACGAAGAGCTTGTAGGAGTTGTCCGAAATCCGAGGTGCCTTCCATGGGAAACGGCGTAAAGTCATGCAACAGAAAATGATGGCCAGTGACCAGATATCCGTAGGTTGTGGGTCATACTTGGAGAGGTCATAGACTTCAGGCGCCAAGTAGGGGTCTGAGCCGACGATGCCTAGCATTATTAGCTGAAAGTCAGACTGTGATGTAGACATAGCGAGACTCACCACTTGCAAGAACAACATCATTTTCGAACGGGTACCGGAACACCGCGGCACTTCCAAAGTCGATGATCTTCATAATACCGTGCTCATTGACCACGACATTGTCCAACTTCAGATCGCGATGAGCAAGGCCCATGTTGTGCAGGTAGTTCACACCGTTTAGAATCTGAAGGGTACAGCAGGTCATCTCCTCACGACTCATCTTACCAGTCATGACAATGGCGAAGAGATCGAATGGCGCATACTCCATCACGACGTAGTAATTACCCTTCTCGTTAACCAGGTCCATGGTCTCAATGATGTTGCCGTGGTGGAGGGTGGATCCGATACAAAACTCAGCCGTAACCTTCTTGTTGTAGTCTCTTTCAGACTCGTATGAATGTCTGGCACGGAATTGCTTCACAGCAAATGTCACACCGTCACTGCTACGTTTCATCAGTCGTACGGAACCTCCAGCACCAGAACCGAGGACCTTTCCAAATTTTCCGTATTTGCTTTCGAGGCCGTGATCATCTGCAAATGGGACGCTGGATGCTCCATTCGTAATGGGAGGTGTCATGACGCCGGCCTTGCTGGTCCTGGTAGGCTTTTCGCGCTTGATGACAGGCGCAGGGTTCTTGTGCTTCTCCTTGTCCTTGTCCTTATCCTTGTCCTTGTGCTTGTGCCCGATCTTGAAGAATCGCTTCAGGTTCGACATGGAGTCATGCCCGTGCTTACTCGGTTTTGAGTCAGTCTCTGTATCGGAGCTGTATCGGCTGCCAGGTCGCCCATTGCCGCCAAATATGCTTGCTCTGTTACTGCCACCGTCCTCCTTGTCTGAAGCTGTGCCCTTGGACCGGGGTAGTGTATTGGTGGAGGAGGACGCCGACTGATTTCGACGACTGCGACCATCGCGACCACCAAAGATGAAGCGTGCGTCAAGGCCGTCAAGCGTCTTTGGTTGCGGTACACGCTTCGAGCGAGAGTATGGGTCGTGTTGATCACCTTGAGGCGTGAAGGGACGGCCAATGGAAGATGGGGTAGAGGTACCAGGCGAATGGTATCCAGGAGTCCGTTCACCACCAGAGCCGGAGGGACTTGCATCTCTCGAAGCGGGCAACGAGTCGCCAGCAGGGCCGACTGTGAAGGAAGGCCCGTGCCTGGGGTGCGGCTGTACTACATCCGGTTCGACGACTGACGAGGGTCGAGTTCGCGGCGCTGGCTGGGGGGAACTCGGAGCTCCGGCACCTTGGTGGACAGACGAGTCCATAGACGTTGGCGGCGGTTCATGTGGAGGCGATATCTGCGGGGTCATCAGGGCGGGGTCGCTCGGTCGCTTTCTGTGGTCGACCGTGGTGTTGGGTCTTTCATCGCGGGAAGACGTGCCGGCAGGCGTCAATGGCGGCGACTGCAGCGTAGAGGGCGTGACTGATGCTCGGTGTTGGGAGGATTGTCCAGACGGCGTCCGAGAGGCGGGTGATGGAGAGGGTGCCTGGGCGAGGTTAATTGCATGTTCGCCGGCACATGAACATGTCTGCTTCTGCTTCGCTTTGGCTTCGGCTTACTCGTGAGGGGGGCAGGGAGACTGGCTCAAAGGAAAAGTTCTCCATGCGCTTCGCCTGGACGCGGGACTGTTGCAGTGTCGAAGACAAATTGCGCAGCTCCTGCTCGGCCTGCGGGCTCAATGGCTCGTTGGAGGCAGTCTCGCCGACACCTGTGAGGCCGGCAACATGCTGGAGGGCGCTCTCGGGCTCAATTTCCTGGTTGACGTCGCTGAAGCGGACAGACTGCGGCTGCTCAGAGGCCGGCGACGCCATGGTGGACTGCCGGGGGGGTGTCGAGGGTCACTGCAAGGGCCGTCAGTCAGTCAGTCATCGTGGGCTGTGGGCCGTGGGCCATGGACCATGACGAAAGCACAGTTCTGCTAGGGCCTGCAGCTTACATACATTAAGAAATGATAGGTGATTGACGAAATCGGGCAAGCTTCACGTCGTCACCCGGCCGCTTTCGCTCAATTCCGGGGCAGGCCAAGTCCGCGGAGGATTCGGATGGATGGGAGAATACAGCGCTCAGAAATGCGATGGTGGGAGAGGAGCAACGGCCAACGTTTCGGGGGGTGCTAGGTTACAAAGCGCGCAAACGTCGTCATGCTCTGGTAGCACGCCAGCCAAAGAGCTATCTATGCCCCGCGCTACTGAACAATCGCGTGCAGCCTGTGACGGATGGCCGGAAAAGCGACGACCGGAGCGAGTGGAATGCCCAGCGCACGTGATCTGTCGGCCCTGCGGTGTTGCGGCGACGTCTGCAGTAGCCAGGTACCTGTCACCAGGAGACGAGAGCGACAGAGGTAGAAAAGAAAGAAAAGAGAGGGATGTCACGCAGAGGGGCGTTGGCGACTCGTCACAAGCAGAAAGTGCCGCCTACTCTTTTTGCTAGCCGCAGCAGGCCGGATCACCGCCTTAGCTCACCACGACGCATCGAAAGCCTCCACGCCTCTGGCATGACACAGTCCCTTCACACCACCAGCCAGCCCTCAACAGCCCTCAACAGCCTCCTGTGATACCCCTCCACCGACACCCACCAACACCCGCTCGCACCACACCTGCCCTTTCCGCGCGTGCAAGCAAGTGCCTCGACCGCTCCTCTAGAGACCTTCGCCTCACCTACCCCCGGTCGTGCTACTCGTCGCCGCAGAAAAATTCATACGCGTTGAATAAATACATTCAAGAGTTTTTTTGCCCCGTCCAATCAGGGCCTGTTCCACCACCAGTCACTTACGCAGCCTTTTTGGATAGTGCCTCGAGTGCGTCGCTCATCCCGTACAATGTTCAGCTGGGCCAAGTCAGCGTGAGTGAGCCCTTCCCCACAGCTCCCACGTGTCATGCACGACACTGTTGTATGACGTGCATATCCCGCATGTCATGTGTACTTACTTCCTTCTAGGCTGTCCGCGGTTGCCGGTACCGAGGAGCCCATCTACGGCCCTGAAGCCATCCAGCCGGTTGGAAAGAATGCAGGCGACCCTGCCTTTACCGAGTTGACCAAGGCGGACCTGAAGTGGCAGGCTCTCAACTACACCAACGTCGAGACGCAGACCTTCTACTTCCTCTCCGACGCTGGCCACATTGGTTTCCTCCAAGTCATCTACAACAACATCTTCGGCGCGCGCACGACTGTGCAGTTCAACACCAAGCTCTTCTACCCCAACAACGAGAAGCCTTTCCTCTGGTCTAGCGATCCTTTGTCGAACCACGGCTTCGATGAGGGTCACTACTCTTTCCACGCAGATGGTGTGTCCATCCAGCTGAACGAAGACGGCTCTGCATACACAATCAAGGCTGCAGTCAACAACAGTAGTCTGGTCAACGTCAAGTTCACCAGGACCGCTCCTGGCTTCCAGGGCGGAAAGAACGGAACCAGCAACTATGGTACGGATCCCAAGGAACCCTGGGGCAGCATGCACCACCACTTCTGGCCAAGGTGCAGTGTCGAGGGCTCTGTTATCACCAGGGAAGGCGAGATTAAGATTGACGGTAGGGGCATGTTCAGCCATGCCTTGCAGGGAATGAAGCCCCACCATGCTGGTATGTGTTCGCACTTCGTTTCTCACTCTGTACTAAGAATCGGCAGCCGCTCGATGGAACTTCGTCAACTTCCAGTCGCCTTCATACTCCGCCATCCTCATGGAGTTCAAAACTCCCCCATCCTACGGGTCGACCGTTGTTCGAGTTAGTGGTATCGCTACGGACGGCAAGCTGCTCACCGCCGGCATCAATGGCGAGGTCAAGCACCTGGAGACCAAGCAAGATTCAGACAACGATTGGCCCGAGCCGACATCAGCGAGCTACCACTGGGTGGGCAAGACCGATGATGGCAAGGAGATTACCGCAGAGGTCACGGGCGCTTTGGGTAACAAGTACGACCGCGTGGACGTCATGGCCGAGGTCCCCGGCTTCATCAAGACCATTGTCGCATCTGCGGCTGGTACAAAGCCGTACATCTACCAATACGCGCCGAAGCTCACCATCAAGGTGAAAGTGGGCGATGAGGTCAAGGAAGAGGAGGGTGTTCTGTTTACTGAGGCAACGTTTGTCTCATAAGAAAGTTTCGTACGCATCTATACCATCACGACCACCCTAGCATTAATAATAGAAAGTCAAGCCAGGCGCTTGAGACCTAATGAACAAAGTTTTTCTTTGACAGCTTGGCCTTTGCCTGTTTTACGGTCTACTGTTTACTGTCACAGCAAAATGTCGCGGATGCACAATGTTGGGAACAGCGACACATTGCCGATGGCTTGGCTCTTCGTTTGCGCTCAAAAAGCAGTCCTTTCACCTCTCCACGCGGCCTGCCGCGCTTGCCTGCCTATCGCAGATTTATATCTCCGCCTGACAGGGGCGTACACCACACGAAGCAAACGCCTCGCGTTGCACCCGGTCTGTGCCCACTACCTTACACCTCTCCCACCCGTTACGCCGCACTAAACAACACTCGCAACTCCACAACCACAACGCGACATGGTTCAAGAGCGGCCAAAGCAGTTCGGCGGTGCACCAAGAGCAGGGTTCTCGCGTCCTCCATCAACATCTCAAGCCGCGTTCGCGTCCGCGTCCGCTTCACGAGCTACTCAACTGGGCATTGGCCTCGGTAAGGGAGCGGGAGGGTTGGGAAAAGGCAAGGGCGTTAAACGACATGCGTTGGTACCTCTTTGCTCTTCACAGTGAGTTTTGTATGCTAATGAGGATTTAGCAAAATACTACGCGATACTATACACGGTGTGACTAAGGGCGACATTCGGTAGGTACATCTTGCTATCACTATCACGGATCGTACTAGAGACTACCACCCCAAGATTCTGTCTGGCTGTAGTCCTTCCAAAAGGCTTTAGAGCTCCTAAGAGCTGCTCTTAAAGGTTCTTGTGTTGCGCAGACTTCAAACTACCAGACGAAGCTTCCCAGGCACGCATTTCCTATCAGTGCAAGCGCTCATATTTGATTTCTGCGCTTCATCTTCTCAAGATCCTCTCGTAAAACACAACGAGGTAGCACACTGACCTTCTATGCAGGAGAATAGCCCGCCGTGGCGGAGTGAAGCGCATATCAGCAACCATCTACGATGACGTTCGACAGGCTTTGAAGTCCCGCCTTCAAGATGTGAGCTTTTCTCTTTGTACAGAGTCGGCCGTATAGTTAACTTATATGCAGATCTTGCGTGAAGTCATCGCTATCGTAGAGCATAGTAATCGTAAGACAGTTTGTGTAACGGACATCATCTTCGTCTTGAACCGCGTAAGGCCATTCCCTCGGAGCCCTGATGATTCCAAGACTGATTGCGATTCAGCAAGGTCGTCAGCTTTACGGTTTCGATCCTTCGTTCGTTGGACGCCGTCATTGAGTCAGGTCAAACTCGTGTATAATGCGACGACTATACGATCAACTAGGAACTTAGACGCGGGTATTTCCACAGACGTCCCTACGCCACCAACATGTTCACACGATGCAGGGTTCGATGCTTGTTGGTCCTGCACAACACGACCCGTTTTTGCCAGTCACATGTGGTGCTTCTGCTCTGTTTCCAGAATGGTTGGATCGCAGGGTTCTCGGATCTTATTTCAAGAAGAGTATGGGGTTGTCAGGCTCTGCGTTGTGGGGAGCACGGCTCTTGAAAGCGATCGCTATAGAGAGAACAGAACCATATGCGTGCATGGAGATGAGACTCAACAGAGTTGGTGGAATAGTCTAGGAACCCCAATTCTCAATAGTAACGATTTAAGTCAACATCCGTCCTTTGTTACAATAATGCGCGCTCTCTATCGCCGGACCACATAAAGCGGCATGCCCCGCTAACCCCACTAGCACGTGCTCTCGAATTTCACCTCCCATCTCTTGACCTGTAATATTGCCCGCCCTATTGCCTCTCTCGGACTCGCGCTCCCGCCACGCACCTCCACGATGGTGTACTACTTCTCTTCGAACACGGTGACGCCTTCAGCCTTCATCTACGTCGGTAAAGACAAGGTTGAAAGTATGCTCTCCCACAGCACACCTGGATTGCTAGAATCCAGTTTAAAAAAAATCATCTCGACGGCAGCATGCACTGACGATTCCACAGACGAAGAGCTGATCAAGCATGGCTGGGAAGAAGATGTTTGGTTTCACGTCGACAATCTTTCTTCGGCCCATATCTACGTTCGACTTCCAGACGGCGAGACTTGGGACAAGATCAGCGAGCCGTTGCTGATCGACTGTGCACAATTGACCAAGGCGAACAGTATTGAAGGTGGGCCAATGCAAGAGCTGAGACGGTGTGAAGCAACAGTACTTATTTGTGGTAGGTAACAAGAAAGATAATATTACGGTCATTTATACACCGTGGTCAAACTTGAAGAAGGATGGGAGCATGGCTGTGGGTCAGGTTGGATTCAAGGATAACAAGAAGGTGTGTAATTGCCGGGCATTATCTTCAGGGGACTGCCTTGGCTATATTGCTGTGATCGAATTGTTCAATATGCTGACGACCTCCAGGTCAAGCGTATACATGTTGTAGCGCGCGAGAACCCCATTGTCAACCGACTCAACAAAACAAAGGTTGAGAAGTTCCCTGACCTGCGGGAAGAGAAGGAGGCCCGGTTGCGTGAGCTGAGGAAGAAGGACCAGGGTGCTCGAGATGCAAGGGTAAGTGCCTTCTTCCTTCAATTTCCTGCCCTCCTCTCCAGGCTATAGTAGTGTCTTTTTCTGACACCTTCCAAAGCGCAAGGAGGAAGCACGCATTGCAAAGGAGCGCAAGGAGCTTGCCTGGCACCGAGATCACGCCTACGACAACATGATGACCGAGGACAACATCGCCATGTCCAGCAACCAGGACCGGGACGAAGACTTCCTGGACGACTTCATGTAGCGGCATTTGCCGGCTTCCTTCTCTTCAACGTCCTTTATAGCATAGGTATGCGGCAGGCAGGCGTTCGGTAACGGCTTGGATGGTGGCTTCAGTGGCCGAAGGGGTCTCGCGATGTCATGGATGGAATGCAGATCTCCATGCTTTCATTAAGCATACGAATGTTATGATTGAAGGTGTCGTAGGCAGTCGTGCGGATCTCAAGTTCTTCACGAGTGCTGCTCTGGTCAGTACTGGGTAAAGCATTGCGCGCAACAAATAGTACTCACCGGACCTTGGTCTTTGCCTTTGAGCGACCACCCTTGTCTTGGTTCCACCAGACGTACAAGAGGTTCTTCACAATCTTGTGTTCCAACCCATTTTGTTTCGCAGCGTACCTGAGGAATTCGAGCGTGTTGGTAATCTTCTGCTGATCGAAGTCGTGAGTAGAGCCCTTGCGAAAGGCGGCTCGGAGTCGGTCGCGCAGAGTGAAGCGTGCAGGCTTGGAAAACTGTATGGCCCTCAAGCCATGGCGGAGGACATGTCTGTAAGCGTGAACGATTGCTTCGTTGGACATGGTGATGAGCGCGCCAGAGATCGCAAGCAATGCGCTCGAGTACTCATTGGTTCCCCCAAAGATGACTAATGCCGCGGCGTGTCGCCTCACTCCCGCGTTCAGCTGCAACCGCTCACTTCACCATCACTCCTCACCCCGCCTGCTCTCTTCGTTGCAACCGGGGCGTGTAGAAGACTATAGAACCGTCTGAATCATTGTCATCTATCTGCAGACACACTGCGCACCGTGCTAACTACTAATCGCCGCAGCACAGTTCTTGTAGACGCCATCTTGTCATCCCACCTCAGCGCGGTTCATGACCATTGCCGCACGCTCGAGACATGGCAAGAATTCATCATGCACGCCCGCTACAGCAGCAGGGCGTTAGTCGCGCTATGGCGATTGAGAAGACTCGTGCCGCTGTGAAGAAGAACAAGCCTTATAAGATCGTTCTCGAGGCTGTTACGCAAGAGAAGAAGAAATTACACTCCATCGTCCGTCGCCACCTGGTTTACACCACGCACTCGCAACTGACACTCATTTAGCTGACATACGCCTCAAACGCCCCCCAAGGGTTTGGCTTCGTTCCCGCCGGACATCCAGAGATCACCGAGTGGTGCAAAGAACAATGTCGACAGCGCAACCTAGACGTGCACATCGTTTCGGTCAGTAGCAGCAGCCAACCCCAAGGAAGCCTCATGTACTGATTTAGCCACAGGCAAAGCCGAAAAACAAGATGCACGCCGATCCCGAGAAGCTGTCGCACCATGTACACCGTGTTGGGCACCATTTTCCCCTTGACATAATCAAGCTCGCTTGCAGCAAGTTCGGTTACGAGTACGACGAAGACTCTGGTCTCCGCAAGACTAGGACGAGCGATCGCGAGAACTGGATGATACAACAAGTCGAGAGCTACTCAACGAGGCAGGCGCTGCATGGCCGCCCAACCACAGAGAAAGGCACGAAAGACCACATTAGTGGCGCTGTTCGTGAAATGTTTCCCAAGATTCCCGAAGCGGATCTGTCGTCCATCGTCAATCATGCTTTCGAAGAGGTAGATACACACCTTTCACATTGGTAAGTTGTGTGCATGCTTACGTTTCCTAGGGCACAAATCGAGTAGGTAACGCTAAAGAGCTCTCTTTGGCACGTCGAGTTCAACTTGCTGTTGTAGCACATATCCGTCACACTTACACAGATTATGATAAGATGCTCAAGACCGGCTCCTGGATGGAAGCTAGACAAAAGGTCGAGCATGTGTCCCTTGCTAAACTCAAGGAGTGGCGAGACGAGACGGGTGAACAAAGCAATGAGATTGAAGACACCTTCCGAGAAGTCATCGTTCTTGACGACGACGACGAGGATGAGACAAGTGACGGTGGTGATACACCAGATGAGCGCGAGCAGAGCATGGAAATCGTCTCTGACCGAGTGACTGCCCGCGATATACAACTTGAGCGCTATCCGCAGTATCCGTCTGCCAGTGACCATGAAAGGAGGCGAGGACATGGAAGGACAATATTTGTGCATCCTTACCCTCCGCCACCATCAGCGCTCGGTTCTCAAACTCCACAATATCGCGCGCCGGTAACACGGTCGGTTCACACCCGTCAGCTAGCTCAGCCCGAGCCATTCTATTCCGCTCACGGCAAACCATCGATCGACTCGTGAGTACAGTCGCTTGACATTGTCAGATTTTGCTCACGTCAATCAGGAGAAGCAGGCCAATAGCGTCCCAAATCGAACCGAGAAGAGCGCCGAACTTTATGCGCGATTCTGACGGGCGATTGTATGAAGTGAGTTTCTTGGTAAATCGCGCTTTGAAGCCCGATATCACAATGCTCTTTACTCCTTACTCGTACGCTGACCACCAAAGCTTCAACCTATCGACGAACCACGTGCTCCTCCAAGGGTAGAGTATGATCCGCCGTATCGCACCGCAGCCCGTTATATTCAAGAGGACCATGTTCAACCTTCATCCCGTGTCAATACTTTTGACGCGCAACATAGCAGGCTTCCGCTTCCGCCATCAAGGCGCGCTTCAGAGCAGGAGACTGTTCTTCCTTCGGTAGAGCCTGCGACGGTCGATCTCGTTTCACCTCCACGTCTTTTCTCTGATCGCAATGATGTTTCCAGGGAGTATGGTGATCATCAATCATCTAAGCGAAAGGAACTTTCTCGGGTTCCATACGCCAGGGATACACTACATGAATACCCTCGAAAGAGACAATCCATGCACGACCAAGAGGTTCTTTCAAGACCTGGTCCAACATCGTCCGCTGGACATTCTCATATGCGGATGCACCCGTCTACAGAGCCTCGTAGCCGGCATAGAGCGCACCCTTTGCAGGAAGTCGTTGATCTAACTTCTAGCCCACATCAACCGCCACCTGGCAGACCTGGTGGTGGTTACATCACTACCCAAGGACGCCCGACTGCTGGTGCGAGCACTCATGCTTACATTCCGAAAGTCCAGCATGATTACCACATTGGGGCTCAACCCTATGCTTACAGACCTGATTCTGACAGGATGCACCAGAGGCGTCCTCCACCAGCACATGACTATGTTCCTTTGAGAAGATGAGCTGTTACGTTACATGTCGAGAAGAACATCTCTTGGCAGTCATCAGTGGACGACCTTCAGGTGGTTACATACTACACCGGGGTTGGCATGTGCGAGTTTGGAATCACTGGTCTTTACCTGTTGCGAATGATACCCCTTTCCTTCTGTCTCTGTTGCATTTCAGGCGTTCAGGGTGTCTTCGGACAATTTTGTGGTTTGGCATAGAGCTACTTGGTCACTTGGACGAGAGCGTTGGGAGAAATAAGTGGTTGCTGGCACGTTAAAGTCGCTCAACACTGAGTCTTCCGAAATGGCCCGGCGCTTGCATAGTTGTACTCAAAGTATTGACCAAAAGATACTATCTTCGAGTTAAAGGGCGACGCGGCTGTGTTTTCATCAATCCAGACGAGCATTCAACACAATAAACAGACCCTGTGTTCAAGATCACCTACATATTTGCTAATGCAACACCGAATACTTCTCGATGCTATGAATGCGACAGCATCGTAATGGCCCCTTCAGGTTTGCATGCTTGATCGGTCGGACAACTGCCGCAATTAGCTTGGCGCTAATTGTTAGCAATATAAAGTTGACCTCACCACTTTAGCTACGTCATATTGTCTGCATTTCGAATCATTCTAATTTTGCCAACGCCAAACTGCTAGATCAGCATGCGTCGCCCACATTTCCTTAGCATTCCCGGCTCTCCCCTGTATCGCAGGCGTGTTTTCTGACCCGTTTAATACCACTCCACCAGCAAATGTTGTTTCGTTCACGCAAAAAGAACGACTGGGTGCCTGATGTTGGAGGGCCAGCAGCAGATGGCAAACCCATGGACTCCAATCCGGTACCTGTCGGCTTTTGGCACCCTTCGTTGCGAAAAGTACGACACCGTGTTTTTAGGGAATGGGCCACTACTACCGCTTTCCTGATGGCATTTATCCTGGCCGTGCTGTCGATATACTGGGGTGTCTTCTTCAATGTCCAGAATAGGCTCAGCCACTTGCTCGTCTATGTTGTTGATATGGACGGCGCTGCACCATTCGACAACACCGGCAATGCACCCTTTGTTGGGCCTACCATTACGCAGTTGGTACAGAAACAACTTTCGTCCGGTATGCCAACATTGGGATGGGGCATCCGTCCCGGGTCGGATTTCAACAACGATGTCTTGGAGGTCCGTCAGGCAGTGTACAATTGGGATGCTTGGGCTGCGATCATTATCAACCCAAATGCTTCAGCCCTGCTATACCAGGCAGTTGCAACTGGCAACGCCTCGTACGACCCTCTCGGGGCCTGTCAGTTGGTCTACCAAGATGCCAGAGACGATACAAACTGGTACGACTTCATGCTGCCGCTCATCAGTCAGTTCATGACACAGGCAACGAGTCAGGTTGGCCAGCAGTGGGCGCGCATGGCACTCGAAAACGCCAGCGACCCTACAGTGTTGGCAAACATTCAAGCCGCACCACAAGCCATCAGTCCTGCGATTGGATTTTCCGAGTTCAACCTTCGCCCGTTCTTTCCGTATACCGGCATCCCTGCTGTATCGATCGGCCTTATCTGTAAGTGCTGCCACGTTTCGTCTCGATCATAACCACTAACATGACATCACAGATCTCATTATCATCTCCTTCTTCAGCTTCTCCTTCTACCTTCCCATCCATATGACATACATCAATCCGCAAAACCATCCGCCTCTAAAGTTTTACCAGATGATCATCTGGCGCTGGTTCGCCACCATGAGCGCCTACTTCATGCTCTCGCTCGCCTACTCATTCGTCTCCATGGCCTTCCAGATCAATTTCACGCACACCAACCCTATCACCTCGACAACCCAGGTCACGGACGTCGCATACGGGAATCCGGTTGCCTACGGCCACGGCACATTCCTGGTGTACTGGATGTTGAACTTCTTCGGCATGATCGCGCTAGGATTGGCCTGCGAGAACGTTGCCATGGTGGTTGGCGCGCCGTGGATGGGTCTCTGGCTCATTTTCTGGGTCATTACAAACGTCTCCACGTCCTTTTACGATATTGAAATCGCGCCTGCGTTCTATAGATGGGGTTATGCGTGGCCGCTACATTCAGGTAAGCTGTTTCTCTTCATCCTCTTGAAACTCGATGGTGCTAATCCGTGTCTAGTTGTTGAGGGAAGTCGCCAGATTTTGTTTGGGCTGCACTCACGCATTGGCCTGGACTTTGGAATTCTCATCGCTTGGGGTGCTGTTAACACGGCCTTTTTCCCGCTCTGCTGTTGGTTCATGAGGTGGAAGAAGCAGAGGGGTGTGACAGAATATTGGGAGAGCTAGAGTATACGGTAGCGTTTTTGAGCTGTAAGATGGAAGGGATTTTGAGATAAATATTTTATATTAATAATATGTACAGAAACTGATAATTCATCAGGCGAGACAATTGCCATGGCCTGCAGAAACGCGCTAGGACGCGCTAGGTCGCGTGGCTATCGTCCGTTCTACTTAACACTTTCAGGTACTCTGTTGAGACCTCCAATTGATAAGCTCGGAGAGCAGTAATGCTTCCCCAAAAGCTAGATAATCCAGGGCCTCGATATTGATGGTATTTTTCTTGCCGAGGTGCTTATCGATGAAGCTGTCACGATGACCTCAGACTTCCGCCGCACCTGGCCAGGGTGATCATCGTCATACCTAGATGCTGCATAAACACACAGCGAACTTGCCCACACAACTCACACATTGCAATTGAATCAAAACTAAGCAACTCAACTCATCACCTACCAAAACAATCATCCAACGTACCGGACCTTTACGTTCACGCCATGTCGTTTCTCCTCCGCCCTCTCGCACGCACAGTCCCACGCGTCTCGACTTCGACCACAGCCCGCACATTCACGACAACCCAGCCTATAGCCCAAGAGCTGAAGCGCGGCCCTAACATGGGCTCCAACAAGCCAGACCAGAGCGCCAACTCGTCTGCAAAGCCCAACGCCGACGCCCGCTCAAGCACACTCAACACCGACCAGCAGTCCAGCGCGTCTACGCAAGAGCACAAGAGTGGTGACGATCACCCTGCGAAACAGCCTGATCAGCAGGCCCAGCCGACTAGGACGACGGGGATCGGTGGCGGTGAGAAGGTAGAGGGTGGAAAGGAGGGTTTGGATGAGATTAGTGAGAGTGGGAAGAAGAATCTGGCTGGGCAGTAGAGGCGGCAGGTTGCGATAATGGGAAAAGGAGGATTGCTAGCTCGATGCATTGGCAAATAACACTTTCATCGGTCTTGGTTCGCTTGTCCTCTGTGGTATTGGAACCATGGTAATACGTGAGCTCGCTCATGTTGACGGGAAAATAACACGCTGGACGTTCTTGTCGCCATGCTAATCGAGGGTCCCTAAACTGCGGGAAAAGGGGGACGGCATCAGCTCTCGTAGCTACAAAGCTACTCCTGTAGCAGCCAAGTCGTACGAAGCGCGAGCTCTGTTTGTGAGCGCGGCATGATCGGCACAGTTGGGACAGTCGCCGCTCGCCTGATTAAGCATGGGTTTGTGGGCCTTATGATTGCCGGAACTTACTTACTGTGTAGGGCAAGACAAGTGGGCCAGCCCATTGCGGGTTGCGAGAGGTGTGATGCCCATGGTAGTTTGGCGGAACGTATCCGAGCTGTCCGTGCGTTGCATGTACCTAAAAAATATAGTCCATGGTGGCATCCGGGCAGCCGGCAGTCGACAGCGTGCGATGTAATCTCGATAAGACATCGCTATCTGACCAGCTCGAGATCGCGAGCGACATGGCTACACCGGAGATGATGTTGCAGACGGGTATATATTGCTGGTTGACGAGCACACGATCCAATGTATCTTAGAGCTAGGAGGCATGTGAGAAGCAGGGTTAGGTGCAGGTGCTGCGGGGGTACGCTGCTAAACGTGACGGATAGACTTTACCTCACTGGGTGATCTTGGTAGAGCATGGTCCGAGGGGGGAAAGATAACGGTGTGGCTGACACGTAATTCCGGAGACTTATGATAAACGCGGTCTGCAGCCGCGGTACAGGCAGTCCGATTCGATGGCCTGCCATTGTGAGGTGTTCTGCGCATGTTCCTGCGTATCTTTGACAGGCAACAGCGTGGGGCTCGAACTGCGCCTCGTGGGAGCATACACGATGGACCGCGGCTGAAGTACCGAGTACCTAGTTAGGCAGAGCGGTAATCAGTAAAGTCGACTGTGTACTGCTGCTGACGCATTCCGGACTTGCCGTTGCAGATGAAATTCAATGCTGTTAGCTGTGTTGTTGATCGTCGAGCAGAACCAAGACGTGCCCGGTGGATGCTCAATTGGAAGACCAGATGCAGTATTTTCATGTGTCTCGCATCGTTACCATAGACACATTGCTCTTGTCATGGATACGTTCCCGATATCGAATGTCTGTTTTGGCGACGGCTTGGTGTGGGATTGAACGCCAGGGGTAGGACAAAAGCAAGCGGGCTAGCGTACCGCGCGCACGGACACGGTACCGGTAGGCACTGGTGGTGGTGGTGGGTCTTTCCGCCATGGCGAGCACCTCGGCGTCGAGGTGCAGCGTCCTTGGACCTCGAATCGTATTCGTCCCGGCAGAGTGAAACCATTCTTACTTTTGCTGCACCTACTGGGATAATGAGCAGCTACTTCCAGCCATTGGGACCTCACCATGCTGCATCAAAAGCACGCCCAGGCCGCTGCAGAGTGAGATATTGAACGAATTTGTTTGCGCTTTCTCCACGCTTCACCCCACGTCATACCTCCATACCAGGGCTCGAATAGCTCCTCACATTGCGAATAATAGCTTGATTCACACAGCCTGGAGCTCCCGCGCCGAAGGCTGGTTCCTGAGCTTCCGCTCCCCGCAGAACTCGCGTGTTACTGCAACCGTCTTGCCGCTGCTCTGGCAGGCAGCTCGTGAATACGACAGTATAACTAAACTTTGCGCGCACACATATTCGCGCACACACATCAAGTACGCCATGGCCCCCGGGTAAGTTGAACTCCTCATAGCACGTCGTGTGACACCAACATGGCGCGCATGCCTCCAGACATGGCGGTCTGACTTGTGTCTAGTTCGATGAAAGAGACCATCAAGGCTCTCGACAACACCTTCGGTGCTCCTGACATACCATACCCACTTCCTGACGAGCTTTGCGCGACCATACAGAGCTTCCTCGACCGTTACGACAACATCGACGACCACGATTCGCAGCGCTTCCACGAAGAGCTCCATGCGCTGTACCAACGACATGTCTCGGAGCACACGGCTAAACACGGCGCGTTCCTTTCTGCATTAAGACTTGTGCGCCCAGCTCTCACCGGAGAGGCAAGGTTGACGACCTGGTGGAACCTGTTGCTGAAGCCAACAATCGACGGCATAGGGCACAAAAGGCACGAAATTGAGGACGCAAGAGAAGTTGTACAGAGCATACTGGTTTACGACGCTGAGGAGGATCAAAATGGAGATCGTGCACGTTTGTCGAGCCTCTTCACCCGGAAGATACTGGATGCGTACCTCCATCGAACGAATGTTTCCAGCTCGGCGGAGAACATCGTGTCCCCGGAGAACGAGTTCATCGCCAACGAGCTTGAGAGTGTCCTGGTCTCTTTTGGGCGGAAGATGCCAAAGGTAGGTACTACATACTGACAATTTGGCAAACAACTGACCTTGTGTAGTTGCTTCTATCCGCTCTCGATGAGCTGTTCGTACAGAAACAGTATCGCATGCAAGCGCTGGGTCTGCTGAGCGCCTTCGTGCGTCTACAACCTCCTCATCTGCATCTAGTCCTCGACACTTCACTCCTACATCATCTAGAGAAATGTCTGCTTATCGATACCTCAACAACTGTGATCGAGCTTGCCTTGGTGGTTTTGATCATGCTTCTACCCCACATTTGCGGAGCTTTAACCTCTAACCACCATCTCCCGAAGCTGTTTCTGATTTACAGCAGGGTTCTTTGTTGGGACAAGCTAAGCAAACCGGACGCCCACAACATGACACACGAACAAGGTGAAAAAGACTTTGAAGAGAGCGAGGAAGAACAGGATAACGATGACGACGAGAATGACCAAGCATGGGAACAGCTGCAACCGGCCGAAGGGGAAGAGCAAGGTTCTCCGACACTGATGCACTACTTCACATTCTTATATGGTCTGTTTCCGCTGAACTTCATGAGCTTCATCAGGAGATCTAGGAAATACTTAAAATCGCTCAATTTCCCAGGCGCTCGGGACTTTGATCTTGACCAGGACCTTATCCATAGTCGTACGGAGCCTTACCGAACTGTGCATCTACTGCACCCAAACATGTTCACGACCACCATCGAGGAAGAATTGAGCGAAAACAGGTGGCTAAAGAGCGATCCAGCGGATGTTGTGACCGATTGTATGGATCTCTGTGTGGCAGTGTCGGCAACGCTAGAGGATCCAGGGCCACCCCCAGCCTCCAAACTACCGCCCATACCATCTCTCCCTGAAGTCCCAGCAGAATTCGTACTCGATGATATCGGTAACGACTCTAATGTCAGCTGGAGGAACACGCAGTCGACAATGTTTGTTCCTCTGAGAGAGCCATCCAACATGCCAGACACTGTTGAGATGCCGTTAAGATCGAAGTCGGTGGTCTCTGTCCAATCCTTCAAGTCAGCGTCACCTCTCTTGAAGACTCACGATGCGATGGACTCTCCCACACTTCCACCCGCAAAAGAGGCCTTGACGCAGACCTTACCGAACGCTTCCACTGCACCTGCGCAGCGACAGGCTCACACGCAGTCAAGCCTTGACAGCTTTGCCCGTTCTGCGACGGACGCAATTTCGCCTCCACATCCACATCTCGACTTTCACACTCAATCCATGGCATCATTGCAGCGAGAAATTATGTTACTTCGTAACGATCTAAATTTTGAACGCTACCTTAAGCTACAACACCTATCGCACATCGGTCAGCTGCAGCGAAAGCACATTAGAGAGGCTGCAGTCGAGGCGGATACTCAGAACTTGATCAACGCTAACAAAACTTTGAAAGCTAGACTCACCAAAGCCAATGAGTTATATGCACAGTTGAAGAAGGAAACACTTACTAGCCGCAGCCAGTCAAAGAAATGGGAGAGCGATCTCAATGCGAAGGTTCGAACGTACAGGGACAGCGAGAAGACATGGCATAGTGAAGAGGACAGGTTACGTTTCGAGCTGCAAAGGACACAATCCGATTACGAACACCTGAAGAGCATCGTAGAAAAGGCTGAAGCAGAGCAATTGAGGGCTGAACAACGGACGAGAGCTCTAGAGTACGAGCTGGAAGACTACAGCAACGTGCGCCACGAACTCGAGACCGCGCAGCAGAAGATCATCGAGTACGAGGATCAAACGCAAGATCTCCAATCACTCACTCAGCAACGCAACGACTTGCGCAACGACCTCGAAATCGCGAATGTGCGCCTGAGCAGCCGTGAGGCGGAGCGTGAACGTTCCGTCACAGCCTACGAACGGCGCATAATGACGCTTGAGCAACGCTTGCAGGCAATGGAAAGGACTGCGGGTCCACCAGGCCAACTATCATCTTCAGTTCAGCAAATGCTCGACTCTGCGCTTGCGGCAAGCCACGCGAAGCTGCAGAGCTTGAAGAAGGCGCATCAGAATCTCGCAACACAGCACACAGATCTCCAGATGAAGTACCAAGACCTTGAAGCTGAGCACCAGGCTGCATTGGGGCGCTTCAACATACACGAAAAGATAGGCCACCACGAGTATGCGCAGTCGCAACTGAGTCGCAAATCTAGCTTGCGTGAAGCGAACAGCTACGGCTCACAACATTTGCCTCAGTTATCGACCCAAACACCTATTAATGAGGAACGCGAGTATTTCTCCGAATATCACTCGCCAAATTCAGTGAGCAGTCCAAACTCGACTATCTCGTCAGCAGCGCAACGCCCACCTCGATTGGACTCCATGCCAAGTCATGGCAGTCAGCGATCTCAAAGGTCACCTCCCGGCCCTTCAATGTACCCTGCTTTCGGCGGCGCCCTCCACCCGGACCTGTACGAACCTCAGGCATTAGCCAGAAGCAATGCTGCCGCTCAATCAAGTGGCAAGAGTACTTTTTCGGTTGACACAGATGGTAGCGGTAGTCGAGCCGAAAAAGACAAGGTGGAGGCGAAGTCTGAGGTCAGGGTGTACGGCCGTGGTAAGTGGCGTTTCTTGGTCTGAAACTGACACCATAGGCTAATATAAAGCAGGTGGCGCTCAAAACATTGGAAAGAAAGTCAAGGATAAAGAACAAAAAAAGTCTTCTTCATCCAAAACAGGTGGCTTCCGCGGTCTTAGAGGTATCATGTGAGGTAAAAGCGATATAAGTGCCGCATATGTAGCCGCGCTGCCTGCCGGGTCGGGAATGGCACATTTGCTCCTGCATGGTTGGCCGCGCACAGGTTACTTTTTGAAAACGACTGCAATAGCGCCGCAAGAGTACGCAAGAGATTCTAGTTCTCAAACAAGACCACAACGGCGACCGCAAATTTCTGTGCCTCTCAGCATACTCATACTAGCATTAATTCATATTGTGTAATGATATCTACACCATCCTCCGTCATCGTTCGTGAATTCGTACGCATTCATATGCCAAAACGGCGACCTGATGCCAGCCCGTTACTGAGAATGGTGGTGTATGTGGATCGTTCAGGGCGAGGACAAGGTGACACGGTGTGGCACAGCGTGGATGGAAGAAGCAAATTCGGTAAAGCTGGTAGAGGTATGTCTGAGTAGACTTCGTCGACATTGTTGTGCTCGTGTATTATAGTCTGTCCGCAATGTATGTTCAGAACCACGCCTGTACTTATTGAGTGCTGTTCCCTTATTTGACAACCATGTCAATTCTCACTGCCCATCTCTCGAATTATCCCCTTGTAATCGTCGAACTTTGCGAAAAGCTCGTCGTGGGATCGCTCCTTTTGGAACAACTGCATCCGCAGCGCTTTGTTTTCAGCAATAATATCTTGAACTTTGGTCTTCATGTTGGTAAGCTGTCCTCCGAGACCACGAGCCTTATTCTCGGAGTGTAACAACCACCGGTACAACGCGTCCGCCAACAGTCTGCTTCGACAAGACTTTCGCGTGTTTCTTGTCCTTAGATTTGGGAATTCTCGAGTGCAAGTTGAAGCTGCGAGATCTCCTCGTTTTTGGTCTTGGATGCGGGTTGCATACGCTTGTGAGCGCGGTGAAATCGCTCAAGTTCTTCATCGTCCTTCGACAGTCAGCTTAGAGTTCTACACTCTCAGACACTGGGAACTCACGGAGCACTCTGCAGCTTTGTCTGTAGCCCGTCGTCTTGGCATCTTGAGCGTGGATCTACTTTTTTTTAGCAAGTGCAAAGCTCGGCCATTTGCATGTGTCAAACCTGGTCCCAGTTGCTTGAGTTTCGGGGATCGAAGAAGGTTGTAGATTGTAGACGGATGTGAAGGGGTAAAGAGCCCAAGCTCATGTGAGGTCGAGTGAGCAAAGGCAGAGAGTCGTTTGAGATAGGTAAAGGTAAACCTGAGCCCACGCTGATGGCGAGTGCGATTGAGAGCGATGATATGTGAGTCTCCCGTGAAACTTTGTAGGAATCACGTAAACTTAGAGACTGATTAAGGACCAACGCAATACAACGCGACATCCATTGTGTCTACACGTCTTTCATGTATCCAATCAGTCGGAACAAGACAGTTGTCTCTGACAACAGATGTTATACAGTCATTATTCATCTCACTTAAGAACCTAACTCTCTACGTTTCTCAAAAATGGTGACGCCGGCCTTGGCTCTTAAATTCACTGATAGATGCACCAGCTCTCTCCCTTAGACTCAAATACCGCAGTCCACATGAAGCGGAGACAGAGGACGCAATGCCGGCAAGACAGGTGCAAATTGTGCCGCAGCCGTTCCTTCACAGGCACTTTCACTCGAGACCCGTAAATCAGGGGTTGGGCAGTAGCGTAGACCGACGATGCGAGTGCGGCGGGAATTCAGAATCTTTGCA
Source organism: Phoma sp. RAV-16-625 (assembly GCA_004335185.1). Lineage (NCBI taxonomy): Eukaryota > Fungi > Ascomycota > Dothideomycetes > Pleosporales > Didymellaceae > Phoma > Phoma sp. RAV-16-625. Next base: position 281,628 of record SAUA01000019.1, read on the forward strand.
AGTATCGACCTGCGATGTGACCACTTCTTCGTTAAGAAGAGGGCGGTTTGTTGGGGAGAGCTGAACAAGCTTTGGGTGATGACAGGCGGGCTCAGGACTTGCTCAAAGTGAGAAAAGCGTGCGCAGTACGTACACGCTGTAGCATCGTGGTCGAAACGACTGTGTACCAAGAACTCCTTCCAGTCAAGTGCGCACTCGATGTCGGGTGTTGGCGGATAGACGTCGCTGGCCAATGTTGTACGCTCTATAAAGTGGCTGCTATTTGGGTGTCTCCGTATATGCGTTTTGATATCCCTGAGAGCTTGGTGGTAGGCCTGTTCGCCTTCGTGCATAGCGGTAGTTGAATTCGATATACTGCTGCCGTGCTGTAGGTCTGGGTTCGCAGTCTCCAGAAGCGTTGATGTTCATGCGATTGTCACAGCGTCACAGATGGCGAGAACACTTCTAAGTCTGTATTGGTGAATGGATGCAGATGTTCTCATGACCTCATTGAAGCGCTACAGGGTATCGTACGTTATCATCGCCGTGAACGTGACGTGCTGTCACGACAGCGTCGTGTCTCCCACTTGACACCTCCTCGTGGCCTAGCTGTTTGCGTATGGTAGGACCTCCACCATCACGGCCAGTCGAGCGCGTCACCGTCCCATACGCGGCTTCCCTCCTCAGTGATGCTGCGATTTTGGCCATGAGGGCACCGAATGCTCGGACGCAGGAATGCATCATCGAGCGGCCTACAACACACATGAGTACTTTTTGCAGGTAATTGCGGGCTTCACGAGTGTGAACTGGTGGAAGGAGTATAATGCAAGTCAGGAAATCTGTGCTCAGGGAAGGCTCAGAACCAAATCTTGATCAACTCCTCAGACACCGCCGACGGTGTCAGTACGCCGGACTCTGTGATGATTCCAGAGATTAGGTCAGGTGGCTAATAGCAACGTCAGTAATCTATGAGACGGTTTGAGCAATGTACATACTGTGAAATCAACAGCATCCTGTGCATTGAGACCTGTCGACGTATGTTTCAGGGTCATGTCTGCAATGCCTTCATCTACTGTGTCCTTTGCACCTGATTTGCTGACCTTGGGGTCGTCTGTAACCTTAAAGTCGAGCACCTTCTGCTCAATAGGCAAATCGAACTGGCTCAGCGGGTACAGCCTGACGAATTTGTGACTTTCAGCGACCACATAGAATGGCTTGCCCTTGCTCTTGGCCAATAAACCCATCTGGTATGTTCCCATACGTGAGATGATGCCACCATTCTCGACAACGCCTTCTGCGCCCACAATGACCATATCCACCTTGCCTAACGAGTACGCAACTGCGGAGTCCGAAATGGTGGCTACAGGCACATTGTGCGCGCGAAGGTCGGCTACGGTCGAATCTCCTTCATTCGCATCAGACGAGCGCGATGACGGTACCACGTAAACGACCCTGAAGCGGATTGTGCTTGACTCAGCTGCCCTCCTCAGCAGTGCACCCACAACACGCGATCCACCGTTTGTGAGCACGGTAGCCCCATCACGGATGAAGTGTTTGCCAAAGCTAGCGATCTTCTCTCGACTCTGCTTAGCTCGCTCCACGAACAGCTTGCCGTTGGACAGCAGGTGGTTTCGAATCGCACGGAAATCATCGTCAGGGCCCAGGTTTAGGCTTGCCGGGCGGTTGAGCGTAGTGATGAGATAACGTTGGAAGAGATCTGTGCCGGCAGAGAGCGATATGGGGTTTGCGATCGATGCCTTCAGCGCGGCAGTATGGCGCTCAAGAAGATCGAGGGTTTCGGCGACGGTTGATACCGAGCTCTGTGCGATAGCCTCGACAAGGGCTTCGATGGCCGCAACGGGCATAGTGAGCTCCGGGTCGTCATTGAGAATGCGCCGGTATGTCGACACAATGTCGAAGCTCGAATTTGTACTCATTTCCGCGGATTGTTGAAGATGCACCCTCGTTGCTCGGTCTAAAAAGTTTAGAGGGGTTCTGTCGATGGAGTCATTGCCAAGCCCTGCTCCCCACATCCACTAATGAGCTTGAACCAACTGGAACTCTTCTCCTCTGAACACCTAATAACGAGCCAAAATACATATGCTCCAGCTCGAAAGAAGCCTTGAGAGGTTGCTCTGTAGAAAACGAACGATACCTTGCGCTAATTCTGGCTTTCATCGCGAGTCAGGCGGGCCAATCCACTCACCACACCCAGGTGTGGCCGGACGTAACTCTTATCGAGCCGCTGCCCATCGATCGTGGGGTCAGCAGAGGGCGAGGCAAGGGGAGGGCTTGGCTGTCAAATGGGTGTTTCGAACGTGACCAGTCCGGGGATTTACATATTTCCCAAGACATGCCAAGTTGCTTCTTCACATCTCGTGTCGCACAATAGCTCTCCACGGGATTCTGCAACGTGATGCCTCAGACGCCTGAACCACTTAAATATCAAGCGTGTGCGGTCTTATCGGCGAGCTTGCATGCATGCATGTTGTTGAGCCTCACCAACCGACTACTCCACTCACAACCACGCTAGTTCACCGTACACCCACAATTTGGGACGCTTGCTTCACTTTAGGATACGCAGCTTGCGAGAATCTGCACGAAACCCCTCGTTTTCTCAGAGACCTTTCTACAAAAACCCTTTTGCAGTTCATTTGAACCATCTCCCTATTCAAGACCTCACATATCGACTGCTCTTAACAACAAGATCCTGGAGTCCATTCAGTCGCTTCTCCTACCATGCCGTATATCATTCACACACCAGCAAACCCGCGGCCATACATCACCAACAATCCGAGCATATATATGGACTGTCTCGCCTGGGGCTGGCGCTGCGAGTCGCGGCCGTTCTCGGATTCATTCTGCAAGGCAGCTCGCAAGCAAGAGGAGTCAAGATATGAGGTTGACAAGAGGGCGCAACAGCTGGAGAAGTATTGGTCGGAGGGCATTGCCAGACGGGAGAATGCCAAAAAGTCAATGTTTATCGCAAACTTGGGAATCATGAAGTCGCTCAAGCCGTTCCAAGGCTTCGGGAGACATACAAGACACGATTCGGTAGTCAGCGTGGCGGTGGTGGAGCTGGATTCAGACGTTGAGGACGTCGAGCTGAGCGATTAAGCACGATACCAGGTGCTGCGACATTCGATACGAATGACGACAAACGTTGCGATGGGCGACATGATTTACGACTTTCTCTTCTCTTATAGATATAGACTTCACAAACAGCTTCCTCCTTACACTTTTACATTTGCTTCACTTGATGTGTGCGGGTTCAATGCGTCCATGATAAATGGTCGGGCGAACACTGCACCGTAATATGCATGATACGCCTTCTCGTTGCGACTGACATTCCAATCAAAGTTCGAATAGCTTTCCATGAAATCCACCCATGAGGATACACACGCCGCTGAGTGCGAAGGGCAGAAATGACACCGGCCCGTTTGCACACGTACATCATTTCAACCTGCGTAGCCCGCAAAAGCAATAGCATATAACGGACCAATTGCAAACCCTTTGCAGGGAGTCACACAAGACGTTGACCTTGACACGGTTACCAAAAGCGCTGCCAGATCAGAGTCGGAACTTTGCAGTCTCACGATGCAACCCATCAGAGCGGCTAATCTTGCAGCGGAAGCTAACGGAAGCTGAGCTTTGCCGAGCTGGAAGCATATTGTACGAGCATGCTCGGCCCACTGCGTTACCTGGACGCAGGTACGGACAGGGGGTGTCAATTGCAGAACGCAGCAACGGCGAAAGTAATTGGTCTCCAACGTACGCATTTAGCATCCGAGAGACCTAAGTCTTGCGACATCAAACAGACCATTCAAGTGACTTGATGTTTTCGTCGTTGTCATGTGCTGCGCCTCACGGTACTATTATCAACATCTCGTCGAGAAAAATCGCTCAATCGGGACGACCATGCGTTGTTGTAAGCCGGGACACGAAGCGGATTGAACTGGAAGAACCTCGCTGGAAGCTTGAGGGCATCAAAATAACAAACGAAACATGCTTAGGGAAGCCTTTGGATGCAACTTATGTAGCGCAATTGAAGTAAACAACGAGCGCAAAAGTTCCGTGGTGCAGTCGTCAACCTCACGACAGAAATAAACATGGTCTCCCCAAAGCAGCAAGGTCGACTGCGCTATCGCCAATCCGGGCCATTTAGCCCCGCAATTACATTCCATCCGTCGTCATCCAGTAACAACCACCCGCCAACACGTCCGCCACCCCGGCAAGTTGGTGTCAGCAGAGCCACGCAATGAGCGTACCTATTAACAGATAGTACCTGCAGCCTCCGCGCGGCCAGCAAAACACTTCGCGTGTATAAGTCCCGGAACTTCCGTGTTCTTCCCTTGCTTCATCCACTGCACGGCCAAGCCTTGTCTTGTGTACTAAGCTCGGGCTATAAAGCTTCATCCCTCGTTTGACAGCTGCCTATCGCTCGTTTTTGTGGCAACATGAAGTTTGCCAGTGGTTTCGCAGGCGCCAGCTGCATCGCTGCGGCGTTGTTGGGCAGTGTCTCGGCGGCGAGTTACGATGACATTCCTGCGATTGAGGTCTACGGACAGCACTTCTTCTACACAAATAACGGGTCGCAATTGTATGCTCAAAGCTTCCTATTCGGTCAAGCACAGCGCTAACATTGCCCCAGCTACCTCAAAGGTGTTGCATACCAACAGAACTACTCGCCCAACGGCTCTACCAGCTCCAACACCAGCTACACCGACCCACTGGCTGATGGAGATGCATGCAAGAGGGATATCCCATACCTGAAGCAGATCTATACCAATATCTTGCGAGTCTACGCTATCGACCCAACGAAAAATCACGATGACTGCATGGCGCAATTGGCCTCAGCGGACATCTACGTGGTAGCCGATCTGGGCGAGCCTGGCACATCGATTGTGTCGGACGATCCTGAGTGGGATGTCACTCTATATCAGCGATACACGAGTGTCATCGATGCGCTTCAAAAGTACAAGAATGTCATCGGCTTTTTCGCTGGAAATGAGAACGTCAGCTCTGCTAACCAGACGTCTGCCGCCGCGTTCGTCAAGGCTGCCGTCCGCGATGCTAAGGGATACATTTCTGCCCAGGGTTACCGCAGCTCACTTGGTGTAGGCTATGCAACAGCCGACGTGCCTACTCGTGATGAGCTGGCACACTACTTTGCTTGTGAGCCCGGCAACTCCGGCAACTCAACCCAGATCGATTTCTGGGGCTACAACGTTTACTCCTGGTGTGGCGATAGCAGCTACTCAGCTTCCTCATACGGCGAACGCGTCGACTTCTTCTCCGACTACCCCGTCCCAGTATTCTTCGCCGAATATGGCTGCATTGAAGGTGTGGATGGTGGTGCCACCCATCGCCCCTTCACAGAAGTGCAGGTCCTCTATGGCAACATGACCAGCGTTTTCTCCGGTGGTATCGTCTACGAGTGGTTCATGGGTACCAACGACTACGGACTTATCGAGCTGACTTCCAACGATGCCTCTGTATCCCCCTACCCAGACTTCACTTCCCTGCAGTCGCAGCTTGCGTCTGTCAGCCCGACGATCACCATGCGCAGCACCTACACGCCGACCAACTCCGCGCCTGCATGTCCTACTGTCGGCAGCTCCTGGGAGGCCAAAGCCTCGCCCCTCCCTCCTAGCCCGAACAGTCAGCTCTGCTCCTGCATGGCAGCCTCGCTGCAGTGCAACATCAAATCCACCAACGACGAAGACTACGCCGACGTCTTCAGCTACATTTGCGGGGCAAATGAAAAGTTTTGCGACGGCATCTCTCGTAATGCCACTACCGGCACATACGGTGGCTACTCAGGTTGTGATCCCAAGGACCAGCTTGCGTGGGTGGCCAACCAATACTACCTTGGCAACGGCAAGAGCAGTTCGGCTTGTGCTTTCAGCGGTGTGGCGACTGTACAGACTGCAGTTACCGCGAGCACATGCTCAAGCCTGTTGGCGGCCGTTGGCACAGCCGGAACCAACACGGCAGCCAGCCCGACAGGAAAGGGAACCGCAGGTGCCACTGGCGCCGCAAGTTCGACAAGCAAGGGTGCCGCTGCTGGGTTCAACGGACCCAAGGCGGTTGAGCACGGTGGATTGATCATGGGTCTTTGGACTGTTGTTGCGGCTGGTAGCTTGCTCGGCATGCTTGCCTTGTGATAGGCTCGCGTCTAGATGGCGATATTTTGACACTTGCAGGAGGGCTGTGAGAAGGTTCGTGTGAGTAAATAGTCATTGTGTATGTATATCAAGAATGAACGTCTGTTCCATAACGGAATGGAGATCATGTGACATGAACGATCATATGGCAGCGAGTGACCGAGTGTCGTGCAATATATAATTTACATGTAATGTACAGCGTCTACTTCTATGGGTATCAATTATATAATCGTACAGATGTTTTGTGAGTCAGCCCCTATCTTCATGATCTTAGACCTACAGTATGTAGTCTCCGCATTTGCGCTCGCAACTGCCCTCGCATCTGTTTCGCGGTACCGACAGCAGCTGCATCTGGGAAAGCGTCTCCAGCCGAAGGTTTGGGTCTGCGGTACTGCTGCACCGGTGTTGCAGGCGCCTTGGGCATTTCCGTCGAAGAAGCAGCGATATCCTCAACCTGCTGCGCGCTGTTTTCCATCTTCTCAATGTCTTCTTCCGCTTCCAGGTCTTCTAAATCCATCTCCACTTCTCTCAGCATCTCGTCGGCCGCCCTCTCTTCCCGCTTCCTTGTCCTCAGCACACCGCCCCACAGCGTTTCCAAATCCGTCTCTGCCCGCTTCTCCTCGGTGAACATCTGCACTACGATGTTGACACCGGGCTTGACTTCCCTAAAGCCGACAAACTCCTTCACATCGTCGCCGGGCATATGCATATCGTCAGGGTGCGCTTCAACCTTGCTGAGAGTGCAGCAGATCCAGCCGGTGCGGATGCCGTCGTCAATGTTGCCCTCAGGCATGGCGCCACCGACATTGGCGAGCATGCGCATGCGCTTTGCCTTGCGGCGCAGTTTGATCTTGAGCTCGTTTCGTCCGAGGAGACCGTCGGCGTCTGCTTTCAGCCCGTGCTCGCGGCGCAACCAGCGAGTGAAGCGATCCGCGGCCACGTGCAAATGGCGTTCCGAGCGTGCAGTTGCGATGATCATGATGAGCTTGGGGCCGAGCGCGGGCGGTGGGTCGAGGTTGCGCAAGTCGAGAAGACTGAGGTCGTCGAGACCGGCTGTGACCGCAACGTAGTTGAGGAGATCCTCGAGAATGGGTGGCGGGTTTGTAGGAAGGTCTGGGACGACGGCGGCTTGGAAGGGGGCGCGAGGGACGGACTTCTGCTTAAGATACCATGGTACGGCTGCAGCTGGTTTGGAAGGTGCAGGCTTTGCTCCAAATGCTATGGAATCGGCGATTGCCTCTGACGTCTGCTCAGGCTCAGAGACATGTTCTGCTGAGGTAGCAGTGGTCTGCTGTGCATCGGCTTGGGCTTCGAGCGCTCTTTTGTCGTCTAAGAAAGTGAACTCGGGATCGAGGTTTGCTGCATCTTGCTTGTTGATTGTGCGTGATATGCTGCTTGTGGTGAATGCACGGCTTGCACTGGTGGCAGCTCTCGGTGGCAGCGCATTGGCAGTGCATGCGCGAGCTATCGATGCGTTCGAGGCCGGTGTAAGGATGGCGGCTCTCTTTGCGACCCCTCTGCAAGCGTTGCACACGAATCTTGATGGCGCAGACATGGTGAGGTGTGAGTGTTGACGATGGTGTGAGCGCGAGACTTTCCTGTGTTCTACACGGAAGGGGCGCCTGAGCACGTGCTGATAAGAACGCTTATCCGGAACGGAGGGGCGTCAGTCATGCAAAAAGTTCCAAAGTTGCGCGGGGTTTCGTGAATTTGAAAGCAAACATTTGCCTCAAGGCACTTCCTCACAACACCCCCGCCACATATATTTGACGAATCCCCGGAGAGGACCGTAGAGAGAGAAACACCTTTCTCTCGATATCCGCACAAAAACAAATTCACCAGCCACATCCTAAGACACACGCCGTCATGGAGGTTGACAACTCTGGTGGCATGGCCTTTGCGCCCCAGCAAAAGAACGCAGCCACGATTCTTTGCGCCGACTGTGGCGCGCCCGTCGACGGTACCATCTCTGGTGCCTTCTGCTACGACTGCATCAAGCTCAAGACTGATGTCACCACCGGCGTTCAGCGTGAGGCCATCCTACTCATGTGCCGCGACTGCGACCGATGGCTCTCGCCGCCTACCTCCTGGGTCGTAGCCGCTCCTGAGTCCCGCGAGCTGCTCGCCCTGTGTCTGCGGAAGCTGCGCGGCCTGAACAAGCTGAGGATCATCGACGCCAGCTTCATCTGGACCGAGCCTCACAGCAGAAGGATCAAGGTCAAGATCACCGCACAGTCCGAGATCAACGAAGGCGCCATCATGCAACAAACCTTCGAAGTCGAGTACAAGCAAAACTACCACCAGTGCCCCGACTGCGCCAAGAGCTATACACACAACACATGGAGGGCCTGCGTGCAGGTGCGACAGAAGGTCCCCCACAAGAGGACTTTCTTGTACCTGGAGCAGCTGATCCTCAAGCATGGCGCGCACAAGGACACCATCAACATCAAGGAGGTTCACGATGGCATCGACTTCTTCTTCGCACAACGCAACCACGCTACAGCCTTCTGTGACTTTCTCAAAGCAGTCGTACCCGTCAACATCAAGGACTCGCAGGAACTCATCTCCCACGATATCCACACATCGACCAAGAACTACAAGTTCTCGTACTCGTGTGAGATTGTGCCCATCTGCAAGGACGATCTCGTAGTCCTCCCCATTCCCCTCGCGAAGAAGATTGGCAACATCGCTCCCCTCGGTCTCTGCTCCCGCATTGGCACATCCGTACAGATCCTCGACCCCCAGACCCTTCAGACCGCCGACGTCGACCAGAAGTTGTACTGGCGCACACCCTTCCGTCCGCTTGCCGACGTGCAAGAACTGACCGAGTTTATTGTCCTTGACATCGAGCCTCTAGGCAAGCAAGTCGGGCGAAACTTCCTGGCCGAAGCGACCATCGCACGCGCCTCGGACATGGGCGCAAACGACCAGACCTACTACTGCCGCACACATCTGGGCGGTATTCTGCACGTTGGCGATAGCGTGATGGGGTATCTTCTGAGCAATACCAATTTTAACAACGAAGTCTTCGACGTCCTCGAGCAATCCAACAAATACAGCCAATCGATTCCGGACGTTGTGCTGGTCAAGAAGTACTACCAGCGCGCCAAGAAGAACAAGAACAAGCGCAACTGGCGCGTCAAGCGCATGGGCAGGGAGGAGAGCGAGATGCTGCCGCGCAAGCAGGACCAGGAGAAGATGGAGCGTGACTTTGAGATGTTCTTGCAGGATGTCGAAGAGGACCCTGAGTTGAGGGCGACCATGGCGCTTTACAAGCAGCAGCAAGCGCAGAGAGAGGCGGATGCCATGGAGACTGAGGATGAAGGAGAGGAAGAGGATGAGGGACTGGAGATTCCGATGGAGCAGCTGCTGGATGACTTTGAGGATATGACCATGAAGGATTAGGTCGACCGACATCCAATCTGACAAGTATGTTGCGATTGTTCTGCTGCATTTCGAGGCGTTGGTGGTCTATAAAAGGGCATGATGAGGGTGGGCTGGTAGATGGTCAGGCGCATGTGGTACTGTAGATACTCCGATCAGCTATTGAGCCAATCGCTCTTCTGGCTTGAACGAACACTTCTTTTTCTGGCACACACATGTCTGATGTTACGTCCGAACACTCACCTGCGCCAGGGGTCCACTTGCTCGACAATCCTAAAAGGTCCAATACATAACTCACTGCGTGTTCGCCTTCGATCTTCCGAGTATCATGGAAATCGTGACCCTGCTTGCTAGCTACAAGATACGGGCCGGCCAGGCAGTTACAGTGTCTGGATGTGGGGCAGTTATCTGTCGCGATTCTGCAGCTGAGATGGATCTGTGCAAGCCCACTTTTTGCGGGACCGGTTTGATCACGATGCCATGTTCTTTAGTTCTTGCTAGGCTGCCTTCGGAAGCGGTGCGGGCCAACGACTGGCTGTAGCGAGACCATCTCAACTTCTTCTGCTGCTCTATGTTAGAACTGGGGCTCAGAAGGCTATTCCTACTGCCTTTCCTTTGTAGCCGTAGTCCTTCCTAGAGAGAGTAGAGTAAGGTCTGATCTTCCATCTCAGAAGAATAGCTAGAATTTGATTCATACAGAGGCTGCCTCTCCGTGGTAAGACGACTAGAATCCCTCCTAAAGAGGCCTAGCATATACGGCTTTCTCCAAATAACGCGGTTGTTCTTACTGGCAGCTGTCCTGCTCGTGAAGCCAAGAATTCTTGGGATCAGTGCTTCAGATTGCAGATATATGAATGTGGAGTTGCGATGAGGTGCCCCATTGCTCCGCAACAACTTTTGGACCGAGGTTCATTACCGCTGAAGAAAAAGTGGATGCGCGCGGCGAGAAAAATCGCACTGGTGGAGATTTCCTTGCTGTCGGCGGAAAGTGAAGACCGTGCTGCACTTGCATCGTGAGACGGCCCTACCAAACCTCGAAGTTCTAGCCAGCCTCTCGTGTGCCCTCGGAAAGATCTTCACAGGTACGCTCTAAGCCTGAATCAGCCTCAGCTTGTCGGCGTTCCCGCAGTCACATCGTCACTATGGCGCAGGTCAAGGGGTACCTGCCTAAGAAAGCTTTTTTTTAACCTTCCACTTGTTGCCACGCGTTTGACACATGGCGCCGAACGGCCGCCATCACAACGTCTTCAGACTTTCTCCGAAGCAATTTGCAGCAGTACGAATGCTGTGAGTAAGATGCGCAGGGTTACTGCTAATGGCAATACCTGCGAGCGGCTCGCAACCGTTGTGCATATCAACCGCGCAGACACAGCTCGCATCCCCTAACCCTCTGGCACGGCTGGGAAACTCATCGCTGCAAACACTCCATCTCAAGGGGGGTCCCTGAACGGATTCGAATACGAACCTGTTGGCACTGAGCATTTGGTAATCTTTTACAAGAGAAGAACCCCAGCTGCGGCAACTCGTATCAATCTGTTCAGTCAGCCCCCCCTTGTACAATCGTAGATCCATCGCGGACCTCGTTGTCGCACCATGCCGCAAATCTGCTGGTCGCCACTCACACTTTACACTTTGGGAATAGCATATCATGGCTCACGGAACGGTTTACAGCCCAATCGAGCCAGCGACCGAACGTTCGTACCTATTGTACGGACTCATCATGTCTCGCTACCAGTCGATCCTGGAAAGGTTTACCATCTCGGCAAGTTTCGTCAAGGGTAGACCTAACATGTCTATCAACACGGTTCATTTGAGTCATGTACATACCTAGGCCTTAGCCTTCCATGAGATCCACATGTGCATGTGGTACATCAACTTTAGGGTGGACGCCTTCTGGGCCACGAGGCTGAGAGATTTGGCACTTCCTGCTCGCTTTTGCTCCGCGTAGAAGTTTCCATCGACCTTCTCCCGCAATTGAGTGATTGAGGACCCCACGGGCCTGTCACCACACGACACGCCCAGCAGCTTATCTTGCTACAGGACATCGCGATGGATCAACTCAGCAGCGTCATCAGCGAGATGCTGAAGGCATACCCGGATCCCAAAGGCGCACGTCCGATCGCCAACTACCCGGCGACTATGTATGGGGTTACCATCACATTTCATGTAAATCCCACGACACCTGAACGTACTGGACATGAGCTTACAGTTACAGGTGCTGAGTTGGATAGCAGTAGGCTTCCGTCTTCACACACGTATAAGAGTTGTTCGCGAGCCTTGGTGGGATGACCTATTTGTCTTCCTTGCAGCAGTCCTAAACTTGGTCTCTGTGATTGCTTTCCTTGGAGGTAATTATTGTCTATTTCTGCCTCCTCGACTGGTCTAACCACTCCTCAGGTATCAAGTATGGCCTCGGTCAGCACCTGGTTTACATGATACAACTTCTTCCGACCATGATGAAATACCTCTACGTTACCAACGCTGCCTACCATACGACCACCGCTCTTATCAAAGTCTCGCTCCTACTGCAATACCTCCGACTTTTCCGGCAAGGAACCCTACGTTATATCTGCATCATCCTCCTGGTTGTGGTAGCAAGCTGGGGGTTCGCCTTTTCCTTCCTTGCCTGGTTTCCCTGCCTTCCTGTATCCGGATTCTGGGACAGAAAAGATAACTCCAGGTGCTATGGCTTCGGCTATCGGACCATGGATGAAGCCAGGATGACACTCTTCGCATTTGCTGGCACCAATATGTTCTTCGACATTGTCATCTTCCTGATACCGCTCACAGAGTACTTCAGGCCCGGGCTCAGGAGGAAGCAAGTCCTGGCGATGTCGGGGTTGTTCATCCTGGGCTCACTTGTTGTGCTGATGGCCATCCTTCGTCTCTGGAGCACATTCAAGCACAGCGCAGACGCCATCAAGAGCTTCGATTTTACATGGTGGTATCCTGAAGTTCTGATAATATCTTGTCTCGAAGTGGACTTTGCGATCATGTGCGCGTCCATGCCCATCTTCTGGCCCACTGTTGTTGCCAACTTCAACGCTATTTTCGTTACCAAGGAGGTACATATCACGCACCAGGACCGAGTTCAGGATTTTGAGATGGGCCGACCAACCTCGCTGAAGAGCACCGCTAGTCAGGAAGGCCTGACAAAGTTGCCGAGCGGCGGGCAGAAGTCGTATTACTATAATGACTTCGACACAGACACGGGCACTGGTAAGAGCCCGGCCTTGACAGTGAGGGAGCATGAAGCTCCGGAGAGGCGTGCATTGTAATCAATCCATATGTCACAAAAGTCCAATTTACAAAAGGTTACCGTTGACAGTTGACACCCGCCATCCGGGAGCAGTTCGTGATTCTCTCGTGTGAAACGTCCGTGCGCGGACGACTGTCTTGCCGCACCAGGACAGCGGCCCAGCCCGTAATTACTTCATGAGTTCGCCTCTCACCTCACCGCCGCGCCATCCTTCGCTCGAGCACATTCCGTGCAACCACTAAGAAGCAAGAAGTCGCCTTTGGCAGACTGATTGGTGCTTACGACAATGAAATTGTGAAGTGGTGTCTCTCGGTCATCCACTTGGTCGCGCTACGGAGCCCAGCGAGCGATAGCAGGGCGCTTAATGCACCACCTGATTTGAGACACGTACAGGTTCAAAAACTACCACATCCAGCAGTCCACGTCGCAGCGCAACATGGGCATGAATGACCCAATCCGTGGCAGCCTCATATAGTCCTGATCTGTGGCCTGATATCTTTGGCTCTTATTTTCGCCTTTCTTTTCTTTTGTCCTGATTGCCTGGGGCAAATACACGTTGTCGCTCTTGTTCTTTCGATTTTGCATTCTGATATCAAGTGCTGGTACACTTGCTCTACCTTAATATCATTTTTGCCTTTCCACTATCGAGCAAATCAAGAACCATGCTCTCCACTCTCCTCACCAACATCCTCATCTTCCTCTCCCTTCTGCATCTCTCGGCAGCCGTACCAGAACCGCGTCGCCCAGTCGCAGCCGCCAAACTTACAGTACGACAAGTCTCCGCCACACCTTCGCAAGCAGACCTATGTCTGGACTACGAGCGTACTGCCAACATGTCCACTATCGGCGCCAATGGAACTTACCGCACCGTGCTACTCCAGAAATCCAGCACCGGTACCATTTATAATGCGCGTATGATGGATGCTGCGATCGCCAAACTGCCCAAACTGACCGCGGATACCACATTGAATACCGCGTGTGGCAACTGGACGGAGATTGCGCTGCAGGAGGCGGCAAAGAATTTCACGCTGGGTACGGTTGCTCAGTTCAGTACCGAGGGCCTGCCCGTGGGAATTAGGGCAGGGCCCGAGGTGGTGGGGATTGTTGGGGTTATTGTGGCATTGTTCTCAATTGTCTGGCTTAGTGGGTAGGCGTGTGCGGGACGGGGATTTGTGGTGTCTGGCTGGGGACCGCTAGACGTTCTTACAAAACGAGAGGGTTGCCTGCTGTACTCTCACCAAGTCGTTGTGTTACTCATATTCAGTGAAGATGAAGCATGACGCATTACAATCGATTTGCATTTTTACCAAGACGAACCGAGGGTTTTCTGCGCATTTTGCAGGACATGCATTCCTCAACATGGCTAGCCCCTGGTCAATACATACAGGTGAATCGTGAAATTTCCATCAAAATTGCGTCGGTATAATTCCTCTATCCCCGCCACAAACCAGGACCAATCATAGCCGGCAGAAGGGATATCACAGTCGCCATGAAACCAGCACGTTGATGATATAAATCGTACGCAAATGATATGGTCGTCTAGCCGGGTCATGCAAGCATTCAAATAGCCTTGAAGTTACGAGTGCTAAGTGTAAGCCCGTCGCTAGCTTGGTCGAAGAAGGAACGTCTGCGCGTGATGGTGTTTCTGGGTTCGTAGTAGGCAGCGTCCAAGATTTGATGGCGTTCGGTACTAGTGAAGTGTGGGGGCCGAGTACTGCTGCTGATGAACAGGAAGAGCAATCACTGGAAACCGAGTCCAACCTACCCTCATCATCAGCAGCAGTACTCGGCCCCCACACTTCACTAGTACTGAACGCCATTCAACCTTGGACGTTGACTCGTTTTCCGGTGATCGTTCTTCCTACCCAAGTAGACAGTGTATTGTAAGCAGCCCTTCCTGGATAGTTGACCGGAACGTCCAACGTCCATGCGAGTGTTTGGGTGTCAAGCTCGAGTGAATAATGAAAGTGAACGGGGGTGGGACATTCTCAGATTGCACTTTCGACCGGTCTGATGTCCCCGGATGGATTTAACTAAGAGCATAGCTATTGAGACCCGAAAAATGGCCAGGTAGACTTAGAAAGCGCGAAGTCTTATTTCATCAACAGGCTCTCGTCCACCCCTGTGAGGAGTGTAAGGCGAGTACTGCTGCTGATGAGGGTAGGTTGGTCTCGTCAAACTCGGTAGTTTGAAAAAGACAAAGTCGAGAACATCAACGGTCTCTCGTCCACCCCTTTGAGGGGTGTAAGGCGAGTACTGCTGCTGATGAGGGCAGGTTGGTCCCTTCGAACTCGGACATTTAGAGGAAGTAAAAGTCGTAACAAGGTTTTCGTAGGTGAATAGGTGGTAGAGTTGCGGAGTTTGCCTTTGACTTGCATAGCGTTCTATGCTACGTGTCGTGGTGAGGGGTATGGGGTGAGTGTTCTTCCAGCGACGCGCGGATTCTTGCGATGCTTCAGTGGTAGCGAGATCAAATCCACACAGAATCTCATCTGGATTTTCCGTGCCACATATCTCTCCCGCAATTTTGGAACTCCGGACGCTGCAAGATGGGAGGAGGAAGATGCCATGCAAGACAGGCGTGAAGCGTAGAACCTCGCGTGTGAGAGTATACGCTGTAGAGTAAGAGTTGATGTCTTTTCTCCAAGCGTTTCTAGAGATCTCGAGGTTCGGGAACGATATGGCTGGCGTTCACAGAGGACGTCGCTGTAGAGTTTGTGTTGTAATGGACTTTTGTAGGTGTAGAGGTATTTCTAGGGTACTTCCGATCTACATCATTCTATCAAGGAGAGACTTTCCACCTTGGAGACCTGCTACGGTTATGAGTACGACCTGGCGTAAAAACTTTTTCTCCGAGGTACGTGTAGGACAGGTAACAGGCGTGTTGAAAGACATGATGAAGAGAATGTAGGATGGTGAGAGAGAGAGAGAGAGAGGAGGGAGAGCTGGCCGGGACTTATACCCAGTGTAAACGTTTCCATGGCTTGGAACCTGAACTGAACCAAAGTGTGTTGAAACATCACTTTTGAGAACGGTTCGGTAGGTTCGCCCATACAATTCGACCCAAAGATGAAAAAGTGAGGGGCCTCGAATGAACGGCCCAGTCTTCGCCTAATCATCGGGGTATATCGTCTGGGTGAAAAGATGGGGCTCCGAGCCATGGACCTTTGGTACTCAAAACTCTCGAAGTCTGTAAGTGGTTGTCCACTGTTGCTGTCAAGGAAAAGTTGGGATAGATCCTAGACCAACAAAGATGATACGCCGCAACTAACGAATCTGGTGTGCATCTCGGGTATTGATCATCCGCACGCTGGCAGTCAAGAAGCTTCTTGAGCAGACACGTATGAGCTCGTCAAGAATCGTGAATGTTGATTCCAGAGGACAAGACGATTGAGTATGCCATTTTTGTGTTGAAGTCACCCTTAGACCTAATGGCTTCACCGCCTCGTCTCTGGCCTATATCCTGTTGCTGTTCTTATCGGCGCGCAGATACGCATCCGAACAGCGTCGTCCTATTAGTTTTGAGATAAGCGGCATGCGTCAGTCTTTCCACTGCTAGTGGTGAAAATGATATGGTGAGTGGAGTCGTACATCAGCTAGAGTATTCACCCTATCAGCTATAATGCATGCTCGAACGGCATCAATTTGATAGCAGTGAGACGTACGCAGCCTTTCACTCCAGAATACCTAAACCAGGACTGACCCACCCCTCACCTGGACATAGACGTAAGCAATGCCGTGCACAATACTGGGCCAATGAAGTGAATCCGCTGTCGTTCAGCCGAGCAGGATAACACGTTTTGCAAAGGTAGTAGTAAGAAGAGAGAGTGTCAGACAAATGAACAGATAGTTGTATGCAATGTGCAATGATCTAACATGTGGTATCAAATTTATCTCCCGTCCTACTCACTATATACCGCAAGGCAGTTGTCAGTAGAGCCACGCACTCACTAACCCCATGTACCTCCACCACCTCTGCCAGCCTTCCTCTGCGCGCTCAGTCGCCAATCGTCTTCGCCCTGGAACTTATTGTGCAGCGGCTGAATTCTCTCCGCCTTCTTCCTCTTACTCAGCCTGTCCGTCGGCGCAACCTTGAAGAAAGTCGGCGCCGCCTCGACAAGCCACTTGGGTTCGATCGCGCTGCAGACGTGCATGTATTCCTTTGTCGTCTCGACCAGACTGTGGTACACGACATGCTCGCTTGGCTTGCCAAAGAGGCTGGAGCTCGGATGGAGATAAACCGGTGTACCTTCGACGAGTGTTTTGTAACCTTCGGCTGGGTCTTTGCGTGCGCTGTTTCTAAAGAAGCCGCTGCAGAGCGCCTGCCGAACTTTGATTGTGTTGCGACCGCACGACACGACCGAGTGCTTGTGGCGTGCCATGATCTGCAACAGCTGGTTCCTTACGTCTTTTACTCGCTGCATGTTTCGCGGAACGACAAAGTTTTCGTGGCACCAGGGTGTACTGAAGCCACCTTGCTTCCAACCGTTGTACACGTTCAGAAGCGTGATGTGGTCGCCGGAGGCGTCGTTGAATTTCTGCTTCTTCTGGTCGGCTTGCTGCTGTTTGTCGCGCGGGCGATGGAACACAGATTGTGTAGCGCTGATCATGGCGACGATTGTGAGAACTTCGTCTGAGCATTGCAGGTCGACGGATTTGATCAGAGACTTGGAAAGTGTTGGGTCCATGGGGAAATCGGCCATCTGACGGCCGAGACGCGTGAGAAGGCCTTCGTCGTCAAGAGAGCCGAGTTGGTAGAGTTCTTCGAGGGCCGTAAGCATGGTATTTGTGGGAGGCGGGTCCATGAAATCGAAGTGGAGCAGGTCGTTGATACCCATGGCTTTGAGCATGAGGATGGTGTTAGACAAGTTCTGCCGTTGAATCTCGGGGATGGTTGTGGGTAGCATTTCGTTCTGAAAAGCGGCCTCTGTGTAAAGACGGAAGCATTTTCCTGGACCTGTTCTTCCAGCTCTCCCACTTCTTTGGCGGGCCTGGGCTTGTGAGATGGGTGTGATCTGCAGCCGATCCATGCCAAGTTTGCCGTCGTAAGAGCTTTGCTTCACGAAGCCAGGGTCGACGACGTAGTAGATACCGTCGATAGTCAAACTGGTCTCGGCGATGTTGGTCGCAATGACGACCTTACGAGTGCCGTTGGGTGCAGGTTCGAAGATACGTGATGCGACTTCCGAAGGTAAAGCTCCGTAGATGGGCAGAATCATGAGCTCAGGCACGTTCGGCCCAAGAGCTTTCATTCGCTCTGACAAGACCTCGCAAGACGAGTCAATCTCTTCTTTACCCGTCAGGAACAGCAAGATGTCACCTGCAGGCTCTGTCAAGTGGATCTGCATGACTGTTACAAGCGCGGCGTCTAGGTAGTCCGACTCCGGCTCTCGGCTGTACATGACTTCGACAGGGACTAGGAAGGTATCAGTGGAATCGTAGAGAAGCACTGAGGTAATTTGACTTACAGGTTCGTCCAGGGATCGAGAAGATGGGGCACTTGTAGAAGTATTCGGAAAATTTGTCGGCATCGAGTGTAGCACTAGTGACGATGAGTTTCATGTCAGGTCGTCGTTTGAGAGTCTTCTTCAAGAGTCCAAAAAGAACGTCGGTAGCGATGGTACGCTCGTGAGCCTCGTCCAACATGATGCAACTGTACTTGTTCAACATTGGGTCTAGCAAGATTTCTCGCTGCAAGATACCATCTGTCATGTACTTGATGCGGGTGTCCGGTGATGTGTTGTCCTCGAATCGGATAGTGTATCCAACTTCGTTGCCAAGCTTGCAACCAACTTCCTCGGCGACACGCTTTGCCACGCTCATGGCTGCAACACGTCGAGGTTGTGTACAGCCGATGATGAGCTCATTGCCGTATCCCGCTTCGGCCAGGTACTGGGTCATTTGTGTAGTCTTTCCAGATCCAGTATCACCAACCACAATAAGAATCTGATGAGCTGCAATGGCCTCGAGCAACTGCTTCCTGAACTTGTAGACGGGAAGCGATTCTCGTTGCTCCTTGATGCTCATGTTGGTACGTTTGCCGAAAGAGGCATCCTTGCTGTTGGTTGAGATTTTCTTCCACTCAGGCATGGCTTCGGTAGGCTGGTCTCTTCTTGTGTTGCGAAGATCACTGGCAAACTGGCGTTGCTGAGCCATTGGGTCATTCCACTGGCTGCTGAGATCCACATTTGCGGCTTCTTTGGCGGCCTTCTCTTGAGCTTCTTGTTGCCGCAGATCTCGTCGCTCCTTCGCCAATGTGTCTCCAGACATGGCTGCACGATTGAGCGAGCCGTCAGGTGCTTTGATGATTCGAATGGGCGACAGTTCGAGAGACTGCTTGGTCTGGCCAGCCAAGAAGGGCGGTTCTTCTTCGCGTACCTCGATGTCGACATCTTCCTCCTCTTCAAAGCCTCCTTCGCCGGCAATGTGTGCATTGTAGTCTTCATCGATATCCGGGTAGTCTGACTTGGGAATGACACCAGAGGCAATGAGTTGTTTGATCTCCCATCTTTCAGGTGAAGTCATACGTTTTCGCATGCCATTCTTCCGACTGTTGAAACCGTCTTCAACGACGGGCACACTACCGTCCATCAGGCCTGGTATGCCTCCCAGCGCTTGAGAGTTGGCACCGGAGCCAAAGGACTCGATTCGCCGCGAAGGTGCAAGGTCTCGTCCTGACTGTTGATCGACCTCCTTCATGGACAAGGACAATCTGCCATTTTCCATTTTGATAACCTTGACTTTGACCTCCTGCCATCTCGAGAGAAGATCAGACGGGTGGTTGACACGTCCGCCTTCCTGTATCTGGGAGACGTGCACCAGCCCGTCGACCTTGCCCTTGACGCCCTGCAGGTTGACAAACGCACCAAAGTCCTTGACGCCGGTGACCTTGCCGTTGTAGACCTTGAACAGCACAGGCTCGTCGTCGAGCTCGGGCGTTGGTGGGCGGCGAAACTCGTCGAGGTCTTCGTCTCTGTACTTTTTGCGGCTCCGTTGCTTGTCGTGGCGCTTAACGGTGCGCGTGCGGCCGAACTCATCCTCGAAGACCAGCTCCTCGCGCTCGTGCTGCTGCCGCCCACGACTGCGTGATCGCGACTGTGACCGGTCTCTGCGCCTGTGCCGCTTGCTGCCCCTGTCGTCATCATCGCCACCACTGTCATAAGGACTCATGCTGCGTTTGCGCGAGCGTTCCTTGGGCTTCGCAGCACCCGCGCCCTTGCCGGCCAGGCCTTCCAGCATGGCGAACGTATCGTCGAGGGCGTCTGCCTCTGGCGCATCATTGGCAGGCTGCTCCTCGGTGTCACTGAAGTCGACCTCCTTGTCTGCTATGGCGAGGCCCTTGAACACGCGCGTCTTGCGGTCGCGGTTGCCATCGTCGTCGTCGACTGCTTTGGCTCCGTTCGCAGCTTTGGTCTTGTATTTGGGGTGCAGCGTCAGGATCAAGCGGTCGATGCTCTCGACCAGGCTCTGCGGGAACTCGGCGCCCATGGCCTCGAGCTGTTCCTTGAAGTCGGCGACGCCCTTTGCGCTGGCATGCTGGTCGATGACGAACTCGGCGAGCGTCTTGTCGGACACGCCCAGATGGTTCTGGATCTCCGACGTGACCTTGGACACGAGCGAGAGGAACTCGAGGTTGGCGAGGTCGTCCATGGCTGCGATGGCCCGGTTGGGCGTGACGTTGGACGTGACGTTGAGCGCGCGGAAAGTTTTGGGAGAGATGCGAGGTGCGGCCTGCGCCATCCATCAGCGATCCCCGCAGCCGCAGCCAGTCACGTTCCACCACCTCCGCAATGCTTCAACATCACCACTCTCGCTCGAGCGGGGGCGCTGCAACCACCACAGCCACCTTCACGGCCACAAGAGAGCTTTCACAATGAGTCGTGTACTATCGCCTCGTGCTGCTCAGCGCTTCCGCCTTGTTACCTCGCTGCTCGTCCTCGGCCTGGGCAACTACGAGCTGTGGCGCATACACAAGGGCATCCACCCGTACTGGACTCCACGCCTGGAAGAGGCCGGCATAGTGCGACAGCGCAATAGGCTGGCAGAGGACGGCAAGATCAAGCAGGAGGCCGCCACTGCAGAGCAGCCTGCGCCCAAGGCATGGATCAAGTGGACAGACCTCAACGGCGTGCCTATACCTACCCTCGAGACTAGCATACAGCCAACGCGGAAGAACTGAGGCTTGGTCTTTGGCACACCTCGACAGCTCCTATTTGAGCGAGCACCCAGGATAACCATTCGCTCCCTTGGTACCGGCGACAATGTGCCGTTGACCACATCCTCCAAAGAGATGGCATCTACGCCGCTGAACAGAAGCAACCTGCAGCATACCGTACGGTGTTGTGAACATATGAGGCGTCTGGCGAAGAGTTGGATCTCAAGGATTTCAAAGGTCGCACTGAATACATGGTTCCACCGACTGGTTGTCCACACCCTTCTTTGCACGTGATCGTCGCTTTATCCGAAGCCAAAGCGACAGTATCTAGTCTGGTAGAAAGGCCCGTCATGCCAGAAAGTCAAACACGGCAGACCATAAAAAACTTACGGCATGTCGCGTCATGCATGTGGAAACCTCCATCATCGAGCGATATTGAGAGCGAGAGCGAGAACGGAGTCGGCGAAGGCGCCATTTTCTCCTGGCTCCGATTGCTGACCGAAAAGATCTTATCAGATTGAAAAATTCCAGTTCGTTCTGCAGATTACGAGATGGCCTTAGCGGTGGCCCTTGCGCTGTGTTATGTTCAAAGACGAGCGAAGGCGTGATGTCCCCAGAAGATGGTGCAATTCCCCAACTCTTACCCGATTTGGACGCTAGCGCCGCCACCCGACCGACTTCAGCCTTGAATAGTCACAGCGTTTCAGCATCTCAGGTCATGGACAGGACCGACCTGCCATTTTCGAGATCGCGTTTCAAGGAAAGAGGTCGTCGCAAGCACCGAAACTTGAGGGTTCTGATAAGAGCCTGAGACAGGGGCTCCCTCGTTGCAATAGCAGGCTGTGTAAGCTGCTCAACGACGGACACCGGCAGAGTTGTCTGCATTCACGACATCATCCAGTCTAAGCTTCAGAATTGTCGTCACCACGCGAAAGGACAATCGACATGGTGCCTACCCCGGATCCACCTCCGCGGTCCCGAGCAGCGAATGCGGCTTCAGTTCCAGATTGATATATCACACGGCGGTCAGAAATGTGGAGACAACGTCCGGCCATTTCTGGCAGAAGACGTGATTGCGAGCGATGGCGCAATCCGTCGTGTAAGCTTCTCGACATGAGTCTATGTACTGCCTAAAAGGTATACCTATAAGTACCGCAACCGCTACTCTGCGGTCTGGTTGCTCGTCACAAGCTCTACAACGTCACCCAAGCCTTTGATTCTCTTACTATTGCTGCTTTGAGGTCGTCTCCTTGCTCAAGCGATACGTGACTGGCTTCAATTCATTTATACCCCACCAATACAACCGGGTACCTTGCATACAGGATCACCAATCAACTCCGACCTCCCACCACCACTACTGTCAACATGGCACCAGGACTTGTAGAGTCAGTCGTCCAGTCAAGTGATGCAGCACCTGTCACATCCCTCAAGCAATCGATCAAGCCTGTCAACACACACAACTACGTTCCCGGACGCACAACAGTCACTCAACACGACGACACATATGAGTTCGAACACCTCCGACCGCGCTTCCCTGATATCACATGGCCTGCTCTAGAGGAGATTCCTTACGCCGACAAAGGCTGCCTTGGTGATGTCAATTTCAAGAACCTTCTGTCCTCCGCTACAGAAGTCTTCGATTACAACCCCAAGATCGGCACAGAAGTACACGGCGTGGACCTAGCCAACCTCACCGACCCTCAGAAGAACGATCTCGCAAGGCTGATTGCAACTCGAGGCGTTGTCTTTTTCCGCAACCAGAAGAACTTTGGTATTGAGGAGCAGCGTGCTCTCGGCCAATACTTCGGCCGCCTGCACAAGCACGCAACAACCGCCGTTCCCCGTCAAGAAGGCCTTGAAGACGTGCACGTAGTATACACGGGCGAAGGCTCCCCTGATCTTCGCTCTCTATTCTCACCCACTTTCTTGTGGCACTCGGATGTCACGTACGAGATCCAGCCTCCGTCGTACACATCTCTGAAGGTCCTTACCGGACCCCCTCGCGGCGGCGGCGGCGACACCCTCTGGTCCTCTCAATACGCAGCCTACGACATGTTGTCTCCTCACATGCAGAAGTACCTCGAGTCGCTCACTGCGCTGCACTCTGCAGACCTACAAGCCCAAGGTACACGCGACCTGGGGCGCACCGTACGCCGTGAACCCGTAACGACCGAGCACCCACTCGTGCGCACGCACCCCGTAACAGGATGGAAGAGCATCTTCTTCAACCCGGGCTTCGTAACCAAGATCGTCGGCGTCCCCAAGACAGAAAGTGACCACATCATCAGCCTACTCAACGAGATCGTAGCCACGAGCCCAGAGTTCCACGCGCGCTTCCAGTGGCAGGCCGGCGACGTCGCCTTCTGGGACAACCGCGTCACAAACCACTCGGCTACGTACGGCTTCGCGCCACACCGCCGCCACGCCGTCCGCGTCTGCAACCAGGCTGAACGCCCTGTGCTGGACCCGGCCGGTAAGTCCCAGGAAGACGACCTTAGCGCACGCTATGGCATTCCCAAGGCGAACAAGGACGGCTCAGGCGTCGTCAACTACAACGACTAGGCGGGTAAGCAGCGAGCGCTCGATCAAGCGTCTCTGCACCTTATCAACCTACTTTTCCTTATTCGACGGCTCATCCGTTCAAAGGCATTTAAAAGGGACCGGCGTTTGCTTTTCCTTCCTTCCACCGTTCTGTAGCGTTTTAGCGAGCTCCACACATGTATGTACACGGCACACACGTACAACTCCGACCAACCTTACTGCAAGGGGCGGGTTGTGCCACCATGAAGAAATACGACACATAATCATCATTTTGACGCACAACAAGGCTTTGTTCCTTGCGTGGTTCAACCTGCATTTTGAGTGACTGTGGTGTTGCGAAGTGCTGGCAATGCCCCTCACCCTTTTCTACTTTGCTATCTGCACGCCAGTCTACGCCGACGCCTGCATGCTCTAACATGAATACGAGTGTTTTAAGACTTTGCTGGATAAATCGTATGAGTACATTGTGGGCATACATGTGACGGTAACGATGTAGAAAAAGAACAAACGACCACTCCCCTTTTCTCCATGCTGAGCAGCACGACGCAGTGGACAGCCGAGGCCGGGCCAACGCCTAAATAGTACACCATCCCTAGAGAGCCAAAGATAACAGGCATAATGTGAAATTGTTTTTCCTTCCCCCCTGGTCGATCATTCGTAGCTGAAGCGGTTCTGCCGCCGCCTGCCAAGGTAAATGCCCAGCACCGTTCCAATCGCAATGAAAATGCAAAGGTATTTTAAGACGATCCATGTGACGTCCCAAGCATCGAGCGGTGCACTTTGACCAGAAGTCAGATGAGTGTGCTAAACAAACATGGGTCACGGTTGGAAAAAAGGTGGCGGTGGAACGGGTGTGGGGTCTAGAGGCTTATTGCTCCTTTTCGTACCCTTCAGGCTTCTTCATGTCGTTGAGCTCGTAGAAGCGTGCTGTGCCTGTGGTTGTGTTAGCGCAGGTGTCCCATCCGTCTATGCTGGAAAACTTACAGCTGTAGCCGTTCCAGTCAAAGTTGTCCTTGGGGTTGCAGTGGCACTTGTGGTCGAGGCGATACTGCTCCCCGGTGGGGCAGTGGGTGAACGGAACGTGGTAGTAGGCGATGTCGTTGAAGAAATGGATCTCGTCCTTCTTCAACATCAGGGCTGCAGCCAGGGAGTGGACGGGTGCATCACCCCAGCGTTCGTAGAAGAAGCCACCGGCGTGGTCAAGGGCCTCGAAGTAGTCGATGTAGGCTTTGGACCTGAGCCAGTTGAGATTGCCAATCTCAAAGTTGGACCAGAAGTGGCAGTGGTTGTAGGTCTCGCCGTTGTCGTCGCTGATGAACTTGAGGGAGTTGTCTTTTGCGATGTGCTCCGGGAAGGTCTTTGTGAAGTTCTTGGTGGCCTCCCAGAGGGTCGGGATGGTCTCGACGTATTCGTACAGACTGAGGGTAAAGCTGTACTTCTTCTTGTTGTCGGCCATGAACTTGAAGGTGTCGTAGTTGATGTCGCAGTGCATTTCGATGCTGGGCTCGACGCGCCAGTACCACTCGTAGTCGAGCATCAAGGGGTGGCGGAAGAAGAAGCCAGATTCGTAGCGGCACATGTGCCTGTAGCTAATGGAATCGCCGTAGATGATCTTCTTCTCCTTCATCTCCTCACGGACGCGGGCGGCCTTGTCCTGGTCGATGAAGTCGGGGAAGGACCAGTGCTCCTTGGGGATCTTGCCGTACTTTGTCTTGCCAGAGACCAATGCAGAAGTGACCTTCTTGAACTCGTCGTTGAAGTCGTCGTCGTTGAGGAAGACCCAGTCGTAGTTGAACTTGCGGTTGAAGCGGTCCTCCACGTGGCGAATGGACTTTGCGATCTCCCAGACGTCCTGGTTGCGGGCGAGGGTGACGAAGGTGGCATTCATACGCTCGCCGGGCATGGTGGCAGGCGGCAGCTCATGGTCGTTGGGCGTGGTCGGAGGCTTGACGGCTGCAGGAGCGTGCGATGCGTGAGGGCTCGGAAGGGCGTCGTTGGACTCGGGGGTGCTGGGCGTGAGCGTGTCCTTGGAGTCTGAGCCGTAGCTCGGCCAGCTCGGCGCTGAAGGGACCGACGACGACGAGCCGATGAAGTAGAGGAGAACGAGCGCCTAGGAAAGGTCAAATGCGTGCTCATGGTGAGTGCGTACAGAGCCGGCTTACGAAGAGAGCAAAGACAATGTAGCGGAGATAGCGCTGTGTGCCTGCCATGGTGACGGGAGTGGTGGCGTGCTGGGCGCGCGGCTGGGGTGTAGTCGTGAAGTGCCTTTTTGCCTGCTTGGTGCCTGGTTGCGACTGGCGTGGTGGAGGTGGAAGTGGAGGTGGTCGAGGTACTCAACGTAGTCAACGTATTCAAGGCGCCGCTTCTGGACGCGTGGAATTGGAGACGGCAGACACGTCAGATCGTGTGCAGCCGTGGAATGCAAGCAGTGCAGAGTCTTTGGCAGGACACGAGGTCGAAAAGGAGAGGGAGAAGGAGTCGTCCTCGTATGCGCCTTAGTGTCTGTGGCTGACCCAACCCTGCGGCGTGCAGGCCACTTGTTCAGGGTCGTCGCTGGTCGCTGGGCTCGGCGGGCGGAGCCGGAGATTGCCGTGGGAGCACAGAGTGCCAGAGTGCAGCAGCAGCTCCAAAGGGCGACCTGCGTCACCACCACCGCGACTACAGTTCGACCGTGTGGCTTCTCGCGCCGTCGCATTGTATAGTGCACCGTTTGGGCGCAGCTCTTGGTCATCTTTGTCATCACAGCCACGGCCGCCACCCGCTGTCGTTTCTTGTGCCCTCGCCCAACGTCATCCAGCCCAGCACTTCTCTCGCCCACCCACACTCGGCGCGTAACCTCACACACAATCCACCACACGGGCACCGCCTGCCATGTCCTTCTTCGGCTTTGACCCCGCCCTGCCAAGGGACCGCGGCCACCAGCCCAGCGCCCCAGGCTTCGGACAGCACGATGCTTTTGCCGGCTTCAGCGGAGGGGCAGCCGATGACGACGTGTAGGTTGCGTCGAGGCAGGCAATGCCATTGACAATGCGCTTCTGCTTACACATCTGCACAGTATCGACTTCGAGGAGACGTACCAAGGCCTAGGCGGACGCCTCGACGATGCCGACGATGCCTTCAACGACGACACCTTTGGCGGCGACGGACCGGCCACCCAGCAGAGCATTGGCAAGGACTTTGACTTTGCAGGCCAGACGTCCAAGATTTCAAACACGATGCAGGAGGAGCAGATGCTCTACCAGGCGCGTCAGGGCTTCTCCAGGCCTGCCCCGCAGCAGCAGCGACCGCCCGTTCCCCAAGCCTCAAAGCCTACCAGGACCGGCTACGAGAGCTACAAGGACCCCGAGTACATCCCTCAGCTGGAGGCGCGTGCCGATATCTGGGGCCTGAAGCCAAAGCAGCCTGCAGCTCAACGCCAGCAGCAGTCAGAGTACCAGCCGTCTCCTGTCCAGTACTCGAGCAGCCCTGCCCAGCCAGCTGGTGGCTCACGGAAGATGATGAGCTTGGACGAGGTCGAAGCTATGATGCGTGGTCATGGCATTGGCAATGAAGCTCGAGGCACGCCCCCAGTCCAGCCGCCCCCAGGCATGGGCTTTCCTCAGCAATACCCCCAGCAGCACCAGCAGCAGTTCTTCCAGGGCCAGCCACCATTCCCCGGTATGCCCGGTATGCCGCCCGGCTTCCCTGGCCAGCATGCTCCGCAGATCCTGCAGCGTCCTCAACAGCAGCAGTTCCAGCAGCCGCCGCCGCAGCAATTCCAGCAAAGACAGGGCCCTCCTCAGCAGCAGCAGTTCCACGCAGAGCTTCCTGGCCAATCTGCGCAAACGCCAACGCCTCAACAGCCCACCATCTTGCAGCGACAAAAGCCTGAGCCAGCTGCGCAGCAACAGAGGGGCGCTTCACCTGCAGCTCAACCGCAAGGCCCACCAACCCAACCCCGGCAGATCCTCCAGAATCCCAGCCGCCTGTCAGGCCAGGGTCAACCAATTGCTCAGCCCGGTCAGTCTGCCCAACGGCAAATGGCTGGAAGTGCTCCTGGGCAACACAACAGGGGTGCTTCGTTCCCCATCATTACCCATCCGGAACAGCTGCTCAATCTTTCCGAGGCTGAGCGTGCAGCTTTCCTCGAAGAGGATGCCAAGCGTGCGAAGCGTAACCACAAGATCGCGCAGTTGGCCAAAGACAATGGTCTGATGACGCCTCAAGACAAGAACTTCATCACTCGCATTCAATTACAGCAGCTCATGACTGCTACAGGCAATCTTGAGGAGAGAGGTCCGGAAGCTGCGATTGCTGAAGACTTCTATTACCAAGTCTTCAGTCAGATCCGGGGAGCTCCACGCCAGAACCCTCAGCAGCCGGCCAGCCAATTTGCTCAAACCTATCTCTTCCAGACCAACAACAGGTTCGGCAACCGGAGGCACGGCCGTGGCGGTGACAACCACATGCAACGTATGGAGCAGCAGATCCAGCGTGCGGTTGAGGCCGCCAAGGCCAGGCCCAAGGCTAAGCAGCTCGTCGTTGAAGGCAGTCTAGGAAAGATTGCTTTCAGCAACTCCAAGACTCCGCGGCCCCTCCTTAACATCAAGCGTCCAGAGACAGGAGACAAGCCCAAGCCCAAGACCTCAATCGCTGACCGCAAGGATGCCCTGCGCAACATCGAGGCTGTCTACCTCACCCTGATGCAGATGGAAGATCACGAACGAGCTTTGCCACCTCCGATCAACGAGAGCAGCGACCCGGAAGCCATTCAAGCGCACATGGAATGGCGCTCGAAGATTGAAATGTTGCACAAGAAGCTCTGGCTAGCCACCAAGATCATGGAGCCCATCAACCCGCACGCTCAAGCGGCACATCCATTTATTCAAATCTTGTCGCACGCTAAGGGAAAGAAGGTCATCCCTCGACTCTTCCGCCATATTGACGAGCAAGAGCGCATAACAGTCGTTACTATGATCGTCGTTCATCTTGACGGTCTTGCTGTCGTTGGGCATGCCATTGCCACACCAGATGAGCCCTTGAGTGCCGCTATCCGCGAAGAGGTCGAATTGTTCTCACAGACCGTGATGCCTCCACTCTTCGCACACATCTCCGAGTCACCGCTCAACATCATCATCGGCCTTCTTGGACTGATTTTGGATCGTACCAACCTCCACGTCGTTGCACGTACTAAGATTGGCTTGTCTCTGTTGACAATCTTGATCTCTCGTGCGGAGCTCCTCAAACAGTCGGCTCCTGAAATCGATGCGGGAGACTGGGACCAGTGGACAGTGCTGTACAACCGCCTCTTCGACACGATTGAGCCTGTATTGCCTTACTTGTTCCCTGGCTCCATCAACGACACCGACGACATGTACATTTGGCAGTTCTTGGCTGCCATGGGTGTCGGTGCCAGTCCCGAGCAACAGCAGAGGTTGGTCATCGGTGTTAAGGACCGCGTCATGGAAACGGTCTCTGTCAGCAAGGCTCTACCTGTGGAGATGGCTGGAGCTCGCTTGGCCAATGTGAACCTGTTCATGAGGGCTATCGGCCTTGACGTCGAACTGCTTGGATGAGACCGCCACAGCACTCACTGAATAGTTCTTCAGAGCGGAAGCCGCTGCCTGCTGTAGATGACCTCACGTCACTCAAGTAAGGCAGCCAAACTGGCCACACCTCTGCCTGCCAAGTCTCATTGGGACATCGCAGCACTTCATCGATTACTGCTGATAGCGGGCAAGTAGCCGAAGAGTGACGAAGGAAGCAGACATGCGCTCGACTGCAGAGTGCCTGTCCACCACACAGTACTCCCCTATTTATAAAGGATGCTGATTACCCTGAAGTGGTGCAGGGATTTTACTGCGTTGCAATGTGTATAGATGTTCAAAAGCCATGTTATTCATTATCTAAATTCAAGCATTGTCTCCATGCATTTTCCATGCACTGTCATGCCTTCCCTAACTGTGGGCAGCTGCCTGTGCGCCAACCCACGGCTGCCGTATTCGCACTTGCCTTGCACTATGGCACAGGCGCTCAATGAAATGGCTCACTACCCATCCGCGGGTCAACAAGCCCCTAACAAAGCAACCAGCGTATCCCATGGTCAGCTTCGAAACAGGCTCACCCGGTTTGCACCATTGCCGAAACCTCACTCCTGTTCCTCCAGGCCTCAAACGCAGCAGCGACGATGAGTGGGCAATCAAAGTCACCAATGAGGCATCCAGACACAAGCAACAGCCGCTGAATGGCTGGTGTCAACCCTCACTCTGTTTTCCTGGGCTGGGTGTCGGGGGATGGTGGCGCGAAACTGGAAACACGTTTGAGGGAGAGACGTGTGTGGTGTAAGGGTAGGGACATGACAGCTAAGCTTTGCGGTGTTGCTTGTCTCGAAGCCTGGGGAACGGGGGTGTGTGCCACCGGAGCAACACTCACACGAGCACCATCACGGCTATCTACCTAGACTTTGGACGGGGTAGCCCCCCGGCTGTTTCAGAGTCGCGACAGCATTCCGCGTGGCTTCGCCAGGAGCTTGGCATTGCGAAACGTGGTACCTTGGCTTCGTCAGCTTTCATGTCTATGCGCGTTCGACGCCTATGCGGCGCGTCGTCAGCCGCTACGAGGTGTGGTTGAGAGCGCCTGCGCAGCAAAGGATTCTCGCGACGACATGAAAAGTGTGGAGACGCAGACAGCTTTCATGAACGGATAGCCAGTCAACGCATTCAATCCTTGTCTTCTCGTCAAATCCCGAGGACAGTCTTGCAACAGTGACGGCATTTGCAGAGTGCCGCGGGCCTGAAACGTTCTCGCTAGACTCCGCAACCCACGTCCGCGCACTAGTGTCCTCCACATTTCCTCAACACCACCCGAGCAAACTCAGGCAGTACGCGTAAGAGCTCCACGCGCAATCGACGACTGGCCCGCCACCTTCAGGCACGCTCCTGTCCAATGATGCTTCACTTTTTGAGCTTTTTAGTCTGCATGTGGCAGAAGGCTAGCTCCGTTAGGACGGGGTCCAGACTGTGTGCCTGAGTTCTGACAGCAACTAAGCTTGATCCCCACATGGATCACCACGCATGTTGCACACGCAGCCTCTGATCTGCTGCGGCAGGAATTTCAGCAATGTCTTGGGGCAAGGCTTAGCGCCTTCAATCGAATCTTGACCTCTGTGAGTTTCATCGGGTGCTCAGGTTTCCATTGCAACTGTCCTTACTTGTTTCGACGACTTTCTTTAAAAGAACACTCATTACCGGCTGCTCAAGCGTTGTGTGGACTTCCCATCATCAGGCCGAGCCTTTGATCTATTCCTTCCAGCGAGTTGTGGTGCTTTCAGTTCTTTCTTTCGATATATTCAACAGACCATTTCCCTTCTTTCCAGACGACAGGCTTCTTCGTCACCGCTGCCGGCCAGCATTTATACAATCAACATGCCTTCATCACGCCTCTTCTTCGTTTTCGCTCTTTTGGCAGCCTTCGCGCTCGCCGCGCCATCACAGGTTCGGAGACAAGGTCTCGCAAAACGCTCATTCATGGTCCCGCGCCAACTCAATACGGCCCATCCCACTGGACCCAATGGCGCTGCCGCTATGAGGAAGGTTTTCAGGAAGTACAACTTCAAGGTTGAGGGAGACTGGGTCACAAACACCAGGGCGGCAGGCACGAACGCGACTACCACAGCTGCTGGTGGTAGCAACAAGACAGGATCGGTCGCCGCGAACCCAGGGCCGAACGCTGCTCTCTTCCTCTCGCCAGTCGATGTCGGTGGCCAGACACTGAACTTGGACTTTGATTCTGGTTCCTCTGATCTGTGAGTAACTATCTTCGAGCCCCTAGATCCAGCCACTAATACATCTGTTAGATGGATGTTCAGCACTGAACTTGATGCCGCATCTATTGGTCAGCACTCTGCCTTCGACGCCTCCAAGTCTACTACCTTCAAGAAAACTGCGGGTTCGCAGTGGAAGATCAGCTATGGAGACGGATCTGGTGCTGCTGGAACTGTCGGTACAGATACCGTTACTATCGGAGGTGTCAAGGTCGAGGGCCAGACCGTTGAGTTGGCCAACCAAGTCTCGCAGTCTTTCGTTCAGGACACCGACACTGATGGTCTTGTCGGTCTTGCTTTCTCCAAGCTCAACACTGTCAATGATGGCACCAAGAAGACCCCTCAGAAGACCTTCTTCGACAACGTCATGGGCAACCTCGACATGCCTGTCTTCACAGCCGACCTTAACCCCGATGGCACAGGTACTTACCAGTTCGGCAAGATCGACACTACCAAGATTGAGGGCCAGATGACATGGGTCCCCGTCAAGGCCGAGACCGGTTTCTGGCAATTCCCATCAACAAAGTTCGCTGTTGGTGACAAGGTCGTGCAGAACCCCCAGGGCTCCGATGCTATTGCTGACACCGGTACCTCCCTTCTCCTCGTCGACCAGAAGGTTGCCGATACCTACTACGCTCAAGTCCAGGGTGCGCAACTCAACGCTCAGGTTGGTGGCTACATCTACCCCTGTGGAGCTAAGCTCCCAGACATGTCCGTCGCTATCGGCGACACCTACATGGCCAAGATCCCCGGCAACCAGATCACCTTCGCCACCGTCGACAAGGCCAACACGACCTGCTTCGGTGGTGTCCAGGGTAACCAGGGTGCCGGCCTCCAGATCTATGGTGATGTCATGTTCAGGGCACAGCTCGTTGCCTTCAACGGTGGCAACCAGTCCCTCGGCTTAGGCCAGAAGCGTGCTGTTAAATAAACATAGATACACGTCTCGCTTGCTCACTTGCTCGAGCATTGGTTGAAATTTAAGATATGGACGAATACTGGCTGTACATAATCATAGTTTCCTTGTGTGGTTGATG
The DNA here is from genome assembly GCA_004335185.1 of Phoma sp. RAV-16-625. Lineage (NCBI taxonomy): Eukaryota > Fungi > Ascomycota > Dothideomycetes > Pleosporales > Didymellaceae > Phoma > Phoma sp. RAV-16-625. The sequence goes on from SAUA01000019.1 coordinate 313,951, forward strand.
GGAAGAATTGGGGATACGCATAACAGCTTGTCATTGCATCAAACTACGGCATACAAAGCACGAACAGATAGAAAATGAGGGGAAATTGACTATCACCAGTATCCATATCGCAGTGACCACAGTTGATTTCCCATCTCTCCGCTGTCATTAGACCCGTGTGTTGTCAGACAGCCCGCCTCACTGTCCGTCCGAGACAGGACTTGAAACGCCATGTGCTCAAGACTTGTCTGGAATATAAGCTTTCTCAAACTCGAGCACGGGGATTTACTACATGGATCTGTGTCGTTTCGAACACCGACATTGCGTTTGCTGACTGCAAAACATGGAACCTCGGAGGGCTGGCGAGAATATTGCCTTAACACGTGATGACGTGCACTAACGCGAAGGGAAAGAGCGACTTCGAACTCGCGTACACTCACCACAACGCCATTGATATCGATTTCGACGTGCAGATATCAAAGCGGCTACACAGCTCATCACCAAAAGCATTAACATGACTTGCCCCATATCAACGTTATGTGCGACATGGAGCTAGATCTCCCGTTCTCCGATCCACTACCCGTTGACGAAGATGGTGACGAGCCTACCGTTCTTGAGTATGCGCGAGAACAGGGAATCAGCGTCGACTACACCACAGTGTTGCCTCGACTGGCAGATGTCTGTCTCTTGCTCAAAGCAACACTTGATCAGGATTATCAGGATCCTTTCAGTGACGACCTCACTAACGCCGTCACAGCTGCTGGTGAGCTAATGAAGCAAAGACTCACCGTCACTAGAGACGTGGCATTGCTCCTTAAGTCAATTTTGACACCGCAAGAGCCTCAGGCTTACGACCTGCTGGCGACAGACGGGCGACAGCGCATTCTTGATTTGAAGCAGGAGTTGCCGATCCTGCAGACAGATGCAGAACTCGATATGCTCAGTTTTGGAAAGATATTTGAACCTGACTTCAGAGAACTCAAAGAAAGACTGCCTTCTGAAGACCTGGATGATGAGAAGGATGAGGATTTCGGATGGCCCGCGAAATATTTCGAGTATCCGGCACAATGCGATGCGAATGTTAAGAGCGAGAAACTTGCAGTAACGAAAGGTGCTCTTTCGTTTTTACAAACAGCTTTGAGAGACGAATACACGCTTAAGGATCATGAAAAGATCGTGGCGGAAGAACTGGACAGAGGAAAGGTATGTGAACGTTGAACGCTGGTTGTGTGTGCTGATACATCTAGGGAATGGCAACTCGACATCTGACACCGCCATTGCTACCTTTATCGCCTCCTCTAACACCTTACATTCCGTCGTCGCCGGTAAACCACTTGCCTCTTGCACCTGAGAGTAGTGACTCAGTTGCGGCTGAAATGAAAGCATTAGAGCAACAGATCATGGGAACGGATTCGCTCGCACGCCAGCATTCTGGCAGTAGTGACTCGATGTTACTCGACGTAGCCAACCTTGGTGCATTCTTAGATACTGAAGAAGCTACCAGTTCGCATTTTCCGGATCGCACCCCGACGACTCTGAAGCGCAGAGCAGAGGATCTCAAAGTAGAAGGACCGTTAACGCCACCGATCCTGTCAGACTCACCTATGAAGAAGCTCAAGTCCGTGTCGTTCGCGAAGATGATTCAAGTATGCGAGACAATGGAACCATGGGCTGACGAGCATCATTCGGACGCGTCTGATGCTCATAGTACCACGGAAGAGCTTTTGAAGGAAATCGGGTCGCTTGCTATTGAGGCGAACCGAAGAGTTGAGAATGAGAAGCTGACTGGAGCTGACACGGTTGCTAGAGTAGAAGTACCCTTTATCGACATGACGCTCCCAGTGGCACCGTGGAATGAATATAGTCGGCAAAAGAGTAGAGATCGCCACTCAGGTATGACGGAGCTGGAAGCTCAGACGCGGTTCCTACAGAAAGTCAAGCGTGACGATCTCAGGACAGCGTCTACGTGGCATGGTGTGTCAGACCTAGAATTGACCTGGGGATGGTTTGCGTCGCCAACGTCAACTATCAAACTCACAGAGAAGTTGCACGGTGAGACAGAATTCAACAAGATCCAGGCGGAGCTTATAGCAGGAACCACCGCCACCAGCTCGAACGAGGTGTGGAAGAGAGAAGGACTCCGGCTTCTTGATGAGGAAAGCGATGACGAGGAGGATGAGCTCGAGTCGGCTAGTTTCGAGGAGCAAAACAGCATGGAAGCTTTGGTTCGTAAAAGAAAGCTGGAGATTGACGAACGCGAAGAAGTCGTGGAGACGCGATACAAGCAGAAGCACACAGCGATAAGAGAGCTGATTTCGAACCCCCACACTCAACAACGTCCAGAAGAAGTCGGTAGTCAACATTGGCAGAACGGACCCACGATGTCTCACAATTCCCGCATGGCACGCCAAACACTGGCGAACTCACGCTCACAGCAATCACAACTCCCTACACATAAAAGCGATGGAGTACACAAGCCCAAAGAGGCACCTCCTGAGCTCATGTTTGGAGGATTTTCTGCGTCCTCAGCCTTACACAAATTTATGGAGACGCAAGGCAGACCAGTCAAACCTGCAGAAGATACCGCCCATGATCTTCCATCAAGCTCGGGAGGTCCACCTCTAGACGCGAATTTGCCCGTTGTTTCAGACACAGGTCATATCGCGACGCTCCAGAACAAGGTAGCAGAGCACCTACCGCACTCCGTACCTGAGCCGCCACCCGTACTCGATCTCCCGCCCTGCTCGTTTATCGTATCGTCAACTCTCCTTCAACGCCGACCACTCATGAAGCAAATCGAACATTTATATCCCAAAACCGAGCTCATCTACCGCGACTACACGCTCCCGCACTCCATCTCTCTAGAAGCAGACATCATCCTCTCTCCCTCCACTGGTCTCATCCTCACGACCCTACAGCAAATCAAACAATCACCTCTTCCTGGGCAGGTCCTCCGCTCGCCAGTCAAAGATTGCATCTCCACCTTACAAGCGCGGTACGAGAGGCTCGTGGTCCTGATCAGTGAAGGTCTGAGAGAAGAGCTAGGTTACAGCAGACCAGAAGATGCGCGCGACACAGAGTCGTTGAAGGGACTCGAGGTCTTCGCGGCCCAGCTTGAGGGCGATGTAGTCGTGCGGTATGTGGAGGGTGGGGGACAAAAGCTCGCGCGATCTGTCGTGGAGTGCATGGGCGATTATGGATTGCCGAGTGGTGGGAAGGATATGAGTAACATCAAGCTCTTTGCTATGGAAACGACGGTAAGCCATCCTTCCTTCAATAGCCTACAACAAAACCACTGACGCAGTGCCAGTGGGAGATTTTCCTCCGCCGAGCAGGCCTCAACCCCTTCGCAGCTCAGGCCATCATCGCCTCCCTCAAAGTTCCGACGGTCGTCAGGCTTCCCCGACTTCCGAGTTCGCCGGCTGCGTACGAGCCACAGAGAACCGTCGAAGCTGCCGGACTGTCCATGTTCCTGCTGATGGAACCAGAAGATAGAGCCAAACACTTCCAAGCCCTGATGGGAGGGAGACGTATCCTGGACAGGGTGAGTGCGTTGCTAGATCAGCGGTGGCCGAGTGCGGTACACGGGTTCAGAATGTAGCGAGATGTACAGGCCATGTTGATAGCAGGCGGCTAGGAATCGAACTCATAGAATTGCCAGATCGCATGTGGCAGTATTCCGTGCGTCTACAAAAATCAAACAAATGTCTCATTACAGTACGCAGTAACTGTCAGCCCCCCCAGCATCATTGCAAACCTGGTGAGGATGTGATGTAACGGAAGCCACCACGCTGCACCCAAATCGTTGCCATACACTCTCAGAACGAACAGCTTCTGGAATCTCTATTCACCACTGCGACACCGGTGTATTGCTTCAGGCCGAGGTCGTGCTGTCCTATTCAAAAGCGTCATAGTGTCCGACCACTGACATGGGCCCTTTACACAAGACAAACCACAGCGACCCTTGTGTGGATCTGCTTACGTGCTGTTTCAAGTCTTTGAAAACGCTTTCGCTGAAATCCTCCATGCAGTCGAGATTGGGCTGACAAGTGTGCATCGTATGGGCTGGGCGCTTGAGGGTGTCAACCAGTGGGTTACGGCGTATAACAGTTGCTCTCGGCAGCGTTTCCCACGCGATAGTCAACAGTCCACTCCAACCTTCAGGCTGACCACAACTCGACTAACATCTGGCTATCAACACGGCGGGCGTAGGGCGTGATTATGCGTGCCTCCTCTTTCATTTATAAGTCACTCGTTCAGCCACCGTCACTCCTCTCCAAAAACCCAGGATCCCTCTCAATCTTGCCCTCGAACTTGGTCCACCACGCCTGGAATGCCTTGAGCGGGACGGTATCCCCACTGCCCCAGCTCGTCAGGAAGTCATAACAATTCTTGATGATCCGCTGCGCAAGCACCTTCTGGTTGACTGCGCTCTGTCCACGTAAAACCAGCTCGTTCCCCGTCCCTGAACCAGTGCCCGTCGCTGCCGCGTCCTGCGCTTTCTTCTGCTCAAGACTAGCCGCAACCTGCGCCGCAGGCTCAACGCTTATACCCAAGGCCAGCGGTGCGGCAACACCATTCGCCAGCGCCTCGTCGACCATGGCGTCTTCGTCGCCTAGCCCGCCGCCTGCCGGGCCGCCGGCTTTGTTGTTGATTTTGAAAATCGCGCTGGGTTTCTCGTTTGCGATTGCGCCGAGTAGCTTGAACTCTGTTGTGCCGGGGAGTTGCGCGTATACGGCGGCGGCGGTGCCATCGGGTAATGTGGTGCCTGGGAGCAGGAATATGACGATGTGCGAAAACGACGGTTGTGAAGGTATTTGGTATGCGACCTGAGTAGGTGATATGATTTGCGCATCGGTGAGGACAGGACGACCGGAGACGATGACGCCGAAAGACGACATGGCTTCGACGTTATGGTGTTTCGCGCTTATTGGTTATATAAAATTAATTAACAAGTAACTGCATGACAGCAATCGTCGTGACGTCTGCAGGCAGCTGCAGAGATTTGAAGAGGTCGAGGTGAGAGGCCTGAAGCTTCGAGACATTTCCAAAGGTCTGCCGCGGCCCAAGCTCACCCCACCTTCAGAGGCGCGTAGTCGTGATACTTTGAGTGACGGCGTGAGAAAACGACCAAATAGTGCTGCTTGGAGTTTATCCTGCAGTAGAATACAACGTTCAGTCTAGCTTTGCAAATGATGCTCGATCTCGAGTAGTGTGCTGCGAAAAGTACTGATATTCTTCGATAATATGTGGGAGGTAGAGTAGTCGAGGCTGCTTGTTTAAAATATGCAACATTGTGAGCTTAAGCTATCTATCTCTTCCTAATCGCTCTTCGTAGTCATCAACGAGTTCGTATGCTGGTCTAAATTTTGGGTTCGGCGACCCATTTGTTTGGCTTGTTCGTGGCACTTGACTCGTTGAAGGCTGCCGTGCGAGCACCGGGTTCGGATGGGTATCCGTGGTCCCACCGAGGGAAGTGTATCCGAGGTCATATAACGGGCAATATGGTATGTTCAGGTATCGTATAAACTACTTCAGTCAGTCTGAATGCTATGTGAAGATGTGTGGTAGTGCTTACTGTCCAGATATCTACATAATGCCAGTCTATGACGGGGTGTACGCGCACAAACGCTGGCCACCCCTTATCTGTTGGATCGAAATGCTTTAGGTGTTCGCCGTGTGGGTCAGTCCGCCGTGTCCCTACCAATATCGCCTTGACAGATGGTGTGTCGCGCAGATAATCTGTGAAGGCCTCTTTCATGGGTTTCCCATACTCCAAAAGGGAGAGCGAGTACGTCTTGATGCTCTTGGCTACAAACTCCTCCACCTCCTTAAACGGGTGCTTATCTTGGATGTAGACACACTGTACGGCGGTTTCGATGTTGGACGACGGGTGCGAGGTGATGAGGCCACGCTTGTGGAGGGCGCAGAGATATAATATCAACAGCACAAGACAATCTTTGCCGCCGTTATATGCGAGAGACAGTTCAGGCAGACTGGTGTTGCTGTCAGTACTTGATTGAACCGTGCCACCGTACCCCACGTTGACAAGTATCACCCACCTGTACTGATCCAATGCCTTCTCTATGACACCCAGCGCAGTACGCGTCTGCTCCTGCACGCTCCTGACACGGTCTGGGACATCTTTTGCGCCCAGGAACGCGTCTATGCGCTCATGTATCCGCGCGCATTGCTCCGGAAACGGCCGCGGGGTATCGGTAACGAGGGGCTCTTCAAATCCAAGTGCTGTGACGTTCATTGCAAGAGCTGCGCTAGGCTCGACATGAGCTGCGGGACTCTCTGCGATTACAAAAGGCAAAGTGGCGTCGATGCGGACACGGTTCAAGACATGGCATCTGGATGCAGGTGGCCGTTCTGACAGACAGGAGGCGCAGAGTGGAGGTGCATGTCTAATCGATAACCGGCTGTCGGTACATCTCAATGCGGAAAGGCGCAGCCGAAGTCTTGGGTCTTGGGTTGGCCACTCAGGCTTCACCAGCGACGGCAACGTTCAGGGCTGCAACCAGCGCAAACCTCCGTGCATCGCAGCGAGAGTATGCCGAGCACGTCGAACATGTCACGAAAAAGTACAACTTCGTCACGAGCACGCCGATAACGTGATCCAGCCAGAGTGATGACAGAGACCAATGGCAAATGACCAAAAGGCGAAAGACTACTGGCTGACGAGGGACTGTGGAGGTACTCCGAGACCCTGTGAAGATGCACTAAGGATGGCGTGCTCGAACATCGGCATCTTGGGAAGTTTTTTGGCCATGAGTTGCCGCTGCCGTCAATGAGGACCCTCGGCGACGACCCGATTTCCACTATCTACTTCATCTCCTCTTCCCCATAGACAATTCCTCCACTGCTCTCAGACACCGTGTTGTTGCAGTCACAATGGGTTCCATTTCGACTGCCGGCGAGGCTGGTATGTTCGCCCCGCCCTTGTTCCCCTCCCCCACCAGCCTGCTGCCCCCTGGCGATGTCGGCTGCAATTGAGAGTCTGGGGGCAACATTACGAATGGATCCACGCTGACTCGTTACAGTCGCCCGCATCGCACATTTGGCCTCCGACGTGATTGTGTCGGTTGTGCCTTCATTGCAGGAGGACTCTGAGTTCTCTGCGGCTCTGCGTACATTGCAGCAGAGCAACGCGCCTTCCGTTGTTGCAAAGCAACAGCCAGAGGTATGTCGCCATCCACACACCGAAAGTGGCGCGTCACCTAACAGTCACCAGGTTCTCTCTGTCCGCCAGAATGCAGACCCTCTTCTTTCTGTCTTCCAGCCCATTCGTGCTGGTAAGCTCACCAGCGTCACCACCGTCTCGTCAATCCTGGTGAAGTCGATACCACACCTCTACAAGCTCGCCCAATACCCCGTCGTTCTCCACGTCTCTGTGCAGCCTGCCGGCTTCCCAGACTTCTCTGATATCACATCCATCAGGCAGTCTGGCTTCACATTCCTGCAGTCCGAGACACTGCAGGAGGCACAAGACATTGCCTTGACCGCACATGCTTTGGCTGTCAGGTCAGGCAAGGGTGTCGTTCACTTCTTCGATTCAGGCGCGTCTGCCTTCAAGAAGGCGATTGCACACGAAGACATCGAGCTTGTTCGAAGTGTCATTGACCTTGACGCCGCGGCAGCTTACCAGAACACAAAGTCACACGAGACTTCTCTGTACGCCGACGACGGCAGGAGTGCCACTGTCTCTTTTGCTCGCAGCCAGGCATCAAACACCAACGGCACCGAGGCCACACCCTTGAGCTCTTCAGAGCTGCGATCTGTCCCGGTATCGGAGAGGAACAGCCAGCGCGCAGACTCCTCTTCTGGTTCATCACAGCGTGACGCCAGCCAGAGCGGTGCGTCGGTCTCATCTGCAACCACTGTCGAGTCTTTGGTCTCAAAGCCGATCTCATCAGAGGACATTTACCGATTCGCCACACAGATCTGGACCACAATCAGAGAGTCTACCGGACGTACCTACGATGCATTCTCCTACACTGGCGGTGGCAACGAGGAAGCTGCCATCTTCCTGTTCGGTGCTGATACTGGCATCTTCGCCACCGAGCTCGATTCTGCCGATGACTCGGAAGCCTACGCCAATGCTGGTCTCATCACAGCGAGGATGTACCGACCGTGGTTAGGTGCATCCCTTGCCCCACTGCTCCCTAAATCGATCAAGAAGATCGCTGTCCTAGAGCAGGTTCGTCGCAAGACAACCAAGTGGGGGCCTGTCCTTCTGGATCTGTTGATGTCGCTCAAGTCAAACGGTGGCGCATCACCCACTGTTGTTGGTTTCCAATTAGGCTTTATTGATGAGAAGACTGTCCAACAGGCTCTGCGTGGCGTATGGCAGAACCTTACCAGCGAGTCGCCCCTCCAGAACCTCCAAATCGGTAACATGGATGGCCCAAAAGCTGAGCCGGCGAAGCTCGAGAAGCCTGCCCTCGAGAACGCCTACGTTAAGATCTTGGACCAAGTTTTTGGTGACAAGCTCCACGTCGCCAACCAGCTCGGTGCACAAAACGCTGGCGTCTCGAATGAGATTTCAGCAAGCCCTGAGTACGGTTTTGGATCACTCATTGCGCGCAAGGAGCACAGGAAGCGATTTGTTGACGAGGCCGCATCTGCTTCCAAGAGCAACGACTTCATCACAAGCGCGCCTAAAGAGTGGTTGTCCAAGTGGGCACTTAGTGCGAACAACGCTGTTGAGGCTAATGATCTTGCACCCGAGGTCATCGCACGCTTGAGTACAGACGGTTCAGCGACTGCCAGCAAGTTCCTTGAATCCAAGAAGCTCTTCTACCAGGAGTCGCCCTGGTTGGTTGGCTCTGATGCTTGGGCATACGACCTCGGAAACTCTGGTGTTCACCACGTTCTGGAGTCTGGCGAGAATGTCAATATGCTCATTATCGATTCTACACCTTACTCCGAGCGCGCTGCCGCCGACTCTGTACGCAGGAAGAAGGACATTGGTCTATACGCCATGAACTTTGGTAACGCATACGTTGCCTCTGTTGCTGTGTACAGTTCCTACACCCAAGTCCTCGAGGCCATGATCGAGGCCGACAAATTCGACGGTCCCTCGGTTGTCCTCGCCTACCTGCCCTACGAGAAGGAGAACGACTCGCCGTTGACAGTTTTGCAAGAAACCAAGAAGGCTGTCGATCTTGGTTACTGGCCATTGTACCGCTGGGACCCCAAGGGTGACGAGAAGGGCGAGCCCAACTTCCAGCTTGACTCCGAGAGGATCAAGAAGGAGCTGGAGGAGTTCCTTGCTCGCGACAATTACATGTCTCAAGTTATGAAGAGGCACCCTCAATTTGCTTCTAACGTGTCTGGTAACTTCGGAACCGAGGTTAGGCAGCTCCAGAAGCGCAAAGCCAAGGATGCATACAGCCAGCTCCTTGACGGTCTTGCCGGTGACCCATTGACCATCCTCTTCGCTTCCGACAATGGTAACGCTGAGAAGGTCTCGAAGCGTCTAGGCAACCGCGGTAAGGCGCGAGGTCTCAAGACCATGGTTATGGCTATGGACGACTTCCCTCTCGAAGATCTGCCCAACGAGCAGAATGTCGTCTTCATCACTAGTGTTGCTGGTCAGGGTGAGTTCCCCCAGAACGGGCGAACCACATGGGAGACCATCAAGGACTCTACGGACTTGGATCTCGCCACTGTCAACTTCTCTACGTTTGGTCTCGGTGACAGCCACTACTGGCCCCGTAAGGAGGATAAGATCTACTACAACAAGCCTGTCAAGGATCTGCACGCTCGTCTTGTCACGCTTGGTGGCAAGGAGCTCGCACCCGTCGGCCTTGGAGATGACCAGGACCCTGATGCGTACGAGACGGCATACCAGGAGTGGGAGCCCAAGCTCTGGCAGTCGCTTGGTGTTGATAATGTCGAGGGTCTTCCTGAGGAGCCTCCGCCAATCACAAACGAGGACATGAAGGCTGCTTCGAACTTCCTCCGTGGTACCATTGAGGAGGGTCTGGCCGACACATCCACTGGTGCTATCTCTGCTAGCGACCAGCAGCTCACCAAGTTCCACGGCACCTACATGCAGGATGACCGTGACCTTCGTGACGAGCGTAAGGCGCAAGGTCTTGAGCCAGCTTACTCGTTCATGATCCGATGCAGACTTGCTGGTGGTGTCGCTACACCCAAGCAGTGGCTGCAGATGGACGAGATTAGCAACAAGCTTGGTAACGAGACTATGAAGCTGACCACTCGCCAAACCTTCCAATTCCACGGTATCGTCAAGGGCAAGCTTAAGCCAGCGATGCAGGCCATCAACAAGTCGATGATGACCACCATCGCTGCCTGCGGTGACGTTAACCGTAACGTCATGTGCAGTTCTCTTCCCACTCACTCTGGTTATCACGCACAGGTGCACGCTGTCTCTCAGAAGATCAGTGACCACCTGCTGCCCAACACCAGTGCGTACCACGAAATCTGGCTCGAGGATGACGAGACAAAGGAGAAGCGCAAGATTGCTGGTGAGGCCGTCCAGGACCACGAACCGCTCTACGGTCCTCTCTACCTTCCCAGGAAGTTCAAGATTACCATCGCCATCCCACCCCACAACGACACCGATGTCTATGCTCACGATGTCGGTCTGATTGCTATCAAGGGTGCCGACGGCAACCTTGTCGGCTTCAACATCCTTGCTGGTGGTGGTATGGGTGTCACACACAACAACAAGAAGACATACCCCCGGACCGGTAGCATGTTTGGTTACGTTCCCACCGATCAGGCTCACATTGTTTGCGAGAAGATCATGTTGGTGCAGCGTGACCACGGCGACCGTAAGAACAGGAAGCACGCCCGCCTAAAGTACACAATCGACGACATGGGTGTCGATGTCTTCCGTGGCAAGGTCGAAGAGCTGTGGGGCCAGAAGTTTGCTGACCCTGCGCCTTTCAAATTCGACAGCAACGTCGACACATTCGGATGGCAGAAGGACGAGAATGGTCTCAACCACTTCACGCTCTTCATCGAGAACGGTCGCATTGAGGACACTGCTGAGTTCCCGATGAAGACCGGTCTCATCGAGGTCGCTAAGGCACACAAGGGTGAGTTCAGGTTGACTGGTAACCAGCACTTGATCTTGTCCAACGTCCATGATGATGACCTCCCGGCGATGAAGGAGCTTCTCAAGAAGTGGAAACTTGACAACATCCACTTCTCTGGCATGAGGCTGTCGAGTTCCGCATGTGTGGCTTTCCCCACCTGCGGTCTTGCTATGGCTGAATCTGAGCGCTACCTTCCCGTCCTCATCTCCAAGCTTGAGGGTACACTCGAGGAGTCTGGCCTCCGACAAGACAGTATTGTCATGCGTATGACTGGTTGCCCTAACGGTTGCGCACGACCCTGGCTTGCTGAGGTTGCGTTCGTTGGCAAGGCCTACGGCGCATACAACATGTATCTTGGTGGTGGTTACCACGGCCAGCGTCTGAACAAGCTGTACAGGAGCTCGATCAAGGAAGAGGAGATTCTTGAGATCATGCAGCCAATGATCAAGCACTACGCTAAGGAGAGGAATGATGGCGAGCACTTCGGTGATTTCGTCATCAGGAAGGGGTACATCAACGAAACCACACACGGAACCAACTTCCACGACAACGTAAGTAATTCGGAAACCCCTGTGCTTTGAGCCTGCACTAACGCGACTGTAGACTGCGGAAGATGAGTCCGACGGAGAGTAAGCGGTTTTGTTGATTACGGCTACGATTGATGGTTTTATACAGTTGCATACAACTGCTTTGGGTAGGGCTTGATCATACATCGGCGTTGTGCAAGCGATTATAGTCATCTCACGATTCGCAAAAGAGTCAAAATATATCACTTTTTCACGTTCATCTTCTGATCTCAAACTTCTGTAGTCTTTAGTCTTTTTCCCGGTCATACAGAGATGCTGCCAACACCACAAAAGTCCTCTGGGTGTTGCTGCCAGTGTAAGATTTGGGAGCTGCCACATCCTAGCCTTTTCCGCAACATGGGACCGTGGTCTTTCCGAATATAGCAGACCCACATAGACTCGGTACAAGCACGCATTCCAGCCTCTCAACAGGGGCCAAAAATCTTCACTGCCACGCAACGCGGCAGCAGCAGCAGCAAAAAGATGGTCACTACGAGGGTCGAACTCGCGACCTTGGCGTATCAAGGATGAAAGCTATTAGCACCACGCTCTAACCAACTGAGCTAAGCGACCTTTGGTGTCCTTGTTGGACTTCGGTGGCGAGTCTGTGGAGTTGTAGAGATGATATATTCGAATATTGCTGTGATTCATTGACATCTAACTACGCTTCACTCATGGGGTAGGAAGACTCTTCGCAAAAGCATCCGCAATCTCCTCATTACTCCACCCTTGCGTGATGGCCAATTGCAACAAGATCCTCGCCTTCTGAGGGTTGTAGAACCCGCTCGAGATGATGAAGTCGCCGGGACTGCTAGGCGGGACCATGCCGTCGGTCGATCGGTGCGATGCAACGATTGGAATGCTCGTCGCGTTGAACAGTTGCTCGGCTGCGAGATTGGCCGTGTCGGACATGCCGCCAGCGCCTACGCCAGCGTATACGAGACCCTCTGCACCAGACGCAACGGATGCGTTGAAGAGCGCGGGATCCATGTCTTGGTGTGCGTACAAAATGTCCACTTGAGCCAAGTCGGTGACGTTGGAAACGTCGAATACCACACGGCCCACTGGCTCAGAGGGCGCGAAGAAGAAGTAAGGAACTTGGTTGACGAAAGTGCCAAGCTGGCCGGCCTCGGTGCTGAAGAAGGTATCGAGGCTGTTGGCGTTGTTCTTGGTGGTGTAGAATGCTGAGCCAATGCGGTCATTGAGCACAATCATGGTGCCGCGGCCACGACCGGCGGGGGATCCAGCGAGGACTACGGCTTGGTACAGATTGAGGGGTCCATCGGCGGATAGGGCTGTTGCGGGACGCATGGCGCCGACACACACGACAGGCTTGCTGGAGTTCACGGTAGACTCGAGGAAGAAAGCTGTTTCCTCAAGCGTATCAGTACCGTGGGTGATTACAACACCGGATATCTCGGGCTTCGCCAGCTCTTCGTTGATCATGTGTGCCAGCTTCAAGCTGATGGTCTCGTTGATGCTGCCAGAGCCAACATTAGAGATTTGATAGCCGGCGATGTTAGAGATATTGAGGAGCTCGGGCACGGCATCGACCAGCTGCTGGACACCGAGGCCAACCGAGTAGCCAGTGGTTTGGGTATTGCTCGAGCCTTGCGAGGCTATTGTGCCTCCGGTTGCGAAGATAGTGACATTTGGCAGTGAAGCATTGATAGGAGTCTGGATATCTTGGCGGACGAATAGCTTGTGTAGTCCAGACTTGGTCAGGTCGATAGGCGAGGCCAAGGCCAAGGAAGCGAACAGGGGGAGAAGCTGTGTTAAGCCCTTCATCTTGGTGGTTCGAGATGTGAATGCTGATGTTTTCTACATTCAAGTGTCGCCATGGTACACTGCTTTTTATAGTTCCAACACACAGCTCTTTATGCCTCACCGGATTGCCTGCCTTTCTCACTCACCAAGGCTCTTATCTTTCGCCGTTGGAGATTGTCAGCATGCTAGCGTCATCGTCCTACTTTTACCACTGCCAAGTGAGCCCGATGACACTGGGGCGTCAACATGGCAAGGAGCGTTTATGTAAAGCCGCCGGGGAAACGTCGAGGTTGTAATCGTTATCTTGATATCGGTGGAGAAGATAGCCCACTTCACAGACGCTAGAACTTGATCAGAAAGAGTGCCAAGAGGAAGCTAACCACGTCCATGGGGAATCCTGGTGTCGGGGCTTTTGACATGCAGGTAATCCGAATGTGTGGGGAAGGGTAGAGTGGCCGTCAAAAGCTTTCAATGTTTCTTGGGTCCGATATGAGCCGAAGACAGCACTTCATGGCGCCGAGAAGAAATTGGGTAGCTTGGCATCGTTTTCGCGGGTTCTTACTGTCAAGAACGTGGGATGAGGCTGTGCGGCCTTTCCAGTCTGTTATAATGTACGTTCTTTGCCGGGCAGATGATTTTTGTAGTGCCAGAAATTAGTGGTTCCATCGCGAAGGTCGTTTCCTGTGCACGCTTCATATTGCTTCCATATCTGTCAACCAACGGATTGCCCTGCTGTCCAGACCGTGGACACCTCGTGAACACCCGGAGCATCGTAGCTCTTTCCAGATATTATGATTGTGAACCAGTGGCTTATCAACTGCTAATTCAGTGCGCTTGTGGCTAGCCGTGTGGACTGCTTTGCGCAGCGTGTCGCTGTCCCTGCATAAGCTGAGTATCGAAGGTTGGCGAGCCTGACGGTCTGTCGCCCTCACTATCAAATAGCATTATTGATGGGAATCCTTCTATTCAACAGGAAACATCGCGCGCATCGAGCTTGGAGAGTTGGATCGTGGTCGCTGGCCAGCCTGGCCAGCCTGGCGGCTTTGTAGCGCGCAGCAGCTGGATTCGGCGCCCACCGGTCGAACGACGTCATCGACCACCTAGATTTGGCGCATTCTGCGACGACAGCACACAGCAGTGACGGCAGCCAATGTCGCCTGTATTACAAGGACTAAATTGAATAGTGTAAAGTCCAAAACACATCTACGTTTCAACCCACAAGAAGCACACCATGGGAGATACTTCAATCGCTGCGAACAGGTCCGCCCTGAAGGACTTCATTTCGTCCATAGCGACAATATCTGGAGATCTTTCCAACATCACAGCGCCACCCTTCCTTTTAGCTGAGAACTCGACTGTAGAGATTCCGCAGTACTGGTGTGATCATGCACATCTGTTTGTTCGACAAGCATGGGGAGAGAGCGAGGAGCAAAGGGCCTTGAATGTGTTGGAATCGTTCATGGCTGCGCTTCGAAACCAACAATATGCTGGTAAAAGTGAGCAGGAAGGGGTCAAGAAGCCATTGAACGCTTTCTTAGGCGAATTGTTCATGGGCAAATGGGAGGATGAAGAGCTTGGAGAGACACGACTTGTGTCTGAACAAGTCAGTCATCATCCGCCCATCACAGCTTGCTACATCTGGAACGACAAACATGGTGTTCGAGCAGAAGGGTTCACGGAACAGGAGATCACCTTTTCCGGCAACGTCAGCATAAAGCAAAAGGGCTATGCCATCCTACATATTGACAAGTATAACGAGGACTACCTCATGCCGGTCCCCAACGTCAAGGTCAAGGGCATCTTGGGCGGCAAGCCATACCCGGAATTACAAGGTGGATATTCGCTCATATCTTCGACTGGGTATGTGTCGCGAATCAAGTTCGAAGGAAAGTCATTCTTCGGTGGCGGTCAAAAGAACGGATTTGAGGCAAAGTTGTTTCATGTTGATCGTCCAGAGGAGACTCTGTACGAGGCAAAAGGAGCTTGGAATGGCGAATCGACGTTTGAAGACGTGCGATCAGGGAAGCAGATTGAGAAACTCAACTTCGCAACGCTCAAGTCGCTTCCGTTACAGATTGAAGACATAACAGCACAGGACCCATGGGAGTCACGTAGGGCATGGGGCGATGTCATCTCCGCCCTGAAACGAGGCGATATGAAGGGTGCTGCGGACTCAAAGTCTATAGTCGAGCAAGGTCAACGGCAGATGAGGAAAGACGAAGCTGACAGCGGGACAAGCTGGAAACCCCGTTTCTTCAAAGACGTTGGGCATGACGATATCTTCGAAACCCTGGCAAAACACGACCCCGACTCGTTCACCATTGATCGTAAAGGCGGTATCTGGAAGGTGGACAAGGAAGCAATCCAGACCGCCCAAAAACCTTACCACGGCGATTTACTGCCGACAAACGAGCGATCGGGAGCACCGGAACAGACTCGACAGGAGAAAACTAGTAGCAGTCAAAGACAGCCGCAAAGTGAAGCCGCGCCTGTAGTTCCCTCAAACAATCCTCCTCACCAACAAGCTTTCTCGGGAGAAGCGCCGACCCAACACCCTATTGATCCTTCGGCACAAGCAGATCTGCCGGGGAGGCCAAGAACCGAAACACCCTCGTTGGGAGCGCCCCAAGGTTCAAAAGGGCCGACTGATGCACAGGTCGAGGAGTTCCTCCGGAACAAGTACAGCGCAAGTCCAAGATGATCTCAAACTCTGTTGTTAAACGAGACCGTGCGTCGAGAAATGTAAAGCTGAAGCCGACTGTGGGGTCAAACGTATGGTTGATTAATTAAATTCATATTCTACGCCATGTCCATAGCCGGGTATCGTCGCAATGAAAGACTGTCAGGTGTATTATGTTTTGATGTGCATGATTTCCTCTTCCTAGGATCGTTATTGTTCGATTTTGCTGATTAGAATGATCGTCTCTCCGACTCCTGAACCACATCTTTCTGCAAAGTGATCTGCCCTGATGGAAGTTGAGGCACGGCATGCTCTTCATCGAAGCTCTTGTCACCAGCTGACACCATCCACGAACTGAACCCTTTCTCATTCTTCTCAACCTGGTTCTCGTCAAGGAGGTCGTCTCTCAAGCGCATAGGCTGCAAGTTGCCCATGCCATAGTCCTCATCCTTATCGGCCCCTTTCTCGGTCTTCATCAATGTACCAAAGTGGAACAAGCTCTTTCTCTTTGACTCCTTGGCAGTAGATGGGCCACCATACCACTGCGGTGTATTCCCCTTTCCACTCTCACCCTTTCCTGTTGTGTCTATGCCGAAGTGCGCTGCGAATTTGCGGTACAGCGGTCGCAGGGTTGCAAGACTACCGGCAGTGATCGCAAGACCTTGTTCAACGTCACTCCAGATCGCAATATCCAGGGTGGCCCATAGGAAGTCGGGATTCTTGAAGTCCATAACATATGCCATACGACAGAGGACTGCGACACTTGCCACGCAGGCCATTCCCAGGATGGGGATAAGCATGATCCTTGTCTTGACGGACATGTTTAGGTTCCATACAAGGAAGATGGGGAGAATGGCGAAGGTGAAGTCGCAAATGACGGAAACGGCGCTGTAGAGGAAAGTGAGAGCGATGATGACATCGACGTCGATGCACCACCCCTTTTGAGACTGCTTGTCCCAAAAGTATGACAATGGTGCACATTGAAGGAGGGTGACGAAGAAGAAGACCAGGCCAGTCAGAACTGTAAGACCCATTGCGATGTAGATGATCCATCGATGGAGTGGCTTGATCGTGACGCGTAACAGGAAAAGTCCGATCGACGTTTTGACTGTGATCATGGCCCAGCAATAGGCAATGTAGCAGTACCACCAATACTGCCACTTAAGTAAGTCGTGATTCAGGACATAGCGGACTGGCGCACTTACTCGCATAGCCTTGAGTATGGCCTCATCGCTGAGGTCTTTCATGTGTCTACCAGTACCGTAGTGTATTCCGCCGATTGCACAGGTTGCGAACATCACGTTGAACAACTATTCTAGTCAGTATATGACCTTTCGATGTGCATATCTGGAACCAACTTACAAGGGCAAAGACCATGAAGAAGTCGTCCCATCCAAATGCCTTCACGATACGGGTCCGAACGTAGACTCGAAGCACTACTGACACAAACGACAGCGACACCATGGTCGAACATACCGCCTGCAGCTCTGGTCCTCTGTTCTCAACCATGATTGACGATACGAGATGGTTACCACCGACGTGCAAATCTCAGTTCACCCCGGATTCTTAAGAAGATCAGGCACAGTGCCGGAGGAAAGACCAAAGCATTGGGTGTCAGAACGGTCCACCCAGATTCAAGTGAGCCTCGACTCTGGTTATACACGAGGAAAACAGGGGCGCGGCAGCCATAGGAACCCGGCGGACGCCAGTGCCCAAGGCTAGAAAGGAAGCACGTCCGGGCTTGGGCATGGATGGTTGCAACATCAAGCGCGATCTACCATAGTACTGGCAGGTACGAGTCGTGAAGGAGAACGGGACCGGGGTGAACGCCCCTGCGGCTGGTGATCTTTACTGCGAGTTCACTGCCATTTTGATAGATCAAGGTCGATCCCAATATTCCAACTCATGTCAGGGTTCGGAGACGTCCTCCGAATTTTGGACATTTGTGGAGGGATTCATCCCGCGTGATGAGGAGGCAGTTGCATTGAGTTCGACCATCGCGGGTGCTCGCGGACACGGCCGTGCCTGACGAATTTTCGGTCCCAGACAACTGTCCCGTGTTTGTCTCCGCCATCACGCTTGATAGGGCGTCGTTGCGCGGCAAATAGACAGGCGTGAGACGGCATGCTCAGTCCGCATGGCGACAGGGGCGGGAAGGATCCATAAGCCTCTTAGAGAACTGTCGCGGCGTATCGCTTCTCTTCTAGGCTACCATAAATCCTGTTAAGGTCAAGCGAAATCTACTAAATCGTACATGGCAAGGGAGCTGTTGACCAGAGCGCGCGAGACCCTGCAACCAGGAGAAGTGCCGCGGCATTAACATTGGTGGATGCTTCCCCACTTGACTCGCGAAATCGTTGGTACCCTTGACCGCGGAAGCGGATTGATGAGAGTGACAGTGTCAACCAAAGTTTATTCAAGGGCTAGAGACCAGCTGGATCAGATTGAACATACATGGGCATCAACACACCACAGTTGCTATTCCTGACCGCAATGTTCGCCTCACAAAACTTAGGGGGACGAAGCGATGTGTTTTTACGAGTTGGTTGTTCCCGAAGATTCGGGAGCCTCGTACGAGTCGAAAAGTCGCTTCGGCAGCCCACATCCGTTGATGCATGACCATTATTCAAACCATTGGAGTGATTTTATCCGTTATCAGGCATTCCCAGCTTTGCGACAGTAGCAGCTTGCGTGAACATGAACATCCGCGACAGCTTGAGCTAAGCGAAGTTGTTGACGCACTATCCCCGCTTCTTCGACCCGTTCGAGTTTGACAAGACATTCATGGTATCCATGCAAAGCCCAGATGTTGTTCGGATGCTGCCTTGCCCTTGGCAGGGTATCATCAAAGCCTAGATCCGCCTTGTACGCTGCAGCGGCGTCTTCAACCCTACCCTGTTCCATTAGAAGGGCGGCATACGCATGCCGTGTAGGAGCCATCCATGGCCACGGCTCTGCATAAGTGAGAGCATCGTCGCGCTTGATCGCCTCCTCAAGATGGCTAAAAGCGACGTCGTAATCGCCCTGCCGATAGGCTATCTCCCCATCAAGCATTGCCTCGCCGACCTGGAGCACGACGTTCGACCGGTTCGGAAAGTCTCCGCAGATGCGGGACGACGGAATACGTTTCACTGCCTCTTTGAGGGCGGCACGTTCCTTGAGGGCCTTCTCAACGTTTCCGGTAGCGGCGAATGCTACACCCTTTCCATAATGAATCATTGCGATCGTCACGCAATACAGGTCTTTATCTTTTGGGTAAGGCATCGCAAGCATGTCTTGCCAAAGGCCAAAGCGGACAAGGACGTGGACACGCACTGAGGAGAAGTTCTCAAGCCAGTCCGCCATGGGCGGACTGTCGATGCTGAGGAGTGAAGCCGGCAACGACCGTTCCATCCGGCTCACCGCTTCCAGAGCAACCTTCGACTGGCCCGCGAACATTGCTGCATAGATCAGCGAGTGGTAGTCGTGCATACGATAGAAAGAGTAAAAGTTATCCCCGCCGTGCTCGTCGTGGTACTTCTCGTCAGCCAGGCAGGCGTCAGCATTGGAAGCTATGGCCCGTCGATAGTCCCCTACGAGGATGTCAAGGTGACTCGGCATGTGCACCAAGTGGCCCGCATCAGGCACGAGGTTGCGAAGGTGGTCTGCAGCGACCAGTGCGGCCTCCGGCGTCGAGCTCATCTCCATCAGGTGGATATACAAGTGGAGAACGCCAGGGTGCTCATATACATCGTCTTGCTTGAGTGCCTTCTCGAGGAATCCTTTGACCTCTAGTGAGCGAGATCCGGGAGTTGGCTCGCCGGTTTTCAGATCCCAGAGGTTCCAAGCAGAAAGGTTCATGACAGAGTCGGCGAACAAAGTCGTTACATCGAGGTCGTTGGGGAACTCCTCATACACCGACTCCATAGCCTTTGCGTAGGCTTCATTGCATGCTTTGAAGTCAGGCTCTTCGAGCCCTTTCGGCACACGGCGCTGTATCGCCTCGATGAGTGCTTGCTCAAGCTCCGTTGACTTTGTCGCATGGTTTTTAGCCTCTGTAAGTGCATGTTCGATCGTCTCTAAAGTTGTCTTCAGCTCTTTTTCGTCGAAGAGATCCCATGGCTTGTTGTAGTTTGGGCCTAGAGCGAAAGCAAGCTACGCAAGTCAGCTCATCTATCAGCCCACGATAGACATTTGCGATCGAACTTACCCCCCAGTAAGCCATCGCACAGTCTGGGTCTTCAGCAATTGCACGTTCAAAGCAGCGCGCTGACTCTTCGTGATGGAATGCATAGCTCCAAATGAGGCCTCTATCGAACCACACTTGCGCCTCTGCATTTGCCGTCGTAACTTTCCGGTGATAGGTTCCCAGATTGTACTGGTAAGATTTCGATTTGGTACCCATGGTCGTGTTTTTGACTAATTGTTCAGGTGTCGAGTCTCGCAGGTTGACGTCGATGCAGCGAACGCGATGCAATGACATGTAGGGAGACTCGACGAGCGGGGTCTCGTTTCGCGGTTGCGGGCCAATGAAGCAACCGCGTTATGACGCCACGCCACCAGTCGTACACACAGAACAAAAGCATTGCACGTGTTGCGGTTCACTTATTGCAGCACAACGTGATTACAATTTGTACTGCGATGTCGTTGTTGTAGCATTTGCTGGTGATCCTGGCTTCCAGATTCGAACACACTAGATAGTTACGTCACCCCACTTGCTCACGATCGTGAAGACTCACCACCACAACTTGTTCGTCTCCAGTCACGCCACACCACCATCTGCATTTTCTTTGCGACCACGAGACCGACCGACTTATGCTAGCCCGGGCAGCGCCATTTCAACTTCAAAAGTCGATTGCCAATTTCGGTACCTCTGGCATCTGCCTGAGACCTACCATAACATACTGCGCAAGGATGTTACACTCCGCTTCAACGCCCGTGCCGACCAACAACTCCTCCAAGAAAATATTCGCTCCAACCTCCAACTCCGAGGACCCAGGCCACGCAACTCAATACACCAAAGGCGCGCTCGACCGGGCTGACCTCCTCCCCTCACCCACCGACCAATTCCATGCATGGTTCGAGGAAGCAACGAAGGCTGGCGTCTACCAGCCGGAAACCGTGACGTTCAGCACAGCCGAGCTCCCTAGCGGTAAAGTCTCAGCGCGCATGGTCTACATGAAAGAGCTCGACGCAAGAGGCTTCGTCATTTACTCCAATTGGGACACCAGTCGCAAAGCATCAGATGTGCAAAGCAACCCACATGCGGCGCTGACTTTCTGGTGGAGGGAGCTCGAGCGCCAGGTTAGAGTGGAAGGAAGAGTCGAGCGTCTCAAGTCGGAGGAATCTCAGGTCTACTACGACACGAGGATCCGGGGCAGCCGGATCGGAGCATGGGCGAGTCAACAGAGTAAAGTGCTGGAGGGGAGGGAGGAGCTTGAGAAGAGGGTTGAAGATGTGGAGAAGCGGTTCGAGGGCAAGGACAAGATCCCTGTTCCTGAGTTTTGGGGTGGATTGAGAGTGATCCCAGAGATTGTGGAGTTCTGGCAGGGAAGACCCAGCCGGCTACATGATCGATTTAAATATGAGTGGGTGGTGAAGGAAGATGGCGAAGGAGAGTGGAAGGTAGATAGATTGAGCCCGTAAGAGCCAGAGTCTGCATGAAAGTATTATTTGGTTTAGTGTCACTTCGATGCTCAGTGCCTGCTGATATACACCAGAAACGCAAGGATATAAGGCTGAGGCTCGCTTACTCATGTACTTGCCTGATCGAGCAGTAAGGCGTGGCGAATGTCTCGAAGAGTCAACACATGACTTACGACCTACTACACCAACATCCAGAAAACCTTGATTTGCTTTGTAACCCTCCAAAAACAGTTGCACACCGTGGACGTCCCAATTCCTCACAATGTGTCCACCAGCCGACCTTGCAGCAGCTAGCACACCAGCGCGCTCGAGCGAAGTCTCCACAAACAATGTCCCCCAAACGCCCATCTCACAGACTGCATTCGAACACGCCTCAACTCTTCTAGCGCCATCGATACTAAATCATAGCATGCGAGTCTATCTGTACGCAAAAGCTCTTGCTGAACATTCGTCATCCATCTATGCCACAGACGCGGCAAAGCACGACCTGCTCTTCACTGCATGCTTGTTCCACGACATCGGCACGACCGACGAGTATGACGGAACCCAGCGGTTCGAGGTAGAAGGGGGTGATGCGGCGGTGAAGCATCTGGGCCAATTTGACGTCGGCCAAACAGACAAGCACGACGTTTGGACAGCCATTGCTTGCCACACGAGTCCTCAGATTGCAGAGAGGATTGGAGAATTATCCAAGCTGGTCAGACTTGCTGTGATTACTGACTTTGGGCGTAAAAGTACTGCTTGGGATGTGTTGGTGCCCTTGAGGAAGCGTTTAGAGAGGGAGTTTGAAAGAGCCGAGATTGAGAAAGCTCTAGGTGATGCCGTTGTTCAGCAAGCGAAAAGACTTCCCGATAAGGCGCCAATGGTCTCTTGGCCTGGAGTTATGTATAGAGCCCACCTAGCGGAGCCTGAGTGGAGTGGGGTAAACAAGATGTTTTAAAGGCATGATGAATGTCGATGTCCTTGCGCTCATAGTAAATACAGATGACGGCACTTTGTTGGGCGATCGTTACATGGACTGCCCGCTGGTATTCATGGGCGCTATACTCGGATCCATGAAATTGAAGTCGTTCCCGAGTAAAGTTGTGATGAGTTGGTCTTCTGAGAACCATTCACCCATGTTACCCGTGGGGGCAAAAGTGTTCATGTCGTATGTGGTGTTAGACTGAGCTGCGTTCGCAAAAATTTCGAAATTGTTTCCGTTGAACCCAGCGTCGTGGCTATTGTTGATGCCAATTCTGGTCATGAACGGATCGAGCTCCTTTCTGAGTTGAGTTTGTGTCGATTTGTCAGGTGCGGTGGGGTTAGAGAAACTGGCATTCCTAGCAGCCGCTCCAATGAAGAGCTTAGCAACACGATGGAAGACATCGCACACCAAGAACAGCTTCTCGATGGCACTGGATGTGCCGCGAGCAGGCTGTAGAGTCTCCAGGAATTCACCAAGCATCGCCAGATCGCTGGCAGAATGCGTCTCGATGATGTGACAAAAGATGACTAGGAACGGCGTGAAGGGTGTATGCAGCAGAGTCCAGTGAAGGTACTCCGAGAAGACCTGTCGGTCGGACATGGTCGCAAACTTCGTCGCACACGTCTGGTGAAGTTGCATCGCTTTTCTAGCTGCAGCAAGACACTCCTGACTACACGACAGCGACTGACTGTCGGTTGATGGTACAGCCCTGAGTATCAGTGTAAGCATTGTAGACAACGTGACTTTGTCGCCCAGCATGAACATTTCAAGCGTTTCCTCGGGTGAGCCTGGTATATGCCCAATCTGGTCGTGTTCAGCCCACATCTGTCTGATATCCAAGACGAGTAAGTCAGCTTTGGCTGCTCGTGATGACCTTGGTTGTTTCAGTGCACGCGGACTATAGAGGTCCTCGTATACGCGCCCTTGAATCCCAGCAAGCTTACACCAGAATCGGATCAGGCCGTTGCCGGCTGTGAAGTTGTCATCACCCTGCAATAAAGGCAAGGGAACGGCAATGTCATACTCTTGTATACATGATGCACGACCAAGCCGAAGACAAAGGCCTTTGTCCATCGTGTAGAGAAACCAAAAAAGGTTGACTTTTCGTCCACGGGTCTCGGGTGAGTCTTTGAGCATCGAGTCTGCACGATGATAACCAAGAGTAAGGCAGAGATGGGCTGCCCTTGATATGAGTGCAGAGCATAAGGTAGGCTTAGACGACTCGACCGCATAGTAAGCCTGACGGTGTTAGCATCGTGACCAAATGTAGACAGTCGCACGCTCCATGCACTCACTCCGAGTAATAGCGCTTCAAAGTTATCAACAGTAGGCGCCATAAGAACCGGAAGAAGGCCGATTAGATCCATCAGATTTCTTACAAACATCGTGGTGTACAGTTGGAACTCATCGTGGCGTGGATCATCTTTGGCGAGTGAGAAAAGATAGCACTTGAAGACGAAATAAAGACTACCGAACGCCACAATGAGACTCGCCACTGGAATATCGTCGATATTGAAGTAGAGATCCTTGCAAAGAGCCACGATCTCCTTATACGGCCTGACTGGATAGAAGAGCCCAATAACTGTATCGTAAGTTTCTTCGCATTCTCGAAGTACTTTCGAGACTACCTCTGCTGGAGGTACTTCGTACCGTTGGTTACTTTTCTTGCCTTTCTCAATAACTGGAATGTCGTGTTCTCCAAAATAGACGTTCTGAGTCGCTACTATTTGACTCAGGGAGGTCAAAGCGGCAGCGAGATCCGGGTCTTGCAGTAATAGCTGGCTATTACGCAGTGCTCGTTGCAAGTGGTCGTTAGTAGAGGTGGTGTAAGCGCTGAGAGACGTATCGCCCTCGAAATGCTGAATAGTGGATGCTGGCACAACAGTAGGAGTGGCGCTGACCGAGTTCCCTGCTAAAGGGGACAGCGACGGATGTACATGGCTGTGTGGTGTCGCTGACTGAGCCGAAACCATCTTCATGTCTCGCAAGACGCTTTCGATTCCGGCGAGCCTATCTCCAATGGCGTCGATTTTCGACTCACTAAAGCCATAAGGTCAGACAGTTCATCTCTTAGGGACTGGCTCTTGTGAAGAACGGCCCTTGTCAGAACTGTGCATGAGTGCATAGTGAGGAGTTATTTATGCGTATGCCAATATTGAGAAGGAAAGGCTTCCATACGGAATAACTCACTATTTGCTGGAAATGAGTACTCGTTGTCGTTGCTCCTTGGGCCTGCCCCCAGCAGCGTGGCAGATCAAATCCGAAGCACGACAGCTCGCACAGGGTCTGCCTTTGTCGCACCGTATCTATCAGGTACAAGGATCAGTATCGTTATGCGCAGTTAGCGGACGCTGTGCCGAACATGCATACCTTACGAGTCCTACATTGGTCGCACTAGCTCATTGTCAGTACGTGATTTGGTATCAACCTTGGAGGTCTTCATTAGCCACACATACCGCTCGCAAGCTTGCTTGGCCATCACTAGAAGCGGATGCGCCTTCCATACTTAGGATCTTCCTCGTACGCCACAGGAATGCGGCGATGTGTAGGGGATCGATGAAGGCTTATGTTGTCGCGCGGGCACCGGTAGGGCTGAAAGTCAAGCTCGTGT
The DNA here is from genome assembly GCA_004335185.1 of Phoma sp. RAV-16-625. NCBI lineage: Eukaryota > Fungi > Ascomycota > Dothideomycetes > Pleosporales > Didymellaceae > Phoma > Phoma sp. RAV-16-625. Next base: position 339,221 of record SAUA01000019.1, read on the forward strand.
GATTGGACGAGATCTTCTCTTTCGCCCGCGGGCCCCGAAGTGGCTGAAGAACTCTTCCAGCCACACTAACGTACGTAAATTGCTCCAGTATTGAGGCGCAGTGATCTTTGAGATGGGACGTAAGCCTTTATTTTAATTGCGTTGGGATTGGTTTGTGAGATAGTGCAATGACGTCTACGCAGCAATGTTCGTACCTTCCTCTTGTCTGTACCTTCTTCTTACATCACACTAACAGTCCTCTACCGTCTGATCGAAGACCCTCACCTCCAAGTCACTTAATGCTAATCTCAGACTTCATCTTCTCAACTACCAGCAGCACCAACTTCTTCAGCACTACACTCGACAAGCCGAGTTCGTCTGTGTCAGCAAACCCAATCTCCACGGCAAGCTATTGTAATCTCCACCCGCACCCGGATCCAGCCCCTGGTAAAGATACTTCAGCTTACACGGACTAATAGTCAGCGTCTGATCGACATTCCTCCTAACCACCTCTCCGTGACTGATACTCTTGGTCCACGGCGTACCGCTAAACACTACGTTGTTCGACCTTGCAAACGGGTTCGCCTCAGTCGCTGCCAGCTGTGTCCACGGACCCGCCAGGTTCCCGCTCGTCCAGGACCTGAAGTACCGGTTTCCATCGCTGCCGATGGCTTCGACGAGCAGCAGGTACTTGCCTCCGCCGACGTGATAGACGTTGGAGGCTTCGAAGAGCGCGTTGCGCGTGTCGTTGAGCGCAATGACGGGCTCGCTCATACCGTCTGGAAAACTGCCCACTGCTGTTTGCGAGCGGTAGAGATGACCGTTGTCGTCCGAGGAGAAGAGGTGGCAGTTCGATGCATCGCAAATCACCCACATGTCCACCCAGTAGCCATCGCCAATGTTGTCGGTGATGATCTGCGGTGTGCCGGCGTAGAAATCCTTTGGCGCCGTCCAGCCAGCTGGGTTGCCGATGTCTTTGTTCGTCGAGTACGCTGCGTTGCCGTTCTGATAGATCAGGTACCACAGCTTCTGCGGCGCAAAGTAGAAGACCTCGGGAGCAGCCCGGTAACCCGTGCCGATTGCCGACTGGTCCAGGTAGTAGAACGTCGAGGCATTAGCCTTTGAAAAGTCGGTGAAGTTGAAGTAAACCAGATTGTACCCCGAGGCCTGCGCCGTGCTGGCGAAGACGTGGTATGCGTTCTTGTAGAAGACGACTGACGGGTCTTTGATCCCAGCAACATTACGTCCGTCATTTCTGGGACCGACAAGGACCCCACTCGAACTCCATTCGAAGCTGCTCGGCAAACTAGGAGTCTGGCCGATGGAGACAAAGCCACCGGAACCCCCCTCGAGAACACGAGCCGTGACCACAGCAACCGCAGCAGCAAGTACAAGAAGAAACCGCATCGTAGCTAACGACCAGAACCACACCGAGCGCCACGCTATATAAAATGGTCCTCCGCGATCACCACTCCGACCATCTCCAGGTTCCCCGCATGTAGCGGTCGAACCTCCGATTTTATAGTGCTCGTATTCGTATGTGAGGTCGTTCTGCCAATCAGCTCTCTGCGTCATCAGCCTAAACAACGATGATCGTCTCCACAGGCACTTTCGGTTTCGTTGCGAGAAGAAGGAGCTTCCAAATGGGGGTGTGAAGTGCGGGTGCTCCCGAGGATCACGGGTGTTGGTATGCGCCTGGGTTCCTGTGGATATTGTAGTTCAGTGTACATCCTTGACACGGCACATTACAACGCGGGCATAGTGAGTGCAGTGCAACAGTATTGATTCCGACCACCCTCCCAACACTATGCTTGCTCTACCCCAAATTGAACTCGGACGCCATACCAGCATGTCTCATAAACTTCTCCTTCGCCCTAACCGCCTTCCTCATCTTAGCGCTCTCCTCCTCGTCAGCACCGAGCGGCAGATCCAGATCCTGAATGCCCTTCTTCGGCTGCACCTTGTCTGCCTTCCTACTCGCGCCATCCATCTTGGGCGCGCCACGAACCTTGGCAGGTCTCTTGTCTTCTCGGCCAGCGCCCGTACGCAGACCGGGTACCTTCATACCACTCGGCCGCTCGCGCAGCGCAAAGGCTTTGGCTAGGTGGCCGAGGTGCAGGGATTTGATGTCGAAGTAGACGCGCTCGTCTGCTACGTGCGTGGCGTAGGCGCGGATGTGGGATTGGTATGCTCGGCGTGCTGCTTCGAGGCGCTTGGGGTCTGCGAGTGCCCATCGCTCGACGGCGAGTTGTAGGTCTGTCGCTTTCTCCATGTATGCGCCTTTTTCGATGATGCCGGTTGTGACCAGTCCTTTGTTGAGGATGTCATCGGCATCCTGTCGAATGAGGTGCACGCCCGCTTCGTTGTCTTTGCGGTCAGACTTCAGTATCTCCACGTAGCCTTCTTCGCAGCCTGGCTGCAGGAAGACACAGGCGCGACCGTCACGTCCGGCACGCGCTGTTCGTCCAATACGATGCAGGTGGTCGGAGCGGGCGAAGGCGGGATCGAATTCAACCACCAGGTCGACGTTGGGGAGATCGAGACCACGGGATGCAACGTCGGTGGCGATGAGGACAGATGCTTCGTTGTTCTTGGTGAAGTGTGCGAGGGTGGAAGTTCGGAGGGATTGTTGGAGGGAGCCGTGTAGACGGTAGGCTGTGACTGTGTGCGTCTTCGACGAGAGTATAGGAGATTCGGCGTGGGTGACAACCAGTTTTGTAGGATCCGACTGGGCAATGGCCTTCTTCTTTTCCTTCTCTTTCTTGTCTGTTGCATCGGCATCCTCGTCAGCTGCGTCTTTCTTGGTGTTGTCTGGCTTGTCGCCCTCGAGGCTGCTTGCTAGCAGGTCAAAGTGAAAATCGACCGAATCAGCACAAGATATGAAGACGATGGCTTTCATAACCGAGCCTTTGCGTGAGAACGTGCGCTTGAGGTAAGCCAACAAAGACACCAACCGGAGCTTGGGAGCTACAACGGCGTAGGATTGCTTCAGCTGGGCTGGCGCGTAGAAGCCTTGGTCTTCTCGTTCTTCGACTGCATTCTCGTCTCTATCGGCGGGGTCTGCCTTGATGTGCACGGCATCTTTCAAACTGATCTGGCCGAGTCTTTCCACGTCCATCTTCATCGTAGCGGAACAGAGGACGGTGGTTCGTTTCTCCGGTAGCCCTGGGATCGCTGACCTGCCCTCTTTGTGTGCTCGCATTCGCAGATTGAGCTGGCCGATGATCTTTTGCATGTCCTGCTCGAAACCAAGTTCCATCATTCGGTCACCCTCATCCAACACCAGCCACCTGACGTTGCTTACATCCAAAACCTCTGTGTGTTCGAGATGATCGACGAGTCGTCCGGGAGTTGCGACGAGGATGTTGATGCCCTTGCGTAACCGCGCCTTTTCAGACTTCTTCTTCTCGCCACCAATGACTGTGGTGGCTACGAGCCAATGCGCACATCCTAGCAACTTCTCCAGTACGAGGGCGATTTGCTTGCTCAGTTCTCGAGTCGGTGCCAGGATGATGGCGAAGAGTCCTGAACTCCTCTGCACGGCCTCGTCGCCGGCCTCCTTCCGCTTCTTCATGTTGGCGGAGAGCTCCATCAGTCTCTGTACGATGGGCAGCAGATAGGCCAGCGTCTTTCCAGAGCCCGTCTCGGCTTGAATGAAAGCATCCGAGTCGTCCTTGACAAGCTGTGTGATGGCAGCTTTCTGAATGGCAGTGGGTGCCTTCATGCCCATCTTATTCAGCATGTGTGCTGCCAGTGTGGGCGATATGCCGAGGGATGTGAACGTGTCCAGCTCGCTGCTGAGAGGGGCGTTGGAGGGCTCGATGGGGGCATCGTCTTCGTTGGTTCGCTCGGCGGGCTGCGTCTTGGTGGTTGAGGTGGGGTTGTAGGTGAACAGAGACGAGATGACCTGCTTGTTGCCCTTCTTGGGGGCCTCCTGCCGCGCCTGGAACTGCTTGGGTGCGCTTGTTGTTGCCTGGGGTCTGAAGTCGCTCGGAGCTGTCCTCTCCGTGTCTCTCGGTCTGAAGTCTCCGCTCACACGCGCTCTCTTCACCGGCCGTTCACTGTTGTTTGCAGGCTCCGGGCTCTTCGAGACTCGCCTTGTCCTGGGCCCCAGCTCTGTGCGGTTCACATCTGTGCCCTTTCCCTCCTGGACCTTTTTAGGCACCACCTCGCCGTTGAGGCGTGCGGTTGCCTTGGTGTGCCAATTCTGCGCCGCTTTCTTTGCAGTCAGGCGGCTTCTCCACGAGCCGCCCTTTATGCTTGGCTTGGCAATGATACCGCTCTCGGGTATGGAGAAGTTGAGGAGCATGCCATCGTCGGCCATGTTTGCTCGTAGTGGGTGTTGCGTGTCGAGTGTTGTGTGCTGGTGTGCTGCACGCCGCGGTCGAGTTCGCCCGGCGCATTCAGGACCCTCCAACTTTTTTGGCGGGTCGGCGCTAAGGAACCCACAAGTGGAGCCGCAAAGATGCAAGATGCAAAGCCGCGAAGAGCACGTGACGCGTGATAGTACGACATCTACGCGGCACAACAGAGACGTCTTTGCTCTTTTGGACGCAATGGCGGGCATGGGCCAGTCAAACTCCTCCTGCTCGTCCGCTGTGAAAGGACAGCCCTTCCACCGTGACTGCAGCGACTGCCCCAACGCTGTAAGCTGAACGCTATCAGGAAAGAGCTATGGCCGCGCGCCCTGCATCCCTCCTCATGGCACACCTCCGCACAGCAGCTGGTATACTTCACCCCAACACACGCTTGCTGAGTCACACGGCTAATGTGACTTAGTTCCCACAGCGCGCCACTGTCTTGCGCGCAGCTTCGGACTTAGACAAACCACTTCCTTCACTCGCAATGGCACTCGCTGTCTATCCTCGACTGCACCCCGCGCCAGCGCATTCGCCGTCAACGACCTGACGCAGGTCTTCCACCATGTCGCGCCTTTGCGCAAGTTTCGACGCGATCTGCTGCTGAATAATCGCACAGTAGGCCTGGTTCCAACCATGGGCGCATTGCATGAGGGCCACATCTCGCTGGTCAGACAGGCAGCAGCCGAGAACACGGATGTGTGGGTCACCATCTACGTAAACCCTACCCAGTTCGGCGTGAATGAGGACCTGGCATCCTACCCAAAGACTTGGGAGGCGGACATGGAGAAGCTACGCGACCTGGACAGGGACTTGGCGAGAGAGGGCAAGGGCCGCGTGTCCGCCGTCTTCGCACCGAGCACCAACACCATGTACCCTACGTCGCCTCCAGACAGCAGTCTGCCTGGAGTAGGCAGCTTTGTTGAGATGCGCCCGCTAGGACAACTGTTGGAGGGCGCATCAAGACCCGTCTTCTTTCGTGGTGTGGCGACTGTGTGCATGAAGTTGTTCAACATCTGCACACCGGACAGTGTATACTTTGGCCAAAAGGACGCCCAGCAGACTGTCGTCATAAAGAAGCTGGTCAAGGACTTCCACCTGGACACCAAAGTCCGCATTTGCGACACCTCGCGAGAATCAGATGGACTGGCGCTGTCCTCGCGCAACGTCTACCTCGGTGCTCGCCGACGCAACGTCGGTATCGTATTGAACCAGGCATTGCGCAAGGCAGAGGCACAGTTCAAGGACGGCAAGCGCCTGCGCGGTGACATTCTTTGGCCTGCAGTCGACCACGGAGACAGGGTCCAGCACGAGCAGGAAGCGCTGGAGCCTAGCAAGCGAGCACTGTTCCAGGTCGACTACATCAGCCTTGCAGATCCTGATACAATGGAGGAAGTGGAAAAGGTGGACGAGACAAAGGGTGCCATTCTCAGTGGTGCAGTCAAGATGCTTCCCCTCGAGGACCCCCAAGAAGGCGAGGATCTAGGCCTGGGAGGTGGCCAAGTCGCTGTTCGACTCATCGACAACATTGTCCTGCAGCCTACGAGATGATGATTGAAGAAATGCAAGAACTTCTCGTCTCACGTCCCATCCTTTGCTTATGTCGTCCCTTATCACTGCACTCACTACTAACATAGCTCCACCTACTGAGGCAGGAAATATATGCTACAGGTTACCTCGATACAGGGTCATGTAACAACGTGTTTTTCCAGCTATATTCGATACATTCATCTGCAACTCTCTCGATCTACCAGTCTTCCACCTCACGTCATCCTCACTCAATCATCCAGAAACCAAACAGCACGCATACAACCGCCGCCGCCGAGCAGCAAGACATCACCCAAGCACCTTCAAACAGACCTCAGCACCGTCTCGAACCACCTCCAAGTCCGATACCACTGTCCGCTCAAAGCTTCTCGCGCCAGGTTTTAGACTCATCGGAGTGGTATCCCCCACGCCCTAACTCTGCACTACTTCCTTGGAGACGTCATAGTCGCCGCTTTCACATCTCAGCATCGCCACATAACAACAGTTATAATACTCAGCTGCTGTCCCGCACTGCTGTTTGTCTAGTTTCTGGTTCGGTGTGTATGAGTTTTTTCAACTTGGCCTCGTTGTGCAGTTACTCTTCTATGCTGTACGTCTGTATTTGTTCTTGGCTGGAGAAGCCGGTCTGACGGTGCGTTCAAACGCACTCTTGGTAGAGCTGCACATATCCGGCGCTGGCGGGGGGTTGGTGGAATGAAGCCCCCTCACTTTCCAGGTTCGAATGTCTACTCGGGCGAGGTAAGAGAGCGGTGGAGAACAGGGCGATGGATGTGTTTTCCCGCAAACGAGGTATGGAGTGGAAAATGGGGGTTCTCTTAGACATGGTATATGGGTTGCTCGCCTGGTTTGAGTATGCATCAGAGGTGGTTGGTGGATGAATGAATGGACGGCCTTGCTTGCGTGGATTCATTCTACGATGAGTTTACACGGGAAGGGAGATGATTGTATTGGACAGGAAGTGAGTGTGCTCAATAGGGTAATGGTAATGTATGCTCGGCATGCAGGCGGTATTCAAGATGCGTTGATTAGGGCAAGGAGCGATGTTACCTTCACGTCGACTCTCAAGACGTGTGTGTATACTTGTCTATGTCTGGCATGTATGCAATAGAGATAAACCTACTATCAGATATTACACAACGAGAAATGCACAAGCAGTGACTGCACCCTCCCCCGTTATCTGCCCATCGCAAGCTCCAACCTCACCGCACCCACACAACCCCGTCCTCCCGTCGGCGGGTAATACACCTTCCTCTCTCCCGTCATCATCCCATCCTTTCCGTCATCGACGAAGAAAGACGTGTTGAGCAAGTTTTGTCCAGGTCATCGGATAGAGTGGTCGACTCACAGCCCGAGATCCACTGTTCGGCAAGATGAGCCCGCACGCCGACGGCGTGGATGGTGTGCACGCCGAGGGAGAGAGCGCGCCGGACTTCTATAAAAGTTGGTTCTGCCTGGGTTTACTTTTGGTTTTAGTATCATCAGTTCGCTTTCTGGCTTTTGCTTTGTACTTTAAAATAATCCCACACTATGTCGTCCGTCGACGCAGAAAAAGCGCTCCCCCAGCCCTCCGGCCAACCATTCACCGCCGACGCCTTAGTCGCGCAGCCCGGCAATACACTCGACCGGGTCGAGACGCGCGCGTCGATACTCTACGATAGCATACCGCTGTGGAGGAAGTGTCTGATTGTGTTCGCGTGCAGTTGGGCGACGCTAGCGGCGTGCTTCTCCAGCACCTCGCTGTTGTCGGCGAGTAAGGAGATTAGCGAGGATTTGGGAACGAGCAGCCAGGTTGTCACGTTGTCGACTGCTGGGCTGATGCTGGCTATGGGGGTGAGCGCTTTGGTGTGGAGTCCGATTGCTAGCGTAAGTTGTGGTTGTGGTGTGTGTGCGTGCGGTGTTGACTTGAAGTAGATTGTCGGGCGCAGGGTGGCGTATCTTGCGTGCGTTACTGTGTTGCTTGCGTTTACAATTGGAGCTGCGGTTGCGCCGAGTGTGGAGGTGTTTGTCGCTATGCGCGTCTTGAGTGGGTTACAGGGATGCTTCTTTCATGTCGCGGGCCAAACGATTATTGCCGAGTACTTCCCTCCCGTGCAGCGTGGGAGAGCGAATGGCTTCTTCCTGGCGGGTACGGTCGCAGGTCCTCCCTTGGGTATGTTGATGCCATCCGTCTTGATCACCTCTTCCTCTGCTAATGCTCAACAGGGCCCTTGGTTGCTGGCATCATGGTCCACTACACAAGCTGGCGTAACTTGCTCTGGTTACAAGTCGCAATGATCGGCGTAGCTCTCGTACTTGCTTTCTTCTTCGTGCCAGCGAGTAGATTGGATAGGCCAGGTCTTGCACTGAATATCAGAGGCTGGCATGCTGTTGCGCAGTTCAATCCGCTCCCGACGTTCAAGCAGATGATGTACCCGAACATCTTCTTTACAGTCAGTGTTGAATGTTGCTGTCGCTGAGGTGTGTAGCTGACTTGATCCTCCAGCATCTCAGTTGCGGCTTCCTTAGCTGGACTCAATACTCGCTTCTTGCAGCTCCAAGACATGTCTTGGCTACCCGCTTCGGGTTGACGTCCTCGCTTTCGACCGGTCTTTTTTACATCGCGCCTGCGACAGGCTTCCTCCTCGGAACAGTGATCGGTGGATGGTTCTCGGACAAGACGGTACGCAAGTGGATAGCAGTACGTGGCGAGCGTCTCCCACAGGATCGCCTGAACGCAGGCATGTACGCCTTCTGGGTCGTGGTACCGTTCTTTATGCTTTTGCAAGGCTGGGGCTTGGAATGCGACAATTGCTCGACGGCCGTAGGAGGACTGGCTCTGCCGATCGTGACAAGTTTCTGCACTGCCGCTGGCCTCCTGGCCGCGTTTGCCAGTCTGAACACTTACTGCGCCGGTAAGTTCGTGCTGCTCTTTAACGTAACAAACGACTACTGACGATCTTCTAGAAGCGGTACCGAAGAAGCGGCGCGAGATCATAGCCGGGAAATATATGGTCCAGTACACATTCTCTGCAATTTCAAGTGCAGCGGCTGTTCCCCTGATTGATGCTGTGGGCACTGGGCCAGCCGGGACAATAGGTATGTTCGGCACTGCTGAAACGGATTCATCTTGCTGACCCCGACCAGGCGCGGTACTGGCAGTACTCGCTGGACTTCTGACCTTCACCACCGCCAAGCAGGGTCAGTCGATGCAGGAATGGGCGGAGAAGAAATATGGTCCGAAGTCGTCAGAGGGCCTCTCTACATAGCTGCGTATTATCCAATAAATCATCTTCTTATCCATTTGCCCACTCATCACCGCCCCATATCCCCGGCCAGTAAGGGGTCTGTAGCGGATCAAAACTTGGATTGTCGATTTCACTTATAGCAAGATCGGTCTCGGCCAGGAACTCTTGGAGTGAAGGCTCGGCAAGCGCCATACTCGCCGTCATCACGGGTGCAGTGAATGGAGCCGTGGCTTCGCTGTTCACGACCGGCACGTTTGGTGCAAGGTTCTGCATCAAGCGGCTGTTGCGGACTCTTTCCATGCTCTCTTCCATGGCATCAAGATGCTCACAGAATTCCTTTGCCGCGAAATTTCCGCTTTGACTCAATTGACGGATAATGTCTACCGCAGTGGTGAGGTTGTCGCCGTCGCTTTGACTTTGCGCAGATCCCAGGAGACTTGACAGCGCGAGGTTCGTCGCAGCAGAAAACAGATACTGGGTGTAGAAATAGTCAAAAATGACAAAGGATCCGTGTATCCAGGCTTCACTCAACAGACGGTACGAGTGACGGGAACACTGGATGCATGTTTCAGCGAGTGTCAATGCACTCTCTGGAAGGCTCGTTTTAGGGTTCACGGATGGATCTATCCATGACTTGCAGTGTACACGCAAAACGTGGAGCAGAATAGGTCGAGTTGCGATGATGCAGCACTGTAGCGGTCAATACACATATCGTTCCAGATGTCAACGCCACGTACCTGATTGAATCGTAAATGGAGGTAGACAATGCTGTTGGGCTGTGAAAATCCTTTTCCATTTTCCAACTGGAGTTGAGGTGGGAGGGTCTCCATCCACTTTGTTATGTTTTTCAGTGTCGTCTGCACTCTTTGAGAGAAGAGAACATTGTGCATTCGTCGAGAGTATAGCTGCTGGCGTGTCTGTTGTGACAAACCGGCTAGCTCGATACTTTTCAGAATATAGTCCACGTCTTCAAAGTCTGCTGCATCTTCTAAGTTGTCGCCACTCGGAAGATCAACGATGATGTCTTCATCAGCTATGCTCGCGGGATGACCAAGCTTGGAACAGCATGTCCGATCCAGCACATACGCCGTCCACCACAATCGCGTTCGATGTTCTCTTGCCAAACGATTCGAGTACAAGTTGTCAGGCACGTTCAGGTTGAGACCCATGACGATACTTAGCCTGACTGCGGAGCTTGCAAGCAGGTACGCGGTGTGCCTGCGGTTGAGGTTGTACGAGTAGAGCACAAGGAGAAGCGCGATCTCGACCGCGTGCATTGTAGGCCTCTCTGCAGGGATGCTGACCATTCTCCTGGCCTGTGCAAAATACGACAACCCAGGGAAGGACGCTTCCTGGGCAGCAACGCGGCTGGAGTACACTTCGCCTAAGGCAAAGAGTGCCAACAACTTGCCCTTCATCAACCTTTCGACATTGTCGGTATTCTTGTTGGCGATTTCGACCGCCTCCATCACTGAAGACTTAAGCACTATGTGATAGTACCGGCAGACAGTGCTCAACGCAACCTTGACCAAGAACCGTGCTCTGGCAGGCGCTGGCCAGCTGAATTGAGACTCGGAAAGCAACATGAGGGCTTCGTCCCGCACATAGCTGGTTCTTGGAATGTGTGAACTGTGCGGAGTCAACGTCTCACGAAACCGGGTGGCAAAAGCTGCATCGGCGGCTTCGCTGACATGTATGGGCATATCGAGAGACGACATGGGGACAAACCATCCTTGATGTCTATCCTCCACAAGAGGGTTTTGCACAGTTTCCTGGTTCTCTATAGCCGGAACTTGGCGCGAGACAGCCGTGTCTGACGGGCCAGCTGAGTGTGCCTCTCGCAGCCGCTCGTTTTCTCGCAAAAGATCCTCGACATACCTTGGTTTGTCAATCATCACCCGCGGTATGGAGACTGCTCGTACTCACTGCTGACTGAACTTGATCTGACGATCGCGCGAAGGATAATCGCATGCATCCGAAACATCGGCGTCACGACAATTGGTGCATGGTTGGCCTCCTGAGCACTTCACTTTGCGCGAGTGGCATCGCTGACAGCTCCAGGGGAAAGTCAGACGTGGAATGAGCTCGATTGACCTCGGTATGCTTACGCAATGGATTTGGTGGGCTTTCTATGCACAGCGCTTGGGCTGCTCGCTTGGCTGACTGAGACACGTTTCCGAGTGGGCGTGGCCTTCGGCATCGTTTAGCCAAGTGAAGGGGGAGGACGTGGTGGACGAATAGGAACATGACGCTAGCCTCGGCAAAACTTCGGTCAGGCATTGCACGACAACGACATCGACTACAACTCATCTCATTCAAAAGCAACGCATCGGAGGTACGCTGTCGCGAAAAGAATAGCCGGCACTACCATTGCGCGCGTCGACGAGCTATCCCTATCTGCTTCCCCGCATCTCCCTAACAACAATTCCACTACCGCAACCGGCCACCCGTCCGCCTAGAGATGCTCGATGTAACTTCAAACAATGAAAAGGTGTTAGCAGGCAGCTAGTCGCACATTACCATTGGTCCCAGAATCGCTCGACGCGCGCTTCCACGGTACGACGATTCAACCCCTCGACTAACGACAGATGAAGCCGTCGATGGGCTAAACCACTATCTGCAGGTCCAGCGCCATGGTATCTGGCAAAGGTCTGCACTCATCATTGCACCATTGTACAGTCAATGGCTCGATAGCGGCTTGCAGTGATGTCTCGATTTCTGGCTTCCTTCCACGTCTACCTGCTTGTTTCTTCTTCCATCACGCAATGGTCAGATGATTGTGCTCTGTCGTTCGCGATGACTTCTTCACCCTCGTTATTTCCGTTATTTCCTTCTACGAGTCATATTTGCCGTTTGGGTCACGAGAATCCAGAAAGAGATGACAGTCTTGAGGTGATGGACACCTATAGCAACAATGACACCTACGGCCGGCGTAGAGTTTATGGCAACATGAACATGCCGTTGAACAGCTCCAGAGTGCCCTTGAACCCGAACCATATCGCCTCGCAGATGTTGCAGCACCCTCGGCCACTTGACGAAAGGCCTACCATTACTCCAGTGCAGCCACTCCGTCGTTCTGCACGAGCAACTCAACGCCATCCACCCAGAACACGCACACCCACTCCACCACCGCTGTGGACCCCCACCCCGCCACGCAACTTCCACCGCCGCGGCGCCATAGACGGCTCAGCGACATTTTCAGACGACACGCGACGCCACGGCATGATACTCGAGGGCCCAAACGAACCCCTCACCCTCGACTCCGAGATCCCACCCACCTACACATCATCACCAAGCCCACTATCCCGCCGCGTAACCGACAGCGCCCCCTCAGACGCCTACCTGCACCACCAAGACCGCGCATCCCGCCAACTCGAACTCCGCGAGCTGCAACGCCAATGGACAGTCCGGCGCCGCACACACCCCCAGCACCCGACAGAACGCACCTTCTTCCGCCCGCCCGTCTCAGAAGCCTACGACCTCCCCCCACCCTACGCACCACAGGATCCGTACCCGCTCTTCAAGCCCGAGGAGCCGCGGCCGAGCGTGTGGGCGCGGGCAGTGCTGTACCCGTTTGTGCCAGAGGGGAAGATGCTGGACAAAGCGGCGTTTGCGACGGATCGGTTAGCGAGGTGTGTTGTTGGGGGAGTCAAGAAGGGGGTCGAGGGCGTGGGCAAGAAGGCCATGAAGGTCCCGAGGCAGATTGAGAGTACGCGGGCGAAGAGGAAGATTCGGTGGTTGGAGGGGAGGGGGTATGTGGATAGGGAGGGGGTCGAGTGTGGGGTTTATCCTGGGGCGTGGCATGTAGAGGAGACGTAGGTGGGTGGGAAAAGTTTCTTCTTCTTGTTCCGTGATGGATGGATGAATGGACGCAAGATCCGTGTTCTGAATTATAATTTAATTTGTTTTCACACCACGACTCTCCGTAACGCCTCCGTCCCACCAAGCACTTTCCGCCCAGTGACTGCATCCCGCCCTTTGCCGCTCTCCCACCGACCCTCACGACTGCCTTCCTCCTTACTCCACTCTTCGACCTCCACCTCGCCGGCCCCGTCTTCGCGCGCAAAGCCCGCCGCGCCCTCCATGAAGGCTATCTGCCGGTCGTGCTCGCCCTCGACCCAGCGGTGGATGCACGTGTAGCAGTAGACGAAGCCAGTAGGACTCGCGGTGGGGTTTGTGACGGTGGTGCTGCAGATGGGACATAGTGTGGAATCGGTAGGAAGCGGGACGGTGAGGATGGGGAGGAGTGTGGAGGCGGCGATGGGGGGATCGATGGGTCTTGGTTTGCTCTTCTCGTTTGTCGTGGTGGTGTGTTCTGAGCTTTGCTTCTTCATTGAGGGAGGGAGTGAGGGTAGTATGGGTGGTGGTAGTTCGATGTTCTCCGCGGCTTTGCGTGACAGCTGGCGCGCAAAGTCGGAGGCGTGCCACCACTCGAGAAACTTCAGTGCGAAGATGCTCGTAGGAAGCAAGATCTTGAGCGAGCTGAGGAGCCGTGGTTGGATGCTCCTTGCGAGATTGCGTGGCGAGAATAGGCTGCCTCCCTCGCCCGGCCTCGCAGGACCTGTCTTGCGCGGCTGTGAGAGTGCTTCGATGGCGGCGTGGTCTGCACCGCCCAGGCGCCGTATGCGGGTACATATCATCCACAGAAAGGGGGAGTGGTATTTGGTCGAGTCGAACAGGTAGGCCATGTTGAAGACGAGCAGGGAGAAGTAGTAGGCTGCGTTGACGCTCGGGTAGATGTTGCGCAGAAACCACTTGTACCAGAACATCAGCCGCTGCTTCACGCTGGCACCACTTTGCAGGCCATCGCGCTCGCGGTTATACCCGGGCCCGAGCAGATTGGAGTGTGCGGCGTGGATGTCGTAGCTCTCGTCCAACTTGCGCTTCAGCCACGGCAAGCCGACCAGCACGGCGAGGTTCTTCCACACATCGCCGCTGCTCAGCTTGACCGCCTCCCTCACGCTCTCGCTGGCACCCATCTGCGCGCGCGGTATCTCGCCGCCTTTGACGCGCAGGACACGGGCGCGCTTCATGCTGTAGAAGTTCTCGGTGAAGGAGCCGCCGTAGGTGCGCAGGAAGTGGCGCTCGACCAGCAGCATGACGAGCGCGTAGACCTCATCGAATGAGTTGAGGACGGGGAGAAGGTAGCGAGGGTAGCGCGGGGTGGCGACGGCAAGGAGGTAGCGCAGCGAGGGGGGCAGCAGGGCAGAGAGTTGCTGTTCGGAGAGGAGCTCAAAGAGAGACGGCTTGAGGTCGTCGACGCCCGACTGGAGGGTTGGGAGGAACTCCATGGTGGGCGTGGAGCGTTATGTAGGGCGGCGCATTGGCTGTGGCGGGTGTTCTCGTTGTGATTGTTGTTGAGAGAGAGAGAGTGTGTGTGCAGTGGATGGTCTTGAGCGTGAATGTCATGCGCGTGAACGTGAAGCTGGAGGTCAACCCGGGGCTGCGATTGCGATTGTGATTGCGGGCCGAGGCATCTGATGCGCTAGGGTGGGTCGCGTACAGCTGCCGTCCCGTCGCGTGTGCGTCACCCGTCACCGGTAGGTCATGAGCTCCAGCTGAGCTTCACCACCACAACACCAACACCAACACCAACACCATGGACGCCACGATGAAGCCAATAGACCACGCGCGGTGTCGGGAGCTGGCCCACCCCGACATCGTCAACTTCGCCGTCTCCATGTAAGAACAGACTATCCACATCAACACACATATACTTGCAATGCATGGCTAACCGCCGTGTAGCTTCCTCGTCATTGGCATCCTCGTCTCGTATCTGCCGCAACACTACAAGATCATCTCGCGGCGCTCCTCCCGCGGCCTGAGCCCGCTCTTTGTCCTGCTGGGCACCGTCTCGGGCACGGCGAGCATCGCCAACATGCTCACCCTGCCCGAGAGCACCGCCGACATGGCCTGCTGCAAGGAGATTGGCAGGTTCCCCTGTGCAGCCGCCCTACTTGGTATTGCCCAGATTGGCGTGCAGTGGTCCTGCTTCTTCTTCATGTACGCCCTTCCTCCGCCCTTCCCCCGCACCCGCTCCCGCCTCCACTAACACTGCCCCAGCATGCTCCTCTTCCTCATCTTCTTCCCGCGCGCCCCCATCCCCGGCATCGACCAGGACGCCGAGGACAGCGACGCGTCCAACATGCCCACCTGGAAGGAAGCCGTCCTCGTCCTCGCCCTGTCCCTCGCCTTTTTCGTAGTCGCCTTCGTTGGCTCCGTCGTCTTCGTCTATGCCCTTCCATCCCACGTCCGCGGCTGGGCCAACTTCCTCGGCCTCCTGGCCACCTCCCTGGCCGCCGTCCAGTACATTCCCCAGATCATCACTACCTGGCGTCTGCAAGAGCCGGGCAGCCTGTCGGTGCTGATGATGTGCATCCAGACTCCAGGGAGCTTTGTCTTTGCAGCCAGCTTGTATGCTCGCCTGGGCAGAGGCGGTTGGAGTGCGTGGGGGCTGTTCATATTCACCGGCTGCTTGCAAGGCTGCCTGCTGGCTATGAGCCTGAGTTTCCTGTGGAGGGACAGGAAGGAGCAGAAGAGGCTGGAGCAGGAAGCTGCTGCTGACGGGAACAGCGAGCGTACACCGCTGTTGGTGACGGAGGACGTTAGCTAGACATGTTGTCCTCTTAAAAATAGACTCTATGTATGCATGTTACACTTCAATCTTGTGGTCGAGCGGGGGAGCACGAGCGTGTGTAACGCGAAGCCACGTGCTTGCCCTACCAACTTTCAACCCACCACGACTCGAGCCATCTCTGGTCAACACCAGCACGCAACTTCAAAGCTCGCCCAAGCAAAATCAAGCCTCACCACACCATGTCCTGCACTCCACACGTATATCGGCTCACCGCCCCGCCTCAGATGGGCAACCTTCATACAGTCATACTCGCAGCATCATGTCGAACAACATGAAGTCTATTGCCCAATTGGTCGTGCCCGAGACAACTTGAAAGGGCGTGCGGCTAACGCGATCACGCTAGCCGTCCCGCGTGGAGCTACCGCTCTCGGTGATTTGCGGGCCAATGCGAACAGGCTCTTTGGCACCCGGTAGTCTCCACCGGCGGACTTTTAAAGACCCTGTCCGCCTGCTCATCTTCGCTCCCAAGCAATTGCACCTCCGTGCAACCTCGATCAAGCTTCAAAAGGTGGAGGGAGAGTCTGGCGGGCTCACTGAACAATGGCCCCACCATCGTCATCTGCGCAGGCCGACCAAGCCACCGGCATCAATGAATTCGCAAACCATGTTGCGGCGCAAATGGAAGACTTTGCACACGCCACAGACATTGCCGAAGAAGCCATTGCCCGAGACCTGGAAGAAGACGACTCAGCCTCCGAACCTGAAGATACCGATGGAGATGATGAATCATCGTCCGGCTCCTCGACAATCCGCCAATATTCCATGATAAACTCTTACCGCCGCCCGTCCTACGTCAATCCCGGACCTCGAGGCTTAGCTATTGCGTCTTCCAGTGTACCAGAAAGATCCTTCTTATCGACGTCTGCAAAGAGGCACAGTTATCTATCAAAGAAAGAGCGGGAAGCTGTGAGAGAAGACGAACGGAGTTTGCTCCGCGATAACAACCTGCTTCTACCAAAACACCCCCGATCGGGAAGCGTAGGGCCAGCTACCAGAATTGGCCCCAAGTCCTCCTTCTCCATCCTGCGAAAAGTCCGCAGTACGCCAGACGAGGAGTCTGTTGGTTACGAGGATGCTTCCGAGGGAGACGCGCTGCTTGGGGCAGACGGAGGCGATCCCGATCGACCATATGGAGGTCTTGACACGCCAAAGACAATCAACAAAAAATGGAACGAAGCAGTTGCGGCCGGAAAGATCAACACGAGCTGGAAACGAGAAGCCAAAGTTCTGACCAAGAGTTCCGCACCCATGATCCTGACTTTCCTCCTGCAGTACAGCCTTCCCGTGGCCAGTATCTTTACCGTCGGCCACATTGGAAAGACAGAGCTTGGCGCCGTGTCTCTCGCCTCCATGACGGCCTCCATTACTGGTTATGCAGTCTACCAGGGCCTCGCAACCTCCCTCGATACACTCTGTGCCCAAGCCTACGGTTCTGGCCGCCCTCATCTCGTCGGTCTGCAGTTGCAGCGCATGCTCGCCTTCCTTCTGCTCATCACCATTCCCATATCTATCATCTGGGCTTTTGGTACTGAGATCCTGTCCCTCATGGTCCCTGAGAAGGAAACCGCGCGCCTCGCTGGTCTCTACTTGCGAGTCCTGATCTTTGGCGCACCAGGGTACGCGGCGTTCGAGAGCGGAAAGCGTTACGTGCAAGCGCAAGGCCTGTTCAGCATCAACATGTACATTTTGCTCATCTGCGCGCCACTCAACGCCTTCCTGAACTGGTTGTTCGTCTGGCACCTTGGCTGGGGTTTCGTCGGTGCGCCGATTGCCGTCGCCATCACCGAAAACGTCCTCCCTATCATGCTCTTCTTGTACGTCCGCTTCATCAACGGCTACCAGTGCTGGGGCGGCTTCGACCGCCGAGCCTTGAAGAACTGGGGGCCGATGATCAAACTCGCACTTCCAGGTCTTGTCATGGTTCTCGCAGAATTCCTAGCCTTCGAAGTCCTCACCCTGTCCTCCTCCTGGCTCGGCGAGAGCGAACTCGCCGCCCAGTCTGTACTAGGCAGCATCACCGGCCTCACGTTCCAGATCCCCTTCCCCATGAGCGTCGCAGCCTCGACCCGCATCGCCAACCTGATCGGCGCCACCCTAGCCGTCCCCGCCAAAACAGCAGCCAAAGTAGCACTCGTAGCCTCCATCGTCGTCGGCTTCGGCAATCTTCTCCTCCTCAGCCTCTTGCGCAACCAGATCCCCCGCCTCTTCACTCCGGACGAAGAAGTCATCGACCTCGTCGCCAAACTGCTCCCCCTGTGCGCCACCTTCCAGGTCTTCGACGCCCTGGCCGCAAACTGCAACGGTATTCTGCGCGGCCTGGGCAGGCAGGAAGTCGGTGGCTATGTAAGCCTGCTCGCATACTACATCATCGGCATGCCGATTAGTTTCGGCGCCGGCTTTGGCGCTGGTTGGGGGCTGTGGGGGTTGTGGACTGGGCCTGCGGTGGCGCTGGGCGTTGTTGGTTTGATCGAGTGTATTTTTATTTACCGGACGAGTTGGGAGCGGGCTGTTGAGGCGGCCAAGCTTAGGAATGCTGCGAATTGAACTGTGGGTTGGAGTGCGGTGTTGTATAGTTAGCGGTTGAACATATTACGTGGTGGTATTGCGTATAGCTTGCCCTCGCGCATATTTGGTTCTGCCCTCCCATCTCCATCAACGCAAGGTGTATCTTACGTCCACTTCTAAGTGAAGATCAATTACATGCTCTTTCCTACAAGCTCCCAATCCACCGAAAGTGGTTTCGGTATACCATTAACATTCTCCAAAAAGCACATCGAAGACTCCACAGACCAGTACGAAACGTACATCCACTTTATCCCTCACTCGAACCTAGCAATAGAAACCCAAACACAATACGCATCCAGCCCACACCCTCCAACCCACCACCCCAGCTCCGCCCCCCTCCTAAGCCTCCACTCCCCCACCGTCTCCCCAAGCACCTCCTCCACTCCCTCAACTCATCTCCCGTCTCGTCCCTAGCCCGTCCAGGTCCAACCAAAGAACAGCAATCGACATCTGTTTCAGCGAAAACTTGAACAGGGAGCTGGTTTTGGGCGTGTAGTCCATGGTCGCGTACTGGATTCTAGCACTGTTACTGCCGTCGCCGCCGTGGACTTTGCCCAGGCTTCGAATGCCGCGAGGGAGATTCAGCAGCGGGGTATGGAGGAGTTATAGACGTTGAGGATGGTGGGGAGATTGGGGGGTTGTGGATTTTGGATTGGCGGGCTAGGTGGTCGAGGGCGGATTTGGCGGGTATGGAATTGGGGGGATCGGAGGAGGAAGTGGTGGTCTGGCGGGATGGGAGTGTAGGATGGGGTATCTTGAAGATTTCGAGAATTCATACTATGTATTCTGGTTCTATGTCAAGTGGTGGTGAGTGACTTGCATTGCTCCGGGGCGGAGGAAACTAGCGTGCGCCATGCGTGTAATGTTTAAGCACCTCAACGTGCTGGACTGCATAATCCCTCCGCGTTTCTGGATGTGGGAAAGCTCCTTCTTAGCTGATTCGAAGTGGAAAGCTAGTTTGAAGCTAAGTCCAACTGACGTGCATGTTGATGTAGTCACGTGCCTTTGAACTGCAGCCCTAAGCAAACCTTGATCGGATGTCACACTTACAGCGGCAGACGAGCAGTCTCGGTATATTAGTATGATTGGTATTGTTAGACTTTGACAGTCTGTCAAGGTCCAGAAATGATGCCAAAGACTTCCATAACAGCGCGGTGCGCCGTCAGCTGAACTGTGTCTAGAAATTCAGGGATAAGTCCCGGTACTGTGTATCGTACAGGCGATTGCGTTCAAAACGCCGTCCCTCCCCACCTGTGTCTAGACGTCGCTTTTCGTGATTCATCATGTTGCGCCCAAATCCCAAAAGGCCGACTTGATTTGTCTTTGCCTTGCCCATAAAACGCCTGAACAATCTCACTCGTGCTCTAATTCATCCAGCTCTTTCTGTCTTCTTTCGAGTTCCTTCTTCATGGCTTCGGACTCGCGTATTAATCGTTCTCTTCGAGCGGCTTTGTCTTCCTGCGTCGCGGTCGGATTCGGTGAGGAACTGCCAGATGGTCGCAATGGCACGGATAACGATGGATCGATGTTTGTTTCTTCAGCACGTGGGTGATTAAGAATAGATGATATAGCGTTCGGCCGGTGTGGTACTGGATTTGCGGTTTTCGATGGTAATTCGTCGGGATCCATGGTAGCGCTAAGACTGCGTTTCCGAGGCGATGGTGCAGCTGGACTAGGATTCGACGTGACGTTGAGATAGTTGTTGTTGTAGTGGGTGAAGTCGACTGCGAGAGGTCCTCTGGGTTCAGGAGTGTACTGTTCACGCGATTCGATTGGGTCGGGGGATGTTGAGCCATCGAGGGCAGGTGTTTGCGATGTGCGTTGCGGGGGCGAGTAGTTGGCGACGGATGGCGCGGCCTGGGAGCCAGTTTCGCCAGCAGGGACAACTCGTTTTCGGCGCTTGATTTCTTGTTTCTTCATTGCGACAGGACGGTGAGCGCCATGCAGCTTGTAGTACAGCCCTATCCGACATCGTTAGCAAGTGCTCACAGCGTAGCCATGTCCTCATCGTACGTACCACACGCATTGCAGATAATGTGACCCGCGTCGTCCCTTCTCCAGAGAGGTGTGATGGTAGTTCCGCAGTTCTGACACGCCGGAATCGCATTCGCAGATGCGGATCCTGAACATGGGCCGGGTGTACCGTTCTCGTTCGTGCCGTCTGCGGACTTTGGCGAAGCATTTGCCTGCTGCAATGCGAACTTGGCCGTCTTGGACACACGGTTGTTGAATGCAGGACAGCCACTGCAACCTTGCTGACCTCCAGTGCCGTTACACCTACCACCTCCCGGACATGTCCCCGCAGCCATTTGGTCCGCAGCAACATAAGTCGCAACTCGAGGTGACGCAGCAAGATTTCCAGGAGAAACCTCTCGGTTGGCGGTAGCGTTAGATGTTGAGCTTGGTTGCGACAGGACAGTCGGCTGTGAAGGGGGGTTACGCTTCAAGTTGACTGGACGTTGCTGGTTTCTCGCTTTGATGTACAGTCCACAGGCATTGCAGACAGTCTCGCCCGTCGGCGAACGACGCCAGAGCGGTGTCTGGGTGGTTCTGCAATTGCTTTACTCTGTCAGTATCCCCATATTCATGTGGTGGGCTCCTGGGTTCTGAGTCCTGAACGGCTGATCCTCGAAGTGAGCGAAGTAACATACCTGCAGACCTGCCCAATTATAGGCGCGCTACTCCCGCCGGCACTCGGCGGTGGTAACGATAACGATGTTGAAGGAGCCGGCGAGGCCGATGCGCCCGCGATAGGCACAGCATCTTCGAGTGAGTGGTAAATTTCGGACTTCTGGTCATCCTGCGGCGTGCCTGGTTGTTGCTCCCTTAAAGGTGATCCCGTGTTTGACATGTGAGCATCCTGAACCTGGTTCAGACGTCGGAGGCCCTCGGCCATCTGCAGTTCTTCTCTACTTGGCTCTCGCGACAAGTGATGTGGATGAGTGGGCGTTGGAGCAAGCGACGTGCCTCCGCTGCCTGAAGGATGCGCCATTGTTGCAGTGGCCTTGCCACGATGAAGCAGGCACAAGGGAAACGCGTGGTCTGGTGATGGGGCACCGCAGTGTTGCCTGGAAAAGAAAGCGGAGATCTTGGAGGCTGAAAGAGGAGAGGTGCTTCGGAACAAAACCCGTTGATTTGATAACCAAGAGAAAGACAGGCGAACGGCGTAAGGCGCAGTGGCGCAAGCGTGACCTGTGGGTGATATGCGGGTGACCCTGGAGCTTGCTTCACGGAGTTAGGTGTGTGGCACGCTGAACAGATGGAGGTTTCTTTTTAGGGCCTTGGGGTTAGCAAGGGAGGTTGTCATGCGCTCCGGTGTTACTTCTCGTCATAACTCGGCCCCTGCGATGGTCACTGGAGTGGCCTTGCTGGGGTGGTAGATTCACAGTGCATGGCCAAATTCATTCACCGCCTTGTGCATTGCAGCCAATCGTGTCCCGGCCAAAGTAAGCGGACCCTAGCCCCTCGCGACCCTGAAGCTTGAAAGCAACCGACCAGCACGTACCATCGTCCCAGGAAATCCTATTACTACGCCCAAATTCCGTCCGGCTTCCGTTTGCACCTTGCCAATTCTTGCGTCCAACTAAGGAGCACTACTCTACGTGTCCCTTGACTTTGCCGCACCAATGAGCGCGGCCGGGGCGATGCGAGAGGTCAAGCTTGTCGAGTTGCGTCTCGCGGACCAATAAGGCTTTGCAGATGTCTCACCTGTCAGCGGACCTGGAGCCGTTCGCCTCGGGGTTCCCCATTTCGAATGCACAAAACCCTGTCCAGAGTGGCGTAGTCAAAAATCAGTCGCGGTTCGCTGTGTCTAGACATCCAAATCAGGTTTCAGAGACACAACACATGAATGTCATAGCGCATACATTGTTAAAGAGCGATTATGCTAGGCTGCTTTAGGAACAGACTTGTTATTTTTATAGACAGACGCTGTAGAGGAAACTCTATAGTAGTTGAGTTATAGTTATTCTTTAGAAGAGTAAGATTATATCTCTTATTACTCTCTTCTCAAGGGATTAAAGTCTACAAAAGGCAGTATAAACAGCCTTTGAGCCTCAAGTTTAGTGTTTGCAAGAAGCGGAGCAGTAGAACTAGCTGCTGCAGCCTCCTGTTAGCTAATAGACAGCCCTCACCGCTCCTTAAAGAAGCCTAGCATAATCGCTCTCCGACAATGAATGCGGTACCTGACCTTGCACCATATTGCGTCAGATCTTATCGCATCTTCCATGTGATTCGAAAGGCTGCGAAATACGATCGAGTAATCCCCATCTGCAAGCGCTAGGAAGCAGACCCGAGCCCAGTTTATCAGCGTGGACACTAAGACAAGCGAGCACATGTGAGCAATGCATCTGGATGTGTAGCTACGAATGGTACTCAAAAAATGTCAGACTGCAGGCTTCAAGATTGACAAATGTCTTCCACGTCAATCCTCAAGACTTTCTGGACCCTAAAATTGGATCTCCGACTCCGCACCACAACTATGCCGGCAGCATGTTGCCGATGTCGATGGTCCTCCGCCTGGCCAGACCGGCGGCTCCATGCAACGCGTATTCTAGTACATTTAGTACAAGAAGAAAACAACGGATAATCGCCGAGGCTCAAATGCTAGGGATTGGGCGTGCGCGCCCGAGGATTCGTCGACCGCCATCCTCGTGCACGAATTTAGGGGCTTAGACTTGCTCGGCGCCCCAACCGGCGTCGGCATCGCTGTTGCAGCATCAGTATGGGATTGGCGATTCAATCGTCAGTCAGACGTACCGCATGTTCGCCGGGGGCTCAATCGAGGGAATGTACTCCAAGACGGCGTAGGCGAGACCGATGATGCCAACAATAGTACCTGGGACAATGCGGTACCAACCGTTACCAACAATCACGGATCCGATGAAGACATAGACTACAGACGGTCAGTGTGCGACGCTGTGCAGGGCGTGCGGTCCACTTACAGATACCACGGCCGAGGAAGGAGAACATGAAGGAGGCATAACGAGCGACTTGCTGAGGGATCTGGAACTCGAGAAGCGCGGTACCTGTAGTCGTATAAGTCCTGAATCCTCGTCCAATGCTTTGTAGCAGTTCTTACCGGCACCGAAGATTATCAGGTAAACACCGAGGATGATGTGTGAGCTACATGGCCTGTCAGTATCGTCCTGTTGAAGATTGCCGCCAGAGCGCATGAAGCCACACGAGGTCGTCCCGCGCTTGCATTGCGCCATCGTCCGCAGCGAGGTGCCCTCGCTTCTGTATAGCCCCAAAGATGACACTTGTTGATCAAATTGCGCTACTGAAGAACGCTGTCACTGGCGCATGAGTGCCGAGCTTGACAACCACCACTTTCTCCATAATCGCATCATGATCTTCGAGCGTTGCGCTTCTCGGGATCGTTGGTGCGGTTTGCGGCGACGCTGATTGCACGTGTGCTCGTTGTAGGCGTGGTTGTTGGGACGAAACCATCATAACAGGTGTACTCACAAATCGTTGAAAGGGAACAATTTCGCAACACCACCAAGAACGATGAAGGCGGCGACGGCGAAGTTCACCATGCGACTGCAAATTGTCAGCTCTGCTGTGTTCAATGCCAATGGGGTACCTGATACTGCTGCCTGGGGCAGAGCTCAAGCTTGGTCGAGCTTCAGAATCGCATGCACATACAAAATGTCGGAGAAGTCCATGTTGGAGCTGGAGAGATGTGGATACCGCAGTTTGGCGACCGGTGATACGAGCTTCGCAGGGGGGTGATGGGGTGTTTGGGGATGAAGATGGTGATGTGTTACGGTCACTGAGGTTGCGACGTTGCTGCGGAGCTGCGAGGTGGAAAGCCAAGCCTCTGAACGAAACGGACGTCATTGCTGCCGCGGCCTCATTGGCCTTGTATCCCTTAGCTTACTCCTGTCAATTCCCACATTTTAGCAACTCAGGTCGAAGCCTGGCCATTGTCCGACTCATCGTGCGCAACACTACGAGGCTCGAGGCTCGTGTAATGCTGCGTAGATGCGAACCTCCGTCCCTCAATATTTCAAATGCTGTCTGCTTATCACCTAGGACTGATCTGTTTAGCAAGTAAGCAGCTTGAATGCATCTATGTCTGCAAAAGGTTTGACCGCTCTCATTCCTAATATTCGCCAGCCTATTTCTTCCATAGACCAGACTGTTTGCTCTCTTCTGCACTGCTTGGGCGGCCACCAGCGAGTCCGAGTTGCGCAGTCGATTCGCGCCATCGCAATTCGCTGACATCACCTATCCTACGCCTAACCCATGTCTGCTCCAGCTCTCATTGTCTCTTTGCAGGCCTCATAGTCCTCCATCATCCGTACCCTTAGTAAAGATGGTTCTCGAACGACATAATGCAATGCCAGCGCTCTCCGCTGCGGTGCTGTCTCATCGAGGAGACCAGTAAGGATGTCTCTGCCAGAACTCCCCTGCTGCTCAGAACAATACTCCTGCACATACTGGACGTCCTCTTCCGTGGGTGCAGTGATCAGTTCAGAAACATCGACAAATCCCATGGGATCGTAGGGCAGCCCGATCACGTTGCCAGGCTCCGTGTAATTCTCCCAGATCGGGTCGGTCCAGTACCGTTCCAGCAACGTATCAAAGGAGATTTTGAATGCCAGTCGGAGCTTAGGCAGTCTTTTGCGTAGTTCGATAAGGACTGGGCTGAAGTCTGCCCATGAAAAGTGAAGGACGTGTCGCTTTTGCAAGTAAATTGTTAATCGCTCGAGCCGTGGCAACTCTAAAAGATTTTCCCAGGGTGTCCTCCTAAGAAACGTCCCATCCTTGTATCCGTGTTCGATGGCTCTATATAGAGATATATCTGGGCTTATGTCCGCTTCTTGTGCGTAAACATCGAGCGTTCGAATGTACTTGTGACATTGCGGATGCGGACTCAACGGGACAGGCCGAGCGCGAGTAGTAATATCGCTATCCGGGAAAGTGACATTAAACGTCTTGTGAGTATAGAATGCCTCGAGGGCCTCGACCGCATGTTCCGGATCTACCTGGCGTCCTTGAGATGTGAGCAGAGCCATACTCGTTGGATTTGCGTCAATAGTCCCCATGTCCACCGGTGCTGAATTGGTGTAAACATTGGCGTAGACCAGATCGCGTAGCTCTCTTGGGAGCCGAAAGAATCGGTCCCTGAACATGTTGTATTCAGCTTCGCTCCAAGAAGCCATTGCGATTTGATTGTGAAAGACCAAGCATGCGACACGACAAATTAAGATGCACTGCTGCCTGAAGACACGCAATGAAATGTACTTGGCAGTTTTAGGCTGCCAGGAGATTCAAGGGATTTGGGATCAACCCTAGGGCTCAAGCTCCACCTCGTCTTGGCAGCCGCGTTGCGTAGTGTAACTCTAGATTTTCGGTAACAGAGGATGGGGAGATGAAGTGAAAGCTGCACCAGTCCTTACGCAATCGATGCGTTTATAAGCAGACCCATCACGTCTTGGTAGCTTGACGAATCGCTGTGGCAGCATAGTCGGGCCGATCCGGACTTTAGGCCAATAACGTCATCGCTCGACATTGTTCATGAGGGTACTAATAGCAACAGCACTGAGAGCATTGAGGTATATCCAGTATTATACCTCCACAATTTCTAATTGCCAACTGTGTCCGCAAAGAGCTCTCAACATTCACGAGATGTCCCACCACGTTTTGCTCATCGGCGGTCATGGCAAGGTCTCGCAGCTCCTCACGCCTTTACTCCTCTCGCGGTCCTGGAATGTGACCTCAGTCATCCGAACAGCAGACCAAAAACCTACAATCGAAGCTTTGGGCAAGGGTCAGCCCGGCAAGCTCGATGTGCTTGTTAGCAGCGTTTCGGACATCAAGACTGAGTCCGATGCAAAGCAGATCATCGAGCGAGTAAAGCCGGACTGGGTGGTCTGGAGTGCCGGTGCAGGCGGTAAGGGTGGTGCTTCGAACACCATTGCTGTTGACCACGACGCGGCTATCGCCTTCACCAAGGCTAGTATCCACACGCCCAGTGTGAAGAAGTTCCTCACGGTTTCGTACCTGTCGAGCCGAAGAGGCAGACCGAGCTGGTGGAGCAACGAAGACAACGAGACTGCACAAAAGACCAACAACGAGATCTTGCCTACCTACTACAAGGCGAAAGTTGCCGCAGATGAGGTTCTGACCGTACTGTCACGAGAGCGTGCAGAGAAGGAGGCCAAGGATGGTGTATCCAAGAATGAGCGCTTCGCTGGCATCAGTCTAAGGCCCGGTGGTTTGACCGATGAGAAAGCTGGCGGCGTAAAGGTTGGAAAAATTGGGACCGGAGGAAAGACCAGCCGTGACACTACAGCACACGCCATCGTTGCGGCCTTAGAGACAGGCGTGACTGGCTGGGTGGATGTAATTGACGGAGATGAGGATCCGAAGCAGGCTATCCAGAAGCTGGCCGATCAGGGTATCGATACTGCTGAGGAGGAGGACTGGGAGGCGGCGAAAGAGAGAGTGTCGAAATTGTAGCTAGGGAAGGTCAAATGATTCGAACTGTTCGGTACTTCTCGTTTGAAACAATAGGCTGTTGGGTTAAACCAAATACTAAAATGTCCAATATTTCATTCCCAGTCAAAGTCCAATATGTGCACTTCCATCACATTTCCAACGTTGAGATCTGGGGTAGTATGCACGGACTTAAACACGCAACGTCATCCCTCCTCCCTCACTTCGGAAAGCCGGCAGAAGCTCTCTACGCAACACGTTCATGTTGTCGCCAAACTGAGCGCCGATAGCCTCAAACAAATCGCAATGCCGTTATGAGAGTCGCAAACACGCTGGACTCTGTATGATACGCATGCAGCACTCAGAGCAGAGGCATAATGCCGTCCATCGCCCTGTCTTCGAATCGCCGAATACTCGATCGAGCCTCTGGTAGTACCACGGATTCGACCTCACCACGTCCCACGCCGTCGCGCTCTTCAGGATCTTCCGACGAGCTGCCGATGCTGAACGAGCCGGATTCTTACGAACTGCAACCGATCAGCCATTCGACGCCTGCATCACCACATGACGAGGAGGGTGAGGACCTGCATGATACCCGACGTCTATCGTTCGACTCGGTACAAAGCTATGAGCTGTACACTCCAGATGAGGACAAGACGTTGCTGCGGAAACTAGACAGAAAGCTTGTGAGCTTCATGGCACTGCTGTATTGCTTGAGCTTTCTGGATCGGACAAGTGAGTGGCACCATTTAATGTAACTTGTAACAATTTGACTGTTGACTGACAACCATAAAGACATCGGGAATGCTCGTATCGCAGGCTTAGGAGACGACCTCCACTTGAGCTCCAACCAATTCCAATGGCTGATATGGGCCTTCCACATCACATACATTGTGTTCGAGTGGATGACACTGATGCAAGTCATTCCTAGATGTACGTGAGTTGGCGCTAATCTGAACAGGTACCGTATAGTACCACCGCACATATACATTTCTATATGCATCTTCTCCTGGGGTTGCGTTGCATGTCTGCAGTCAGTCGCGCCATCCTTTGGCTTTCTCCTGATCTTGCGCGCTCTGCTCGGCATTGGAGAAGCGGCGTTCGGCCCTGGCGTCCCGTTTTATCTGTCTTTCTTCTTCCGAAGACGTGAGTTAGCATTCCGGACAGGTCTCTTCATCTCGGCCAGTCCGCTATCGTCAGCTATTGCTGGAGTGCTCGCATGGCTCATCAGCAAGCTAGCGAGCCACGTTTCGCTGAGCCCTTGGAGACTGTTGTTCCTCGTCGAGGGGATTCCGAGTATGTTCGTAGCTTACTGGGCGTGGAGCTTCATTCCTGATGGACCCGGTGTGGTGAGGTGGTTAACTCCGCGGCAAAGGAAAGTCGCGATTCTGCGGCTGAGACAAGAAAAGGATGACGATGACGACGACGACCAGCATGCCCAGAAGAAAAGCGGCATCAACATCAACGAAGTCCTCCAAACGTTCCGTGACCCAAAATGCTACCTCACAGCCTTCATGTTCTTCAGCTGCAACGTCGCCTTTGGCAGCATCCCCGTCTTCCTCCCCACGATCATCAAAGCCATGGGCTTCGAGAGCCTCACCGCGCAGAGCCTCACAGCACCGCCATACCTCGTCGCCTTCCTCGTCGTAATCGCCACAGCGTACTACTCAGACCGACTGCAAACGCGCTCGCCATTCATCATAGCCCACGCGCTGCTCGCTGCGCTAGGCTACACCACCATTGCCGTCCTCGGGTACCAGGAGTCGCCGCACACGCTGCTGCGGTACTTTGCGCTGTACCCGGCCATTGCGGGCTTCTTCTCGTGCATCACCATCATCATCACGTGGACGATCAACAACCAGGAGAGCGATAGCAAGAGGGGAACAGGTATGGCTATTTTGAATGTCATTGGGCAGTGCGGTCCGCTTGTTGGGGCTAGCATTTTCCCTGATGAGCAGGGGCCGTGGTATGTTAGGGGTATGGCGATCTGTGCGGGGTTCATGGTGCTGACGGCTGTGCTGGCTGCGGTGTTGCGGTGGGCGCTGGTGCGTGAGAACCAAAGGGCGGGGGAGGGGAGAGGAGGTGCGGCGTATGCTGGTATACCGCTTGATGAAGGGGAGAGGGGCAGCGAGAAGAGAGGGTTCGAGTTGATGCTGTAGTCGAAACTCGCATCTTCAATTTACATTCACACCACGCAACACACTCGTCCAGAAATTGTGAAAACCAAGCGGGTATCCATACTCCACACACGCAATCTCCGTCCCCTACACACAAGCAACCTATTTATTTGGCAGCCGGCAGCTCCCAATCCTTATAACTCCACTTCTCGGACACGGTAAACTTCTTCTGCTTGGCATAAGGAATGTGGCGCCTCGGCTCAACGACACCGCGCAGCATCATGCTGCGGAAGCGGTCCTTGAGCAGGTTGCCCTCGGGCTTGAGGGCGCGCAGCGAGTCGCGCAGTTCGTCGGGGAGGACGACTTCGAGGGGGGCTTCCATTATGCTGGGGTGGGTGTGTTAGTAAGGTGGGAGTAGTGAAGGGGGAATGGGGATACGTACGGGATTCTGCCGAATTGCTTTTTCCGCAGTTCGAGCTCTTCGCCGTCTTGCACGTCGAGGGTGCCTTCGGCTTCGGCTTGGATGGCGAGGGCCATGCTCTTGGCTGCGTCTCTTGATCTTTCCTTTTCTTCTACGCTCTTGGCCAGCGCCTTGATCATCTGCACCTGCTGGTCCTTTGCCTTCATCTTGGCGTCGTGCGTGGCTTGTCGCTCGGCGTCCTTTCTCCGCTTGATCTTGTTGCGCTGTGTGGCGGATTTGCGCTCTGGCCGCTTCGCTTTTGTCTTGCCCTCTTCCTCGCTGAAGCCCTCCCACTCGCTCTCCCACACGCTCTCCTCGCCTGAATCCGACTCGGACTCGGCGGCTGCGCGCTCCATGCGCTCTGCTTCCTCCTGGGCTTCCTGGAGGCGCTTCTTCTCGTCTGCGACGGCCTTCTCCGACTCCCTGATCAGCAGAGCCTGCCACTCGTCGAAGTTGGGGTTGTAGGATTTGCCGGCGGCGGGCTTGCGGACGGCGGGGATGGTCTTGCCGTCCTTTGCGAGCGAGACGGGGGCGCGCTTCAGTGTGACGGGCTCGACCTTGGCCTTCTTCTTCTCCAGGAACGAAAACTCGGGCTGCTCCTCGACTTCCTGGACGGCCCAGGGATCGTAGTCGGCGGTGTTGCCAGACTGCACGACGTCCTTCTTGACCTGCTCGCCGCCGTATGCAATGGCGCGCAGGCGGTCATACTCTCTGCCGGAGACCTTGGCCTTCTTTCTCTTGCCCTCGTCGTCGAGATCGGCGAGGCGTTTGCGGGAGGGGACGGCGGGGACGGCGGAGCGCTGGGCGAGGATCTGGTCGACCTTGAGGGGCTTGTGTCGTGACTGCACCTTCTTCTGGATGGCAGCGTCGCCGGCGGTGTCGACGGCGAAGAGCTGGTCGGAGGGCTTCTCGGCAATCACACCACTATGCACGTGTCAGCAGTCTTGTCTGTGAATGTGTGAGGCTCGGCGCACCCTGCAGTGATCTGGTCCCGTACTTCGTCGAGGCCAGCAGCGATCTGCGTAACGTCGACATTTTTGCGCCAGGCCTTCTTGCCCTTGCGGCTTTTCTGCTTGTACTGTGCGGGGGCTGCTTCTGACATGATCAGGGTGTTGTTGTCGTGGAATCAGAAAGTGCCGCCAGAAAGTGTCGAGCCCGCGGTCTCGATGGACTTTTCCAAAATTTAGTCGGCGCGCGCTAACGCTAATCCCGCACCCGCCCGGCGGCGGTGGACCAGGAGGAGCGCGAAAGGTGTAGCGCCAAGACGAGTTCAAAGCCACCAGGGGTCACTAATCCCCAACCCCACGTCGTCCCAGGACCCTGCATCTCTGCGCAAGAAACACGAGGTCTTTGGGATCAGTCTTTTCTTCGACATAACCTGCAAGATGGCGCAATCCGGGTACTCGAATCCGCTGAAGAAGTTCAAGTGAGTGCGCCTCCAACATTGGGGGGAGCTTACCCATGCTAACCCGCGCCAGGCTGGTCTTCTTGGGCGAGCAGAGCGGTATGCAACAGTCGCTGTCGAGAACAGCGAGCCAACATGGAGCACGGGAATACTGACGGCAGCAGTGGGCAAGACGTCGCTCATCACACGCTTCATGTACGACTCGTTTGACAACACGTACCAGGCCACCATCGGCATCGACTTCCTTTCCAAGGTGCGCCTCCCCTCACCGTCCTCACCGCCCTACACCCCCCCTCCCGTGCTGACTGTATAGACCATGTACCTCGAGGACCGCACCGTGCGTCTCCAGCTCTGGGACACAGCAGGTCAGGAGCGCTTCCGTTCCCTGATCCCCTCGTACATCCGTGACAGCTCCGTCGCCGTCGTCGTGTACGACATCACCAACAAGAAGACGTTTGAGAACACACGCAAATGGGTCGACGACGTGCGCGGCGAGCGCGGCAACGACGTCATCATCGTGCTGGTGGGCAACAAGACGGACTTGAACGACAAGCGCGAGGTGACGACTGCGCAGGGCGAGGAGGAGGCCAAGAAGAACAACCTCATGTTTATTGAGACGAGTGCCAAGGTCGGGCATAACGTCAAGGCGCTATTCAAGAGGATTGCGCAGGCGTTGCCGGGGATGGAGGGGGAGGGGCAGCAGGGGCAGAGTCAGAGTATGTCATCTCTCTTTGCAGCAGTTACGGGTCTGTATACTAACTGCGCCAGTGATCGACGTCAACATCAACCCCAGCCAGCCGCAGGAGCAGAACTCGTGTTCGTGCTGAGCCATTGAGAGAGAGGGAGGATGAAGAAGTCGAGGGGGAGAAAGGAAGAAGAAGTGAGAGCAAAGACCAAGAAAACGTCTTGAGATTCGCTTAGCGCGTGTTGTAATTATGTTGCTTGCCTGCTTGACTGCGTTGTTATTCTCACACACCCTCACATTTTGAGCAAGGCGTTGAACGGGCATGGATGGACATGGACGGGTTGTGATCTGTAGTATAGTAGCTTTCATCGGCCTTGTTACCATTACTACCATTGTGACTGCTGACTGCATGATTGTCTTGTAGCCAAGTTCCAAGTTCCAAGTTCAAGTTCATGATGTGTGTTTACATTGCCATTCTATGCTGCTCTGCTTGCTCTGTTCTAGGCTTCCCAGGCGCACTGCACCGCACTGCCCTCGGAAAGAGAAACCAGGGCCATGCGAGACCGGAACGCCGGGCCGCGGAGTCGACGGGGAAATACAGCGTGCAAACCGATTTTTACATATACAAGAATATTACAGTGGTGATGGTGGTTCGCTCGCGGGGGAGTGGAGGATGGGCGTAGTGGCGCTTTTCCTCCTGCTTCATTGTCGTCCAAGTGTCAGATGCTAGTGGTGTGGAGAGGGCGGCTGGTTCGGGTCTACTCGAGGTCGCCGGCGGATCCTGACTCGGAGGGTGTCTTGCTGCCACCGACGGGGATGGATGTGTCGACTGCGATCATCTCGGCGAGGATGTCAAGGACAGGCTGGGGCAGGTTAGCAGGGCGTGGTGGTTGTCAAAAAAGTGTGGTGACGTACCTTGGGCACGGTCTTGTCGTAGATGTTGATCAGCTCCCGCGGGTTGGGGTAGACCTTGAGGGCGCGGTAGAAGCACAGCGCGGCCTCGACGTTGTCTGCGCCTAGGGGGGTGTCAGCCAGAGGGTCCATTGTTCTCAAGTGTCAGAGTCGCACGCACCCTTCTGCACCATGCCCTCGCCCTGGGCAACCTCCTGCATGAAGTAGGCCTCGACCTCCTCCGGGTCCTTGGGGAAGCCCTCCTCGTTGGCCAGGGCGACGGCGTCGCGGATGGCCTTCTTCTGCTCAGCGCCCTGGTGCTCGGCCTCCTCCTTTGCGGCGCGCTGGGTGCGCTTGCTCTCCTTCTTCAGGGCCTTGCGGAACTCGGGGTCGTTGCGGCGCTTGTTGTCGAAGTAGACGGCGTAGGCGAGCAGGCCGGTGACGACGGTGCCGACGCTGATGGCGACAATGGTCGATGTTTTTAACGCCGACTGCTGCGACATTGTGAGGGCGGGCGGGTGTGTGGCGGGGTGGATGTTTGGTGGCGG